>LR812531.1:60993420-61128420 GCA_903798195.1 Danio kyathit
GGTTGTTAACCCTCAGGGGTCTGAGGTGATTTTGGGGCCCCTAAGATGTTTTGACATGCCCTGACATTTGTGCTACTTATTACATAGTACTGGCCAACATTTATTTATTTTTTATTCAGCACAAACTGTGTTACAATAATATGTGAGAAATATTGATGTACAGGCTTGTGTTTTTTAGAAAATAAAATATTAATTGTGGTTAGTAAGTTTTGGAGAAAAAATGTAGCTGAAATAAATTAAAAAAAAACACACTGAATGTGCCTGAACAAGACTTTTGAGTAACCAGTCTTAGGCTAGAATATTTACTTCACAATTATGTGAAAATTATTCTGTTCTCTCATTCAAAGAAAACATTACAATGATTTACGATTTGGAAAGTTTGTTTTGGGTGATCTCAGCTCTATGCGTGAGTGACAATGGTCATGAATAATTCACACCTTGAGAGACAAAAGACACTCCCCCACTCAGCAGCACTGTAAAGCAATGTCCATCTGCAAAAGCTAGCCCAAACTAAATGCTTGTTATATCACTTCCTGTATGACCATGTAAACACTCTGAGTAAACAACATACAGTGTTCAGCATATATAAGTACACGCCTCACAAATCTCTCTTTTAAATTCATATTTTTATCAGGAAGCTCTTCAATATTATATTTGTGCACATACATTAGATTCATCAGTACTGAAGCCAAATCTGGAGCTTATCTAACATAATAACTTACAAAAACAGTCCAAAACTAGTTCAGCCAAAGTTATATGTTATAGAAAAATATTAAATACAAATAAAAAATAAAGAGGAAAAAATCAAGAAAAGCAAAAAAAAAAAAAAAAAAAAAAAAATTGTAGAAATTTTGTAGGTTGTAATTTTTTTTGGCAATGTTTTGCTTGAATTTAATTGTATTCTCTTTCAATTTCTGAACATGTTTGGTGACTAAAATATTAGTTTAATAAATAAATCTGTTTAATAAATCTGTTTTGTTTAAATGCACCAACATACACTGCCTATATTCACTGAGAAATGGAGGAAAATATTCATTTTCAACATGGGCTGTACTCAATTATGCTGAGCACTGTATGTGCACTTATACAGCGTGCACAACAAATACATATTTGACATGGTATAAAACGTGTTTGCAAAACTGTTGTAATAAAAACTCTCTTGTGCATTAATCCAGCATTTAATAATCATTTCTGAATGACTCTGAGACACTGAAGTAGCGTAATGACAAAAGCTTTAAACATAAGAATAAATCATATATTAAACATGAAAAACAATTACTTTAATTTACTTAGTTACTTTAATTACTTTAATATACTTAAATTTAATTGTTATTTTTACTTTTTACATATTTGAAGACCTTATATATATATATATATATATATATATATATATATATATATATATATATATATATTGGGCCAAATAATCGCAGCCTTAGTTAACTCTTTCCAAACTTTAACAGATTCAACTACGGTAAAAATAAAAAATAAAAATAAGATGTATAAGATGCGTCAGGTTCTGAATAAAACAGCATCAGATCACAGTGGTCCCGTGAGGTTAAATGGGTCATAATTTCAATTTATTCCTGAATGAAAATGAAACGACGTTTCTAGGTGCTGTGTTTGTTTGTGGGCGTACACGAGTTCAGGCAGCTATCGTCATTGTTTGTATTAATGGCGGACAGGTGAAGAGCCGTCGTGATGTGCGCTCTGGCGGGAGAATTCTATGGATTACCTAGCGAGACAACATTTGTTTTCAAAATAAGTTGGACAGCTTTATGCAGGTATGTGTATCTTTCATGTATTCATGGAGATTCCGCTGTGTTTTCTGACCACAGATTCCATGTCTAGCGCGCATCTCACGTGGACGATTGTAATGATAAAGCCTCGTGAGCGTGGCCGCATTAAAACTAATGAACTCTGAGAAACTAGACATCGTGTTGGTTTTATACTGATTACTTTATCAAACAATGTTTGTTTTCAACATGCACCGCTGCATTTAAAAGTAGACACTTCAAGCTTTCTACAGATATGTGTCTCATGTCTGTGTGTTTTGTTTTCGCGGAATTTCAGTACATTTCACTGACGCGTTTCTAAAAACAGTTCACGGAGAGAGAGAGAGAAGAAAGAATGCCTACACTGTTTATTACCCTTATTTTGCAAAAGCACACACTTCTGTTGTTATTGTGAGTGTACACACAAAAAGCTAGACACCTAACAGATTCGATTGACGTATTGATCATATCTGTACGATCAAAACTGAAAGTGTCATTTAAGTTCTTTTAGGCGTCAACAGGGGAAGATGCCTCAAAAGACCATTACGGTAAATAGTCCTGACTAGTTACTGTGTACCCCAAAAGTTGTAATGGTTGCCGTGTAGATTCATAGTCATTCTTTCTTCTAGCTAACACCATCATAGAGTTTTTATTTCATTATTTCAGCAAATAGGACTGTATTCCAATCTCCTATTCACCGCGCTTTGAGTTTACCAACTATGACCACTTCTGCTGCAGAGAAACATGCACATGTGAAAAGGGTCCATAATGGTGCTTACCTCTAAAAACACTACAGATGATGATGGTGAACAATACGATGATGATGAAGATGGGATGATGGCGATATTGGTGAAGACGCAGCTCTTCTCTTACCATGAGTGCGTTGTTGTAGTCGGGGTGGTGTAGTGTGCAGAAGTGAGCGACTGCGTACTCTATCAGTGCACCAAAGATGAAGCTGAAGCAGATGCCCAGGTACACGTCTATGGCCTTAATGAAGCAGTTGGCATTGGGCAGAGATGTCCGAGCGCCCATCATCAGTGTGGTCATAGTCAGGACGGTGGTCACACCTGTACGCAGCAGACATAACATTCGGCTCAATGTTAAACAAGACATTAAAGAAAGGATTAAAAACTAAACTAAATTTTGCACACATGCTTTGAGAACCTGGACAACCTTGACTTGTGCAGTAGGATGGTCAGGATAGTTGCTAAGTGGTTGCCAAGATAATGGTTGTTAAATTTTTTGTGGTAGGTATCATTGCACAGTATTTAGGGCCGGATGTAATAACTGAGGGAGCATTTTAATCCCATAGGGGTGCACTAGACCTGCTAATTTTGGTCCCTCTTGTTCCTTTTATTTAGGCTATTTATTCACTTATTTATTATTACTTAGCATTACTGCCTAAGTTACTGATTTAAGGCAGTATTACTGATTTTATCAAAGTTATGCAACGGCACTGTTTATTAACACAGACAGACCATTCAGCGCCAAACGAGTGCTTTAAATTATTTTATTCTCCTTATTTCTTTTCGTTTTATTAAAAAATATATAAATGTTTGAAGTTTTAGATAAAGATGGCAAACTATGCCCACACATGCAAGCTAACCCACGGTTAGACTATTCTATAACCATTAAATAAATATAGTGAAATCAGCATAACTGAGTCACGCTTCACGCTTCACAGTGGCCATTACCCAACCAACATCAGTGTTAGGAAAAAGTTAAATGTTACAATCTAATGTCATTTAAAAAAATATTTGCTAAATGTGGTACTTACTTACATTTTAAGGCAATTAAAAAAAGAAATGCACAGTTATTACCGGAAAATTGGTTGAATTTTGGGATGGATAACACACAACTCAATAGGCTATATAACTTTTATTTTTATTTTTTATAATTTTAAGGGTAAAAGTAAATATTTATGTTAGGCTATGATAAGTGTGTGTGTGTGTGTGTGGGGGGGGGGGGGGGGGGGGGGGGGGGGGGGGTGTTCGTGATACTGTCCGGTTAGCATTTGTAAAAAAATCTCATAAACCATTAGGCTATTAGGCCTACCCGTCATTTTATTTATGTATTTAGTAGGGATGCAACAACACAGTTAGCTTACGGTTCAATACATACCTCGGTTTTTTAACACTGTTTTCGGTTCGGTTCGGTTCTGATGGCTTAACACATAATTGTCTTTTTGGTCCCACTTTATATTGTCGCTTATACCTGTGAACTTACATGGTAACTAGATGTGTAAGTAGTATGTAACTACAGTGTATGTACACACTGGTACAGAGTATTTACTTGTGTATACTGGTGTAACTACACTCATGTAACAACCCACTGACTAGTTTGTGTAAGTACAAATGTGTAACAGGACATTGGTAACAACACTAGGAAAGTACACATCTGTAACAAGAATTATGTAAGTGCATTGTGTAACAACAATATGTACTTGCAGATGTTTTCCCACTTCCACACCTGTTTGCAGATCATGTACTTGTGAACACTGTATGGCTGCATTAGAAGGTTTCACCTTGTGATACCAGTGTACTTGCATGGTAAATCCACAGGATCCACTCAATATAAAGTGTAAAATGGTCACAAATGACTGTTCATACATTCATTCATTTTCTTTTCGGCTTAGATGGGTTGCAGCTGGAAGGGCATTCACGGTGTAAAACATATGCTGGATAAGTTGGCGGTTCATTCCGCTGTGGCGACCCCAGATTAATAAAGGGACTAGGCCGAAACGAAAAGGAATTTTATTTTAAACTTTATATTGTGGACTGTTCCTGTGGAGTTACCATGTAACTACACTGTTATTAAAGTGTTGCATAGAAGATATTTCTACAAGTTACACAGTAATTTGTGACTATTTTACACTTTATATTAAGTGGACAGTTCCTGTGGATTTACCATGCAAGTACACTGGTATCACAAGGTGAAACCTTCTAATGCAGCATTAGTTCTGCCATACAGTGTTCACAAGTGCATGATCTGCAAACAGGTGTGGAAGTGGGAAAACATCTGCAAGTACATATTGTTGTTACACAATGCACTTACATTATTCTTGTTACAGATGTGTACTTTCCTACTGTTGTTACCAATGTCCTGTTACACATTTGTACTTACACATACTATTCAGAGGGTTGTTACATGAGTGTAGTTACACCAGTAATACACAAGTAAATACTATGTAAACGTGTGTACATACACTGTAGTTACATACTACTTACACATCTAATTACCATGTAAGTTCACAGGTACAAGCGACTATAAAGTGGGACCGTTTTTTTTTTTTTTTTTTTTTTTTTCTATGCTTAGGAAATGGGAACCGTAAGAAAGAGAAAAAATAAAAACGATTTATTGCAATACTCCTTTATTTTACTTCAAAGCTGTTACGAAAAATGTTATTCTAAATCTTATTTCTTTTCTTTATTGCGCATTGTATATGCCTTTTTCTTTGTCCCGCCTCTTGGTTGTTTTTTGTATCATCCCATAGGTTCCTATTCCGGCGTGATTCGAGTTCTGATTGGCTGCTGGTCTTGAAGGCCTGTATAAAAAGGAACATCCGGCAGGGTTCGGGGAGCTCATTCGTGTTGCGACCGTTGCTGGGAGTGGAGCTCCTGGATTTCCCTTACCCCTCCGGCTGACGACCAATATTCAATCTTGTTACCTTTGTTCATACGTTTAATGTTTTTGAGAGTTTTGAGCTTGTAGGGGTGGCCTGCCTATTTATTTGATTACTTTTGACTATGTTTATGTTTAGGGAGAAAGGTAAGCTTCCTGTATTTTTCTTTACATATTTATAGGTAATTTATTTCATTTACTTTACAGATTCTTTTGTTTGTTATTTTGGCCTAGGGTCACCCTGAAGAGATGCTCACTTAAAACTGACTTTTTCTACAATAAATCTATTCAATTACTCTCAACTGAGTGTCCGAGTTTGGTTGTCGACCGAAGGGGATCTTTTGTCTTAAGTTTTTGTTTTGTTTGGGAAATCCACCACCCCAACACATTTGTTTTTCCATTTATTATGCCCATGTTGTTTTCCCGTAGACTTGGGGAGTAATAAAAGCCAAGAAAGGTACACTAGTTCCTAGTGTATTGTATAATAACAAAATTAACACTGAAATCTCACAGCTGCTGGTAGCCTATGTACAAACTGGGCAACACATACATTCCTCCATTTTAAAAATAAACATGCATGTGAAGTTAATAAACATAAATTGACCATTTCAAATAAACACATTTGTACTTCAGTAAATATAAATAAACCATCTTAATTAAACTTAACACTGCCTTTGTTATTTTTATATGTCTTTCGGAACCAGTTGGATATGTTTGCTGGAAGGATTCAGTGAGGGATTGTTGTTTTATGGAGGTCTTTATTACCTTCTCTGCTATTCTGCCTTCAGACAGTGATATTGCTGGGTGATGGCGCCGCAGATGTGCAGTCATGTTGGAAGTGTTTCCGTTCGATTAGTCTATACGTGTAACCGAAATGTCCCAACACCGCGGATTTGAAAGATACCGGCGCTTCCCTCACTTCACCGCCGCTCGCCATGTTAAAGTGTGGAATGATGCTGGAGCGCCCCCTAACTTTAGAGCATTGAATATTTACTCGCGGGGAGGAGTTTCCTCATCTCAGCTCGTAGACTTAGACACACACAAACAGTCTATTCAGAGAGAAGTAAAACGCACATAAATTATTTAAACGCAAAACCGCAAAAATTCACAAGCGCGTATTGAACCGTGGATGTCGTACCGAACGGTTCAATAATGTATTGAGAATTGTGCCATCCCTAGTATTTACCCTATTTTAATAACTTGTTTTCAGGTTACACTTTCATTTTTTAGAGCCATGAGCTACAAGTCAAAAAAAAATAGATGTACTTCAGCTGTTAAAATAGGCCTGCACTATATTTTCTGGTGTTTAATTTTACATTAAGATTATCATTTAGTTTACCTGCAGCGAATGTGAGGTTGATACACGGCAAATCCACTTACTCACGCACTATAGAGGCTACCTATTCCATTCATAACACTGTAAACTTCGCAGGCCGATCATCTTTAAACTCAAAAGGCATTTTTAAGTGTCCTTACTTGAGGCTGCTGCTGCATGATGGGATGCTTATTTTCACAACTGTTAAAGTGCGCTTTAGTGATTAGAAAATGAAAGCAAATGTTCGAAAGGGTTCTGCGTTTGTCAATTTCATAGGTTCATTTTAATAATATTAATAATGAATACAGTATAATAAATTATAATATTAATAATAGTGTAGACTACTGTGGGAATGTGCAGTGAAACATATCCCCTAGCTGAAAAACTAATAATGGCTTGCAGTTGCGTTTCTGCTAAAATTAATTTAACAGCAGATTTCTTTTGCGTTTTTTTTCCTTTTGGAGCTCAAGAGAGCTGTATTTAAAGAATTAGTTAACCAAAACATGAAATTAATTAGGCTGATCGCCTTCTTGTCATCCACTGGTCCAGTTCTCTCTGAGTTTAGAGTGCACCTCTGCCACCGCGTGCGCATTTAAAGGCTATATACGGGCGCAGATGTATGAAACCCATGCATATTCTGTTTGTACATCCGAATTAACATAAAACTGAGCATGTGCACGAGCGCAAAACCCCTCCCTGCCTCCTCCCCCTAATAAATATGGTAATGACTCCACTTTGGCAAAACCAAACAAAAAAGCAATGCAAAAGCAAGCAAGAAGAGAAACTTCCCAGAATGTGAATTTGAGGTCCCCCTACCGGAGAAAAACTGTGTTATTTGCAAGTTTGTCCTCTGGAATTAATAACAAAAGAAAAACAATAGAGTGGGAGAGTTTAGCTGACTTGGTTAACGCAGTGGGGTCTGAACATCGCACTGTGAGTGAATTAAAAAAGAAATGGTCCGATGTAAAGGTGCAGGTTAAGAGGAGAACAGCGGAGCACCGTAAAAGTGTGGACCGAACAGGCGGGGGAACAGGGGATGCTGATCTAACACCCTTTGAGGAGAGAGTTGCCTCAATTTTGGGCGCCACTTTACTGTCTGGAGTAGTATCCGTGTCTGTGGGAGACACAGATGTATTAGAGGAACACTTTGCTAGGGCGGTATAGCAGCAGCCCTCCGCTCTTATCAAGGCAGCGCCACCGACATTTCAGCTGCCCAATCGCCCGCTCTACAACTGATCGAGTGCGAGAATGGGCATCATTGTATCTGCGCTCTTGACCAGTTTTGTGGGTTGTTGAGGGGGTTAACAGCCATGTCTTTAATGGATAACCGCCGTCTCCTGATATGCAGTTAAATAATTACGCTTAATAAAAAAAAGCTTCAATAATATCTTTAAACACATCACTCACTAAGAAGCCACCCATCACGCACCCTGCCACCTTGGAGGATTCGGATTCGACCATTGACAATGTTCTAAGGTCAACACTGCCATTGCCACAGACTAAGGGTTGTATACATTTGCATATGCTTTTAGATGTTCTAAATCACATAATTGGTATATATATATTGTGTCAATTAACCCATTTTATCAATTATAAATTAACAGCAATGTTTTTCACATGTGTTGGTGCGATACTTTGTAGTGTGCAATTCAACATAATTGCCTCTAGGAGTCGCCAATGGAAATAAAACAAACACACACAAGAAATACATGTACGCCAGACATGAAGTTGGTGCGGACAAACACACATTCTCACGTTAATTTCATCGTTAGTGAATCCAAACGTGAGCGTGAAATCTGGCGTACGCAAAGTTTTTGTGCGTACACGAAGCTGCCTGTTAAGTTTCGTATTGAATTTAAATTATTACTCCTTACCTATAAAGCTTTAAATAATCTAGCTTCTGTTTATCTAACCAACCTCCTGTCTCGCTACAATCCAACCCGCTCTTTACCATCTCAAAACTCAGGGCTTCTGAAAGTACCTAGAATATCAAAGTCGAGTAAAGGAGGTCGAGCCTTCTCATTTATGACTCCTAAACTCTGGAATAGCCTTCCTGATAATGTCCGAGGCTCAGACACACTCTCGCTCTTCAAAACTAGATTAAAGACCTATCTTTTTAGCAAAGCATACACTCAGTGCAGTACATAGCGGTACGACGCATGATGTGTCCCACACATGATTTTGGTTCTCGTTTATATACACTATGAACAGCAGCTACGCTAATTATTCTCCTTATTCTGTATTTCCACCTGGGGGTTCTCATCTCGAGGCCCTCAGACTATGCAGTGCCACTGATGCGATCCAAGACCAGTGACGAGATGATCCCAAGGTTTTCTGGACCAGGCCGTATCCTGAGCAGCTGCTGTGGTGGTCTTCATGGAGTGAGAGCATGAGACAGACTCCTGTGATGCTCCAAGGACAGACGAGTCTTCGCTGAGGTCCAGCTTCCTGCGCCTAGACTGCAGCTCTGCACAAGACGTTTGGCCATAGGGGAAATGGTCATGCTCAACTGAGCCTGGTTTCTCTCGAGGTTTTTTAAATCTTCGCTTTCGCCAATTGGTGAAGTTTTTTCCTCGCCGCTGTCGCCACTGGCTTGCATGGTTTGGGATCTGTAGAGCTGCGCATCGATGGATTTGCTCTTCAGTGTTTGGACTCTCAGTAGTGATTATTAACCCACACTGAACTGAGCTAAACTGAACTGAACTTAATCTCTTAAAACTGAACTGACACTGTTTCAATTCACTATAATCTTCCATGTGAAGCTGCTTTGACACAATCTACATTGTATAAGCGCTATACAAATAAAGATGAATTGAAATGAACAGTGTTGATACATGAGGCCCCTGATCTCTGCACTATTGCTTTAATTTCACAATTTTCATGATTAAATTGCTTCTTCATAATATAAAATATCTAAATGTGTGTTATGAAGGTTGGAATGATGGGAGTGTTAGTAATTAATGACACAAAGAATTTTCAGCTTTGATCCTAATCCTTTATGAAAACTGGGGGGGGGATACTTTCCGTAGCGCCGGGCCTGATGGTGTTGGTTATGGTTTGTAGGATGGTCAGGATAGTTGCTATGTGGTAGCTAAAGTAATGGTAGGATTTTCTTGGTGCAGTTATTTGCTCTAGGATGGTCAATATAGTTGCTACAGTATGTGGTTTCTAATATAGTATAATATATTGGTTGTAGGATATTAGGGATGGTTGCTAAGTGGTTACTATGATGTTGCAATGTGGTTGTGAATGTGCTGTCTGTTGTGTCTATATGTTTGCCAATGATACTGTACCTATGCAGATGCGAGCGGGAACGGATGATTGGCTGATCCAGAAAGACACCCAGGACAGAACCACCAGCAGGCTGGACGGCACGTATGTTTCCAGGATGAAGTAGAGGATGCTGCGCTTCAGCTCGAAATGAAAGATCAGCTTGGGATAATTTCCTGGCCAAAAAAATCAGTGAAACAAAACATTAATGCTGCTTGTCCACCAATAAATCATCAAATATTTTCTACCCATATCACCCGGTTATTTATCTATGGAGCGAGATTAGTATCTAAAGTCTTTCACGCAAAAGACACGATGTACACATGCGTAGCCTAATTCACGTGCATAAAACCAAATTCACGTGCGTAAAATATTTATATATATTCACAAAAACAATTCACGTGCACAAAATAAAAATACATATTCATAAAATACGTTTCACAAATGCAAAACACCATTTGCAAATGTATATGAATGTGCAAATCCTCTTTCACGTACGACTCCCCCTGGATATGTGTGTGTGTATTTTTAAGACTATCCTGGCAGAGGCAGGCAACTCGTAACCTTTCAGCCAATCAGATGAGAGCTGTATTCAAT
The DNA here is from genome assembly GCA_903798195.1 of Danio kyathit. NCBI lineage: Eukaryota > Metazoa > Chordata > Actinopteri > Cypriniformes > Danionidae > Danio > Danio kyathit. Next base: position 61,003,999 of record LR812531.1, read on the forward strand.
ATCACCTACTCTGCGCTTCTTTTGCGCAGTCAGTTCCTCTCCAGCACGGCGGACGGAGAAAGAGATGTGCAGGATTCAAGCTTTACATTCCCTGACTTTCACTGACTAACTTACTTTTCATTGTATCTAATGAACGTAAACAGGCTGTTGTTGTGCTTTAGTAATATGTAGAATATAAAGATAGTATTAATACTTTTTGTGATCTTTTTCAACACAAATCGGAGCCTCTCGGATCATTTCAAACATGTTGGATGCTGTTCAGGATTTTAAATTGGGCAGATCACTGCTCTGATAACCTGCCCTCCAACCTACAGCCGCATCACAGAAGAGAAGAGCTGATATATGTGTGTGTGTGTGTGTGTGTGTGTGTGTGTGTGTGTGTGTGTTAACACTGACGCGATTATTCCCAGGTCAATTTAATTTGTGATATTATGCCGCATCACTCATGCAGAAAAGACCTTAAGGAATAAAAATTTTAAATAATTCCAGTATGTGGCGCATTCAGATCAGTAATGAGGAGTGATGAGACATTCCAAATGCAACTAAAAATTAGTACAAGTATATTAAATTAAGCCCATTTATAAAATTAAAGTATAAATGCTTATGAATGCAAATAAGCAAATAAACCTTACTCTTTTTTTAGGGCAAAATAAAAACAATAGACTATTTTCACATTACTTTGCTTAAAAAGTAACACATTTAGCTCCTTTTCTTATATGACTTTAAATTGCATTGTATTACTTTCCCAACACTGCAAATAAGATTAACATGTCGATGTAGGGCAGTGTTTTGTTTTGTCCACAAGATGTCGCTATGACACTGTTGTATCAAGCCATTTTGAAGTTTCTTGTGTTGTTTGAGCCTCTTGGCATACCGTACTGTTGAAAAATGCGTAGTGCACCATATTTTCCTCAGTTTGTGTAATCAACAGATAGGTGCCCTTCTGTCAAATAAATGGTAGAGTCACGATCATGAACCTCTGTTTGCCTCTCTTTTGCATCTCCTGTTTACCACTTCACAACACAACGCAGAGTAGCAGCGTTGTGTAGCACAACAACAGCCTGTTTACGTTCATTAGATACAATAGAAATTAAGTAAGTCAGTGAAAGTCAGGGAATGTAAAGCTTGAATCCTGCACATCTCTTTCTCCGTCCGCCGTGCTGGAGAGGAACTGACTGCGCAAAAGAAGCGCAGAGTAGGTGATATTGAATACAGCTCTCATCTGATTGGCTGAAAGGTTACGAGTTGCCTGCCTCTGCCAGGATAGTCTCAAAAATACACACACACGTATCCAGGGGGAGTCGTACGTGAAAGAGGATTTGCACATTCTCATTCAGGATGAACTCGCAAGATTTAAACATTCAAAACTTTTTGTACACTCTTATACATTTGCAAATGGTGTTTTGCATTTGTGAAACGTATTTTATGAATATGTATTTTTTTTTTGTGCACGTGAATTGTTTTTGTGAATATATATAAATATTTTACGCACATGAATTTGGTTTTATGCACGTGAATTAGGCTACGCATGTGTACATCGTGTCTTTTGCGTGAAAGACTTTTGAGTCATTTCTAATTCCATATTTATCTGTCTGATAAAAATCTGCATCCTTAATAGTGTTGAAACACTCCAGTGTGCCTGTATCTGTGTTTACACTCAGTAAACAGCTGTGAGTTCAGCAAAGGGATGACCTTCACGACCAATCACAGGCATTTCTGTTGAGCATGTGAACACAATGGCAAATCAGCGCTGATTAAGAACGTGCTCAACAGCGCTCAAATGTTAGCGGGAAATGCACTTTTTAAAATCTCAGCACGAATGGTACCGAATTCCAGTATCGTGACAACCCTAATCTCCAATAGAAGTATTATTAACCGATAATCAAGTCCTTGTCGCAGATTTCGATATGGTTACCGATAATAAAGAAGTTCATATTTCGATATTTTATTGTTCACATAAACTGCAGTTTGTGCACCCAGGAGAATAAACAACTAAACCAATGTTTTAGATGTTATTATCGGTGAAATAAAAATTCTGTCATTTCTACTCTTATCAGCCAATAATTTATCTGTGCGATAAATATCGTGCATCCCAAATAGATGTATTATTATTAGTACAGTTACGGCCCTATGTATGTGCCTGTGTTGTTTTGCTTGTGCATTCTCTGTCCAAATTCTCTGTCTCTCTCTCTCTGGCATATTTATAGCACATTTCATACACAGTGGCAATTCAAAGTGCTTTACATAAACAGGAATAAATAAGACACGTATAAGAAAATAAAAACAAATAATAAAAATTATTAAACACAGAAAAACAGAAAAATAAATACAATATCAGAGGTAGGGGAGAACAGTTTTTTGAAAAATGGCAACAATTTATTGCATTCTTTGATCACTTAAAAACCTTAGATGTGGATTGAGTGAAGGTATATGTGTATGGTTTGTTATTATTTTTTCTCTGTATTTGTATTTATTTTATTTATTATCATTATTATCATTATTTTGTTTATTTTATTTTATTTAGTTATTTATTTTCAGATATTGTTTGTTTTATTTGGGGATTGTTTTGTGGATTGTTATAAAATGTAAAATGCAATTTTGCAAGAATAAAAATTCCATGACACACAAAAAACAGATTAAAATGTGCTAAAACAGGTTATAAAAGAATGAAAACTAAAAGAAAGGCACAATAGTGTGATCTGTCGGACGTAGCACAGTGCTCATTCTGAAAGCTGATTCCAGCAGTAGGGGGCGCTGTTAGTAGCTGAAGGCCGATTCACTCTGCTCTGACTGAACTCTTGGAGTTTCTAGTTTATATGATCCTAGAGATCTGAGTGTTCTTCTAGGTTTGTATTCAGTGAGCATATCTGTAATGTATTGAGCTCCTAGGCCATTTAGTGATTTATAGAGCAGTAATAATACTGTAAACTCTATTCTGAATGTAACTGGGAGCCAGTGTAAAGACCTGAGGACAGGTGTGATGTGCTCTGACTTTCTGCCTCTGGTCAGAATCCTGGCCGCAGCGTTCTGGATGAGCTGCAACTGTCTGACTGTCTTTTTGGGAAGGCCCGTGAGGAGTTCTGTGATCCCTGATCGTCAGTTTCCGAATTCCCCTAGGAATCTGAGGGTGCTTTCACACCTAGACTTTTATTCCAGGTCTCGTTTCCCCAGTTAGCGCGGTTCGTTTGGCATATGTGAAACCAGCAATCGCACTCGGATCCACGCCAAATCAATCGGTCCGAGATCGCCTGCATGAGGTGGTCTTAACTCGATTGATTGTAGCAGATTGATAGTAGTGAGAAAGCAAAATGATCCGAGCCCGGCTATATCACAGTGTATTATGGTTGTGTAATAGCCACATATGAGGCTATATGAAGAGAGAATTATGAGTAGGGCGAGATGCTATTCCTACCGGTAAATGTACGCTTCATGTTGAATAGGAAAGTGAAAGCATGCTAACAATTAACGAGAGCCGTTTATCTGTTAGGAAAACTGACCGAACTGTAATCTTGGATTATCTGTTATTTCTTGCTATAATGTAAAGGCTTTACTGCATAATTCTAGCCAAGGGCTCTGTATGAGAAAGTCTTACCTATGATTTATACTTGGTGACGATGTCTGTGGGTGTCACCATTCAAAACTAAAGCACAGCTTTCCGCTTATAATATCTTGTTGCTCATTGCCATAAATAAAAAAATAAGGACGCATAACAGCTAAGCGAGACTGTGCAAAATAAACCGTGACCAATGTGAGGAGAGTTTACTCACACGTGACTTGTTTTATCTCTTTTGGTGCGTTTAGAAACTTTGCCGTGTGAAAGCGAACCGCACCGAGAACAAGGTGCAACATTGAAACAATTTTAATCCCTGTTTCAGAACAAAACAGGTGTGAAAGCACCCTAAAGCTACACACTGCAGGCAAATGTGGCCCGAATCTGATCTTTTGGCCCACATGTGACTCAGGTCTTGACAGTGTGAACAGCCCAAACCACATGGAATCTGATCTTTTCACTTCAGATTTGTGCCACTTTCATATGTAGTCTAAATCAGACACAGATCTGATGTTTTGCAATGCGAGCGCAGTGTAAACGGTTATGTCGGATTTCATGTGACTTTTACATAATCTCTGAGCGACATGCGTCATCATTCTGTGCTGCAGTCATCATCTACACCTCTGCAGCACAGTAGAGTAACACACAGGGCGATTACTTTACCACAGAAAGTTGGTTGTTCATTTTGGAAAAGATTTTGAAGGCAAAACTGGTGCTTGTTAACCACTCTGGTTAACCATCGGGGCACGGGATGATCGCGATGCTAAAGAGCGTCGGGGGTGTTGCGGAAAGGGGATCCGTGCACAAAGGAGGAGGGGGCACTTTTATTTTAAGGAGGAACATTATCTTAGAGCGAATAAAGGGCAGGAGCTCAAGCACCCAAACCCCCATCTGCACGTGTCTGATGTTTATAACGGAGAAAAATAAAATAACTGCAAACGGAGATACACCAACTCCACCTTCACAGTTCAGTCTGCGGCTGCTCATTAACCCTTGATGAGTTCACTACACCGGTGGTCAGACAGACGCGCGGTTGTCATAAATCACAAATGATCAGTGTTTTCAATCACAAGGGACTTATTTTAGGTTTCAAATGCCGAAATACACATTAGTAGTAGCAGAACAACCCTTTACAGTTCATGTAATACACCACGGCTGTCTGTGAAAAGGGCAATAATCATATTAAGCATAACCTGACAGCGTGCACATTGTGTGCATAATTAGACATTTTGTGTTGTCCGTAACTATACTTCTGCATATGCGGGTCAGATTATGACCATGATCTGTTCACACGGCTAATCTGATATTGGCCACATTTATAACAACAGTGTGAACAGCTAGGCAGAAACATCAGATCTGAGAAAAAATCAGATTTGAGCGCTAAGCCTCGCAGTGTGAACGTAGTCTTTCATATGTGGGATTGAATCAGACACAGATCTGATGATCTGCAATGCGTCTGCAGTGTGATCGATTATGTCGGATTTCATGTGACTTTTACATAATCTTTGAGCAACATGCGTCATCATTCTGTGCTGCAGTCATCATCTACTCCTCAGCACACAGGGCGATTACTTTACCACACAAAGTTGCTCAATTTGGAAAAAAAAGGCAAAACTGGTGCTTGTTAACCACTCAGGTTAATGATTGGGGCACGGGTTGATTGTGAAGCTGAAGAGCGTCGGGCAGTGCTGCGGATAGGGGATCTGTTCGCAAAGGAGGGGGCACTTTCATTTTAAGGGGAACTTTCTCTCAGAGAGAAAAGGTCAGGTGCTTAAGCACCCAAACCCCAGCATGTGTCTGCTGTTTACAAGGAAGTAACTCTGCAAACAGAGATAAACCAACTCTGCCTTCACAGTTCAGTCTGTGGCTGCTCATTAACCTTTGAAGGGTTCACTACACCGGGGGTGAGAGAAGACGCGCAATTGATCAGTGTTTTCAATCACAAGAGATTATTTTAGGTTTCTGTTACGTTCCTGTGTTGCGTGATTATTATTATTATAATTATTTTTCTTCGCTAGTCTCTCTCTCTCTCTCTCTCTCTCTCTCTCTCTCTCTCTCTCTCTCTCTCTCTCTCCCACCTATACAGTGACTCCGATTGGCTACCTCTGCCCAGCTGTTTGCCGTGCCCCCCTGACGTCACTCCTACAGTCTCCAATCCAGCCGCTGCCACCGTGGCATAAAAGTGGTGACAGGACGCTACTCGGGAGGCCCTGAATTTTCTGTGTTGTGTTGTGTGTCAGTGAAATTTCAATCTGTTTTCAGTGTGTTACAATTGGTTATATGTCCGTGTTATTTGTCTGTTCTCCATCTTGTTTACCATCAGTGTTACGCACATCTGAGGTTGGAGAGTGGGACAGGTAAGAAGGTCGTGCGACATGCATTGTGCACACGTAGCTTGAATATCACTTTTGTTGGACACACTAGGTAAGGGGCGTCCTCCACCCACTGTACTTTTGTTTTTCTCACACATATATATATATATATATAATAGAGTAGGTTAGATAGTGCGTAATAGACGCGAAGATTTCTTTTCAAATATTGCTATATTCTTTTCTTTTGTATAGTTAGGGTAGAGGTTGGGCCAGTAGAATAGATTGTTTTGTTTTATTTATTTCTATTGTTTGGACGCCGCCCGCGTCTCATTTCTCCAACTCTCCCATCTATTTGTTCAAACATCTTGTGTCCCCACTTGTTGTCTGTAATTTCAATATTCTTGTAAATATTTATTGTTCTCACTATCTTTGTAAATAAACTCACTTTATTGCATTCAGTTAGTCTTGGTATTTTGTCCCTCACTTGTTGATATTTTTGTGTTTGCTTATGTGTTTCACTCCAAAATTAATGTTACTCTCCTTCCCCTTGACTTACCATCGTTAAGATTGTAACAGTTTCAAATGGCGAAATACACATTAGTAGTAGCAGAACAACCCTTTACAGTTAATGAAATACACCACGGTTGTCTGTGAAAATGGCAATAATCATATTAAGCATAACCTGACAGCGTGCTTCATACAGTACAGTATATGTAACAGGTATACAAATGATAGTTCACTTTATTTATAGAATTACACAAAATGTGTGTTTTACCTGACATGTTTATTAAGCATACCTGAAGTGTTTGTCATTGTGTGCGTCTTCTCCTTTAAATTTCTAAGGAAGCTTAAGTTGTTTAATTTCCTGTTTTGCACCCGCCTCTTCCCTTTCTGCACTGACTGCACATGGGAGAGGTGGGGGTCTGCTAAGCTCTAATCAATCTTAAATCTTCTTTACCTTAAAAATCACTTTTGAAGCTAGTTTTCATCTTTAAGTAATATTTGTACCTCTATTTTCACATATATTTCATTATTTTTGTGCTTTCACTTTAATTGAGGTTTTGATTTATTTTTGTCTAACTGAAGCATGTGAATGCTAAATGCACCTTTCCTTTAACAGAGGTGTAATAAGGGCGAAGACAGTAAAACCTGTGCTTTATTTCATCAGGTATGTTTTGTCACTTTACTGTCTTGATCACCAGACAACCAGAGATCGCTGGCAAACACACACCACATGAACTACCACGACCAGAATGCATTGCACCAATAAACACCTGCTCCAGCTGACCGTCATCCAGACACTCTCTCTCACTCTCATTCAGACACTCTCATTCCCACTCATCTCCAGGACTATATATTTCAGTTTGTGCGCCCCTCTTGTTGTCTGTTGTTTTTGCGTTACTCCTATGATGTCCGTGTGGTCCTGGTTTGTTTTGCCTTGTTTATTTTGTCCTGTTTTGTCATAGTTTTTTCATTAAACCTTTAAATGCTGCGTTTGGATCCGCTCTTTGTCTTTTTCCCCTCTGAACCCTTCACCGGATGGTAACACTTACTGTGAAGTTAATATTATTTGGAGTTTTGTTCTTTCTCTCCCCCTTTCTGCACTGAGTGCATATGGGAGAGAGGTGTAATAAGAAGAAGACACTGTAAAACCTGTGCTTTAATTCATCAGGAGTGATTAAAGAGCCGCCACAACTGCTGATATCCGTCTGGTTATTCCCACATAATAAAAAGACAACAACGCAGAACCGGTTACATATACACCGTTTTGTGTTGTCCGTAACTGTACTTTTGCGCATGCGGGTCAGTTTAGGACCATGATCTGTTCACACTGCAATTTGATTGTTACGGCCCAAAACTGGCTCGCATGACAACATCAAAGTTTGAGCCGAAACATAATGGACACAGACGCTTAAATTAATTAATTGACGTCCCGTCAATAAATCTTTTAATTCTCAATTAATCAAAAAGTTCAAAAGAAAATAAAGATACAACAAAATAAACAGAAATCATGTAGACAGGTAGGGTAGCTAAGAAAACAAGTCCCTGACTACAACTGCATTAAAATACACATCTCTTACCTATTCCTCCCGAAAAAGGAATATAACAGGTGAGTCTTCCGGGCCACTGCTTTCCTTAACTTATCTAAATAAATACAAAATGTGCCTATGAAAAATAATCCACTACCTGCTACGAAAACAAACAAAGTATCAAAATAATCCAACTAGAAACATATTGAGAAAACTAAAGAATCAAGAATATAACTAGAAAAAAAACTCTAAAGAGAGCGGCATGTAGACTGATCCTGGCCCGCGGAACGCCACCAGCCAGACCGCCCGAGCGCAGGCCACCACCAAGCGCATTGAGCGAGAGAGTCAAGAGAGTGAATGAGCCGCCATTGCCGGCGGACTTAAATACGGGAAATCCCAGTGACGTCACCAGCGTCAACCAATCCTGGAAGAGCAGTGTAGAAAATTCCACCTACAACTCACACAGGCACAAGCATACAGCCGCACAAATAAATAAAATAACACAGAACCACGTAACACTGATATTGGCCACATTTATAACAACAGTGTGAACAGCTATGCAATAAAATCAGATGAGAACAAATCTGATTTGAGCACTAAGCCTTGCAGTGTGAACGTAGCCTAGTTTAGACATCGCGTGAGGTACATCTCGCAACACATAGAAAACACCAGTGTAAACACACTAGGGATGGGCGATATGGCCTAAAATCCATATTGCGATATACATTGCAGCCTCTTGCGATAACGATATATATTGCGATATATAAATTATAATAGAACCATTTCAGAACAGGTTACAGAGACCCTTAGGAAAGCCAAACTGCTATTTTTTTTTAGGAAATAAAGAAACGTTGCATGTCATTTTGAGAACATTTATTGTGCAAAAGCAAAACTGTAATTAAACAACACAATGTTGCAGATAAATAAACTAAATGTAGTGCCTTTTAGAAAGAAAGACTTTTCTTTTAAGTCTTTGGTTCCTAAATGCCAAGTTGCAGAGAACAAAAAAAACTGGTGTTTAGTTAAGGAACTTACACTGTACTGAAATTACTTCCAGTATTAAATTAGTCAAATAAAATTGTGTATTGCAGATACTTTAAATAAAAACATATTTCTAACCTGCAGCCTAAGGTAACACATTTGATTTTAAACATTTTGTTCTCCTAATGAAATTAAAACTGGTGTCTTGATCTGCTCTTTCTCTCTCTGTCTGCTGTAGTGTTGGTGCTGCTGAGAGATTGAGACGCACCAGACAAAGTTTGCTTATAAACTAATGCAAAAATGAATACAATTAATATCGAAAGCGAAAGCAGATTCTCGGACATGTCCAGGGAAAAGAGAATGTATTGTCACCCCAAATAATGAGCTGGATCAGTCTATTTAGTCTTCGCGCTCTTCTCAAAGCTGCTATAAAGGCAGGACAACAGTTCTGTATCCAGCGCGTCTCTGTGGGTCTGCATGCAGAGCATGTGAGTCTGTGGCAGAGTGTTCTCAGTTTCTCGCGAACACAGAACCGGGCCGCCCCAATAATATATCGGCCGCCTAGGTAAAATCTGTGTGGGAAGCGCTGATGTTCACTAGACAAGCCACGATATGCCATGCATGAGGCTAGCAAGTTGTGCGACACGTCGCCATTCGGTGCCATGCATTGCTTAGTGCTGTTGTTGAGAGCGTCAGCATGTGCTACAGTCACAATAGATTTCCAACGTAATACACCATACGTTAGTGTGAAGAGCATGTTGTTTTACCGTGGCCGAGTGAATTAAGTTATCAATCGAGCTTATTAAAAAAGAATTTTATCTATTTTTTGTCGCAAATGCGAGCGAAATGATCGAGTCCTGTCCATGTTTATTCAAGATGATGCGTTGCAGCCGGCTGCAGCTCGTTGCTCTTAATTTCGCGGGTAGATTACGTCATCAAACATGCATTATCGCGATAGTGCAATAGAATTAGAATCTCTATCGTAGGCCAATTTTGTATCGTTTATATCGCATATCGTTTATATCGCCCATTACTAAAACACACCAGTTTAGAAGTGAGCACCACTCGCTGTAAGCTTTAAACATATATTTTGGGTTAGAGTATAGTCTAGATATGGCGTGCAAACGCTGAAGAGGTTTTGTTTGTTTATGTTCTCCCTCAGTTTAGAGGGTGATTTTCAGCCAGTTTAGGGTTTTGTTATTTTGCTTTCTTTTATTTGGCGCCGCTTGAAATCCTCTTTCCCTTAATAACACACATCAATTGATTTATTTTTCTTTTGTGAGATTCTTCAAGTTGTGCAGATTATTTTGCTGTTTGACTTCTTTTCACTTTTGTAAATAAATTCACTTATTTTTGCATTATTTAGTTGTCGGTTTGCTATTTTGTCTCTAACTCTCTACAAATCAAAATGCTGCCTCTTTAACCCCTAGAGCTAAACTTTAAAGTCGTAATAAGCACATAAATGTGTGTGTTTATGTGTGTTGTACCTGTCTCATACACTGCTTCAGATGCAGATGTGTAATGATCTTCTACGGTGTACTGGGCGAGTCTCAGTGTGTCCAAACCGCTCACAGACTCATTCCCGCGTGCCCAGTAAAACATCACGTCATTGACGTTATAACCCCCTGAGGACAAACAAACAAACACAACAGATATTAGCACAAACTCAATCACTGCAAATAACTCAAATATGTCTTGTCACATTCATCAGAACTAGGTCAAAAATTAGATACTTTCATCATAATTAAAGGGGCCCTATCATGCTCCTTTTTACATGATGCAAAATGCATCTCTGCTGTCTCTAGAGTGTGTGTGTGTTTCAGTTTGAGCTGAGAATAGCACACAGATAATGTTAGCTGACTTTCTGAAACTGACCCTTTTAGGCTTTGATCCTAATTGTGGTGTTTTGGTGACTGTCGCTTTAAATTCAAATGAGATTGTGCTCTTTTCAGAAGAGGGCGGAGCTACAGATGCCTGTGCGACAGATGTAAAACTGCAGTGTGTGTGTTGTCAGTGCTGGTCAGGTGTGCATGTGTGCTTCAGTGTGAGTGTGTGCTATATGCTTCAGTCAGTCTATGTCGCTCCTGTCGCTGTGCTTCATCTAAAACTCCACATCTATAATCCTCTTAGTCTATGCTGACATTATCTTCAGCAGCTCAAACACTCTAATGGCTAATGGACAGACGGCTGCTTCTCACTCAGGGCTGCTGTTTATGCTAATGAGGGAGAGATGGGCACTAGTGGGCGGGGCTTTCCCCCTCTGATGACACGTACAAAGGGAGAATGTCAATCAAAGTGTTTCTGCAGACTGTTTGCATCAAGTCTGATTATAAACAGATGAATAATTAATGTTGACCATTAGAGGCTGGAGATATTCACACACTGCTGACACAACTGGGTTTAAACCCCTTATAAAAGTAGTTTTTGCATAATAGCTCTCCTAAAATTCTTAGTTAAAACTATTTAGGACATCAGCTAAAGTGCTCAGATGAAATGTTTTGTCAATATGAGCCCAGATCTTCATCCTCAGGTTATCATCATGAACTGAACTCAGAAACCCAGAGAAGAGAAAAGCAGAAGTTCATCATCAGTAAACTTAAAATTAATTAAAAAAAAAAAAAAAAAAAAAAAAAAAAATAATAATAATAATAATAATAATAATAATAATAATAATAATAATAAAATTAAAGAAAATAATAAATTAAATTTAAAAACAGAATAAGAAACACTAAACCCCAAACCAAAAAAGACAACAACAAAGCACACACAACCAAAATCCAACCACAAAACAAAATCAATTGGATTAAAAATAAAAATTTTAATAAATAACAGGTTGGTAAGATTTTTAACTGCACATTTTGTGGTTGGATTTATTTGCTAAAATACAATAAATATTAAATACAATAAAAGTTTAAAATGGCCGTTGTCTACATGAATATTTAATTGTCAGTGATTAATATTCACTGATTTAATGATTATACTTTGAGGATTTGATGATCAAGAACATTTTATTATTCCCAATGTTGCAAATATTAGAGCTTCTTATTTCTGTGGAAAAATAACGTTTTATATTTTTGCATTTGTACAGATTTTATTTTAATAAGTAAAATATTTTTTTTTGATTAATCAAGAATGCATTAAATTGATCAAACATGTCAAGTAAAGACATTTAAAAAATTAATTACAAAAATATCAATGCAATATTCAGAATTATTTAATTAAAAGAGTGTAAAAAAAGCATTATTACATATTTTTTTAGAAATAGAAACATTAAAGTATTTTCTGTATCTTTTGATTAATTTATCACATTCTTGCTGAATAAAAGTATCTGCCCACGAAACATGGAGAAGTGAATTTGTTTAATTATAAAAAAATATATAGGTCAAATTATACATCAGGCCATTGCTATAATCAGTAAAATACTCAAATGTTCAGAGACATCACAGTTTCGTATAAAACTAATAATTCAATGTAATTGTCATAATATACGCAGAGTGTAACATCAGCACATGTCCTCATGGTGGCGTTGTGTCACAGTAAGTTTATTCCTCCATCAGATCATGTGTGTGTCTGTGAGATCTGTTACACTGATTCACGTGATTGTTATTAATGCATGTTTTCCATGTGTTCACTGAGACTCCCTGAGGACAGACACACACACACGCACAGACACGCACACACACAAGCATCAGTCGCTGTATTGTGATACACTCACTTATTAATATATATATATATATATATATATATATATATATATATATCTTATGTTTTGTTTTCTATAATGCAGAATTATTTGAATATTTCAAAGTCTGTTAAAAAAAGGCTTCAAAAATAACCTAAATGTGTATATTGCTTTTGTCTTTAATTGTATATTTTATTTATATACCGCTTATATATATATATATAGTGATTTTTTTTATTGTGTTTATTGTGTTTATCGTCTTGTGAGTTTTTTGCATTTGAAATTGTACTGGTAATAATAATAATAATAATAATAATTAGATAAATAATTGCATTCATACAAAATTAAATAAGCAAATAAATTAATAATTAAGTAAATAAGTTAACAAGTAAATAAGTAAAATAATTAAATAAGTAAATAATTAAATAAACAAGTAAATAAATAAAGTACCAACTAAAAGTAAATAAGCAAATAAATGAGTAATACAGTAAATAAGTAATTAAATAAGTACATAAGCAATTAAACAAGCAGATAAATAAATAAATAAATAAATAAGCAAATAAATAAGTAAATAAGTAAACAAATAAGCAAGTAAATAGATAAAACAACAAGTAAATAAGCAAATAAATGATTAATACAGTAAATAAGTAATTAAATAAGTACATAAGCAATTAAACAAGTAGATAAATAAATAAATAAATAAATAAATAAATAAATAAATAAATAAATAAATAAATAAATAAATAAATAAACAAATAAGCAAGTAAATAGATAAAACAACAAGTAAATAAGCAAATAAATGAGTAATACAGTAAATAAGTAATTAAATAAGTACATAAGTAAATAAACAAGTAGATAAATAAATAAATAAATAAATAAGCAAATAGGCAAATAAATAAGTAAATAAGTAAATAAGTAAACAGATAAAACAACAAGTAAATAAGCAAATAAATTAGTAATTAAGTAAATAAGTAAATAAATGAGCAAGTAAATAAGTAAATAAAGTGAATAAAGTAAATAAATAAGTAATTAAATAATATTAATAAGTAAATAATTCAATAAATAAGTGAAGTAAATAAATTAGCAAGTAAATAAAGTTATAAGTTAACAAAGTAAAGAAGAAAATAAGGAAATAATAAAGCAAATAAGTAAATAAATATTCTTAATAAATAAGTAAATAAGTAATTAAATAAGGAAATAAAGTAAATAAGTAAATAATGTTAATAAATAAATACTTAAATTAAATAAATGTGTTAATAAATAAGCAACTAAGTTAGCAAGTAAATAAGTATATAAAGTATTAAGTAAATAAGGTAAATAAAGTAAATAAGCAAATAAATGAGTAATTAAGTAAATAAGCAAGTAAATAAGTAAATAAATTAAGTAATAAGTAAACAATGTAATTAGGTAAATAATGTAAATAAGTAAATAATGTTAACAAGTAAATAATTAAATATATAAGCAAGTAAATTAGCAAGTAAATAAGTAAATAAATTAAGTAATAAGTCAATAAAATAAATAAGCAAAGTAATGAAATAAATAAATAATTTTAATAAAAGTAAATAATTAAATGTATTAGTAATTTGAATAAGTAAATAAATAAATATATAATATAATAAATATATAAATAAATAAGCAAGTAAATAAGTAGATAAAGTAATATGTAAATAACGTAAATAAGTAAATAAATAAAATAATAAGTACATAAGTAATTAGATAAGGAAGTAAATAAAATAATGGTAATAAGCAAATAAGTAATTAAATAAAATAAATAGGTTAATAAATAAATAATTAAATACATAAATGAATAAATAAAAAAAAACATAAATTGAGCAAAAATAATATATATATATAAATAGATATAGATATATAGATATATATATATATATATACACTAGAAGGCAAAATTATTAGCTCTCCTCTGAAATTTTTAGTCTTTAAAATATTTCTCAAGTAACATTTAATAAAATATGAAGATCTTAATATAATCTTAGTATTTCCTATAATATTGTTTCCTCTGGAGAAACTGGAGATGACACTTTAGGCCGAACACTAGTATCTTGAAGAATATCTAGTCAAAGTTTATGTGCTGTCATTATGGCAAAGAGAAAAGAAATCAGTTATTAGAAATGAGTTATTTTGCTGCATTTAACTGCATATCATTACCCGTCAATTAAACCATGCAATAATGCTGCACTGTGAAAACATCATCAGTGTGTGTGTGAAAAAGATCCGTGCTGCATAATAAGAAACTCACTTGAATATCATCTAGTATATGAAGCACTATATAAACCTCCAATTGAAACAAAGCCTCTTTGAACATCTCAATCCAACACAGCTCCAATCTGGCACATAGACAGCGAGACTTTCATCATCTCCCTGCTTCAATGCATCCGAGCGTCGATATCAGGTCCAATACTGTACATTTCCAGAAATAAAACCCCCTGGAGGACGAGAGATTGCATAAGAACGGCTGCATCATCATCATCATGCATGCTCGCTTCACATGATCTGATGCTCAAAATTAATCTATTTGCCATCCTTTAAATGTGACGAATATTCTTTCAGAGGTGGTTTATTTAATTCAAGTTTATACAATAATTATTGTTCCAATGATGCTTTACAAAAAGTGCACGATACTGCATTACAACGGAATTAAGTTACACTTACAACCATATACACACTCACCGGCCACTTTATTAGGTACACCTGTCCAACTGCTCATTAACGCAAATTTGTAATCAGCCAATCACACGGCAGCAGCTCAATGCATTTAGGCATGTAGACATGATCAAGACGATCTGCTGCAGTTCAAAGCGAGCATCAGAATGGGGAAGAAAGGGGATTTAAGTGACTTTGAACGTGGCATGGTTGTTGGTGCCAGACGGGCTGCTCTGAGCATTTCAGAAACTGCTGATCTACTGGGATTTTCACGCAAAACCATCTCTAGGGTTCACAGAGAATGGTCCGACAAAGAGGAAATATCCAGTGAGCGGCAGTTCTGTGGGCGCAAATGCCTTGTTGATGCCAGAGGTCAGAGGAGAATGGCCAGACTGGTTCCAGCTAATAGAAAGGCAACAGTAACTCAAATAAGCACTCGTTACAACCGAGGTCTGCAGAAGAGCATCTCTGAACACACAACACGTCCAACCTTGAGGCGGATGGGCTACAGCAGCAGAAGACCACACCGGGTGCCACTCCTGTCAGCTAAGAACAGGAAACTGAGGCTACAATTCACACAGGCTCACCAAAACTGGACAATAGAAGATTGGAGAAACGTTGCCTGGTCTGATGAGTCTCCATTTCTGCTGCCACATTCGGATGGTCGGGTCAGAATTTGGCCTCAACAACATGAAAGCATGGATCATCCTGCCTTGTATCAGCAGTTCAGGCTGGTGGTGGTGGTGTAATGGTGTGGGGGAGATTTTCTTGGCACACTTTGGGTTCATTAATACCAATTGAGCATTGACTGAGTTGAGCATGGTTAACATCATCTTCTGCCTTTTGGGTGCTACCACAGGAGCCTTTCACGGTGCAGAACGTTTCGTCGACATTGTGGGGAGAAAACTCAAGTAGGTATCGCTGCAGCCTGGAGACCTCCAAGAGGGAGGGATTACAGAGCAAATAGGTTGGGTGACCTGCAAGTGGGAGGGACTTAAACCACAAGTAGGTTGGGTTTAGGTGGTGTAGGTGGAGCATATATTAATAAAATACATCAGGTTACTGTGAGGTTGGGTTTAAGGTTGTGGTAGGTGTAGGTGTAGACATTCATAAAGCACAGTATTGGACCCTGTGTCATGAAATAAATAAAAACTCCAGGTTTGTACAGCCCACTTGGAAATAAAGCATGTCAAATTGCACATAAAAAAAATCTGCGAAACTGCGAGACCGTGAAAAATGAACTGCGTTATAGTGAGGGACCACTGTATATAGACTGTGCAAACAAAAAGTCGACATGTTTTGCAAAAAAATCTGGCGTTTAACGAATCGTAGCAAAAAAAAACAAACAAAAAACATTTAAATGGTGCCTAAAAAAAAAGAGTCTGTGCATACAAAATGCATAAAAAACATATCTTATTAGTTTTTTGGAGCGTGAAGTGACCCAGACAGCTCCTGAAACTCAGTCATGAGCATCGTTTACAGTTTCATCAGAGGAAAAACTCTAGATTGTGAGACAGAGACTTCAGATCCTCCTCCTACTCTTTACAGCTCTTGTATAAGCCGGAGCAGAAGACCTGGATGATCCACATCCAAATCTCACAGGCGGCAGAAGAAGAAAGAGCAGATCAGAAAACAGCAGACAGGCCACAGATCAAGAGGAACAGCAAATCAGCAAGAACTAAAGGAGCTTTATATGGGCCCGATCGACAGCCAATCAGCTCTGACCCAAATCTAGCAGCTGTCACGCGTGCTGCACAGTATAATGCTAAATTGTCCTTATCGTGATAATAGTGTATGCAATTCATGCATCACAGACGTGTGATAAGTTACATTTATTTGATGCATTGGTTATCTACATTTGACCGATCAGATGGGGTCGTACTATCTTTAGCCCAACCTCCCCAGTAGCTGCAGCCCAAAGTTAAACCCAGAGCTGAACAACCAGCTTTACATTACTAATGTACAAATCTTAATACACATGAGGAAATCTAAATGAGACCATATTTATCAAATATTAGCAAGATTATTATACCACCACCATTATAGTGTGCAAGCCATGAAGTGTTTGAACAAAATACAGGTGGTGTAAAACTGATAATAATCAAATGACACTTGAATATTTACAAAAATAGAGCTTTAGTAAAAAAAAAAAAAGAGCACCATAACTAATTAGGTTATTAATGTAAAAAGATGCATTAGAATAAGTAAACATTAACAGATTAATTAATAAACAGTTAACTAATTAGGTTATTAATGTAAAAAGATGCATTAGAATAAGTAAACATGAACAGATTAATTAATAAACATTTAACTAATTAGGTTAATAATGTGAAAAGATGCATTAGAATAAGTAAACATTAACAGATTAATTAATAAACATTTAACTAATTAGGTTATTAATGTGAAAAGATGCATTAGAATAAGTAAACATTAACAGATTAATTAATAAACAGGTAACTAATTAGGTTATTGATGTAAAAAGATGCATTAGAATAAGTAAACATTAACAGATTATTATTAAACAGGTAACTAATTAGGTTATTAATGTAAAAAGATGCATTAGAATAAGTAAACATTAACAGATTAATTAATGAACAGTTAACTAATTAGGTTATTAATGTAAAAAGATGCATTAGAATAAGTAAACATTATCAGATTAATTAATAAACAGTTAACTAATTAGGTTATTAATGTAAAAAGATGCATTAGAATAAGTAAACATTAACAGATTAATTAATGAACAGTTAACTAATTAGGTTATTAATGTGAAAAGATGCATTAGAATAAGTAAACATTAACAGATTAATTAATAAACAGTTAACTAATTAGGTTATTAATGTAAAAAGATGCATTAGAATAAGTAAACATTATCAGATTAATTAATAAACATTTAACTAATTAGGTTATTGATGTAAAAAGATGCATTAGAATAAGTAAACATTAACAGATTAATTAATAAACAGGTAACTAATTAGGTTATTAATGTAAAAATATTCATTAGAATAAGTAAACATTAACAGATTAATTAATAAACAGTTAACTAATTAGGTTATTAATGTAAAAATATTCATTAGAATAAGTGAACATTAACAGATTAATTAATGAATGTTTAACTAATTAGGTTATTAATGTAAAAATATTCATTAGAATAAGTAAACATTAACAGATTAATTAATGAATGTTTAACTAATTAGGTTATTAATGTAAAAAGATGCATTAGAATAAGTAAACATTAACAGATTAATTAATAAACAGTTAACTAATTAGGTTAATAATGTAAAAAGATGCATTAGAATAAGTAAACATTAACAGATTAATTAATGAATGTTTAACTAATTAGGTTATTAATGTAAAAAGATGCATTAGAATAAGTAAACATTAACAGATTAATTAATAAACAGTTAACTAATTAGGTTAATAATGTAAAAAGATGCATTAGAATAAGTGAACATTAACAGATTAATTAATGAATGTTTAACTAATTAGGTTATTAATGTAAAAATATTCATTAGAATAAGTAAACATTATCAGATTAATTAATAAACAGTTAACTAATTAGGTTATTAATGTAAAAAGATGCATTAGAATAAGTAAACATTATCAGATTAATTAATAAACAGTTAACTAATTAGGTTAATAATGTAAAAAGATGCATTAGAATAAGTGAACATTAACAGATTAATTAATGAATGTTTAACTAATTAGGTTATTAATGTAAAAAGATGCATTAGAATAAGTAAACATTAACAGATTAATTAATAAACAGTTAACTAATTAGGTTATTAATGTAAAAAGATGCATTAGAATAAGTGAACATTAACAGATTAATTAATGAATGTTTAACTAATTAGGTTATTAATGTAAAAAGATGCATTAGAATAAGTAAACATTAACAGATTAATTAATAAACAGTTAACTAATTAGGTTAATAATGTAAAAAGATGCATTAGAATAAGTGAACATTAACAGATTAATTAATGAATGTTTAACTAATTAGGTTATTAATGTAAAAAGATGCATTAGAATAAGTAAACATTAACAGATTAATTAATAAACAGTTAACTAATTAGGTTAATAATGTAAAAAGATGCATTAGAATAAGTGAACATTAACAGATTAATTAATGAATGTTTAACTAATTAGGTTATTAATGTAAAAAGATGCATTAGAATAAGTAAACATTAACAGATTAATTAATAAACAGTTAACTAATTAGGTTAATAATGTAAAAAGATGCATTAGAATAAGTGAACATTAACAGATTAATTAATGAATGTTTAACTAATTAGGTTATTAATGTAAAAAGATTCATTAGAATGAGTAAACATTAACAGATTAATTAATGAACAGTTAACTAATTACACTGTAAATTCTAACATGTTCAGTTTACTTAAAAAAAGTTTGGAAACCGATTGCCTTATTTTCGCAATATAAACTTAAAGGGAAATCTTAAGTTAAGTTTAATTATTGCCTTAAAGTAAGAAACCTAAAACTTTCAAAGTAAACTAACTGGTAAAAATCAAGTTAGTTTAATAGAAAATTCTAGTTAACATACTATTGAATATTTAGTAACCTTACTTATGGTTTTATAGTAAGATTACTTTATGAACTCTATTTAACTAATACTGTTATACCATGTTCAGTTAACATCTTAAATGCTAGTAGTTTCAACATTGTTTTAATCCACTATTTTAAGTAATGTCAACTAAAGATACTACGTGCAATCGGTTTCCACATTTTCTTCAATTAAACTGAACATAATATATGTAGTTCAACTTACAAGTAATGACATTACACAGGTCTTAAATGTAAAAATTTTATTTTACAAAAAGAGCAGAGTATCACAATACACTTGTGATATTTTAGTTTCACAATACACTTGTACACAATACATTTTTGTAAAAACCTGTTCTAAAGTGCATTTATTATATAATATATATATATATATATATATATATATATATATATATATATATATAAGTACAACCCTGAAATACAAGCTTTCTAAAATGTTTGAAAATCCATAAAAAAAAAAAACTTTAAATACTCGATACTTTAAAAAAAAAGATACTTAAATTAGTGTAATTAAACATGCCATTGCACCGGCACCTTTAAACATGGCAGCATATAGACACTCACAGAGGAACAGATGTTTAGCTTTAAAGCTGATTTGTTAGACTGTGGAGTTTAGATTGTCCTACAGAAAGTATCACATTAGTGTTGTCAAAAGTATTGAGTTTGGTACCAATCAGTACTGAAATATTAAAACCATCTATTTCCTGCAAACATTTTAGCACTACTGAGCTTGTTCTTAAACACCGCTGATTGGCCGTTGTATTAACATGCTCAACAGAAATGACTGTTATTGGCTGTGACTGTCATTGGTTTACCACTCTTCACCGACTCCAAACAAAGTTACACAGACACTGAAGCGTTTCAAAGCCATGTCGATCAGCTGAACTGTCGATAAGCCAAATATGAGCTATCTGCTGATGGATCGACTGATTGACAGGGCTTTGAAATTAACCAGTGTCTTTGTATGTGTTTGCACTTGGTGAACACTGGTGAAGAGTGGTAAAACTATGACCTTCATAGCCAATCCGTCATATGTTGAGCATGTGAACACAATGGCCAATCAGTACTCGCAATGTTAGTGGGAAACTAAAAAAATGTTTTTTAAATTTCAGTACCGATTGGTACCAAACTCAATACTTTTGACAACCTTATAAATCACACTGTAATTTTTTTTCTATTTCAATACAATAGATTTTTTTGGTGAAAAATCTATAGTTTTAAACACTAAATGCTGCCATTCCAAATGTAACACTGTTAACAGCAACATAGCAAAATCAAACAAACAAACAAAAAATGTTTTCTAAATGTTTAAAAATACTTAAAGACTTGAAATTAATGTAATTAAACATGCCATTATGCCAGAACCTTTAAACATAACCACAGCAGCATATAGGCACTCGCAGAAAAAAAAAAACATTTAGCTTCACTCCCAGCAAAAGCAACACGCGTTAAACAAATTCAAATGCATTGCCCATAGTCTTTGGGTAGTCCAAATTCAGTGCGTAAATCAAAGCAAAAAAAGAGACATACTGCGCGTGGCAAAGTAGGGACATCGACCATAACCACTTTTTCTTCCAGGAAAATGGCCCACATTGAGGTCCTTTAGACATCTGGCAGGCATGTCTTCACACAAGACAGTCAGCAGGCCAACATTCAATTCAATTCAATTCATCTTTATTTGTATAGCGCTTATACAATGTAGATTGTGTCAAAGCAGCTTCACATGGAAGATTATAGTGAATTGAAACAGTGTCAGTTCAGTTCAGTTTTCATAGATTAAGTTCAGTTCAGTTTAGCTCAGTTCAGTGTGGGTTAATAATCACTACTGAGAGTCCAAACACTGAAGAGCAAATCCATCTACTGCACTGAAGTCAGACTCTACATCCTATAAATAGAGAAAGAAAAATGAGTAAAGTTTGATATTCTAAATTACACTAATAAAGCATGTAGTGGTCAGGAGACCAAAAGCATACGTAAAAAAAAATTACAATTCCTTGTGCTTAATTTGGTAACACTTTAGTAAAGGGACCAATTACACTAATAACTAGTTGCTTATTAGCATGACTATAAAAGGGTTCATACATGCACAACTTAATTCAAATCAAGAACTTAAGCACTTTTTTCAGGATCTGTTTTTCCCCAAGACCGACAAGCAAAGCCAGTCAAAAATAATGACTGTCCAGCAGATGCAGGAGGCTTCACTCAGTGTCCACCGTGTACAATACATTTAAACTACATTCAAATGCTTCTTATAAGGCCTTGCTTTGGTGCTGCTCCTCCAATGATAACACAGATTTTGTACTTTGGTCTTTTATGCCAAAACTCCAGGACATGATGCATTTGCTTGTACTGCTCCTACTAGGGTTGTCACAATACTGGAATTCGGTACCAATCGATAATGAAATTTAAAAAAAATCATCCATTTCTGTTGAGCACCTGAACACAATGGCAAAACAGCTCTATTTAAGAACGTGCTCAACAATGCTTAAAATGTTAGGGGAAATGGATGTTTGTTTGTTTTTTATATTTCAGCATCGATTGGTACAAAATTCCAGTATCGTGACAACCCTAGCTCCTACTTCTCCATATACCAACCTTAAAACATGAAACTATTTTAAAGGAATTATCAATTTTTTAAATTAAAGAAACACTGTAATGTAATAAAACAAACTGCACTAAAAGTACTTTTTAAACATTTTCAATAAATTAAATATAAATGTGTGAAAGAGCATTTGGTGCAACAAAATCAATATAAATATTTTGGGGGAAAAATAAATAAATTGGGAACCGATTCATGAATGTACTTGGTTTTGCTAGATTAAAGCAGTCAGTCAAGTTTGCATTATTTAGCACACTGATTTCCAATTTATTAATAAATATTTATTTTAAAGAAGAGGAATGTTTTATTATGGATTTTGGGGCGAGGGTGCAGCCATCTACAATCTCACAGCGGGTGACTTCACAGGGTTGGTTATTATACGAAGCATGTTTTATCTTTTAACACTATCTTTTTATATCTTAATCCAGCAGGTTCTTCCAACAAAAGTTATATTACTCTCAACGTATTACATAGCTATTACACTTTTTAAGAACTCAGCTTTTTTTTTTCAAGCTAATCTTCCTCCATTTCAAAACAAGTGTTTAAAAATGAAAGAAATGCATTTACTTCACTGGCCTATGAAGCTAACTAACCCTGTGATGTCTGCTGAATTTGCAACATGGCAGTGCTCTTGCTCCAAAGGCCATGATAAAACATCCCTCTTACGCTCAAATACTTACATTAATTGCATTTGCTTTATTTATTTTTTATATAAAATAAAAAATTGAATTTAATAAGTGAAGTAAACTTGAATGACTGCTTCATTTTCAGTCTAAGAAAGCAGAAACAATAATACTACTTACAAAACACATCCTGGAAAAATCTTTTGACTCATCCCCCAAAAGGACTGGAGGAGCACGAAGAACTGTTGTGCGGACAAGCATTACATCAGATGACTGTAAAAAAGTAAAGACAGGTAGACATGCATTATAGTCCAATGAAAACAATCAAATGCAAATTATGATTCAAAGATGATGCCACAAAAAATACCTTTGGATAAACTTCTCTTCTAGTTTTGTTCTCTGATTTCCTCCTCTTTTTTTGAAAATTTCAATCAGACGAGCAGTGTGTGTCCAATGTAGTGTAGAACTCCGATCTCAAATTTCTTCCTGATATTCGATTGAATAAAGATCTAATCAAAAACATTATTAGTCATTATTAACATTCAAAAACACAAATTCACAAAATCACACAACGTTTTGAAAAGGAAACAAACCTTCTGCAGCACTTGTTTCAAAGCATTAGCTGGTGCTTCCTCTATGACCACCTTCTGGATGTCACTGTCGTGCACAATAACGTGATGTGTTATTTACATGGCGAAGTTAAATTATAAAACAAAGAAAGCAGAAATCTGAAACACATGCAACGATAAAATGCAATGCCTTTTAGCAACAGATGTAACACTTTAATATGACATATTTAAACGCCCTTGAATATTAAACTGCCAAATACTCTTGGTACCTGTCATAAAGTGGATGAGCTACACTTTCTTGTGTCACCAAACAGAGTACTTAACCCACGATTTAAAATACTCATGGCAATGTTGCCGGTGTGCCTCACTTTTATGTGCATTAAAAGTGGAATATACATTTGTTTCAATTGAACGGTCTTTAAACGGACACTGAACTTTCTGACTATTCCTCAAAATAATAATTCTATTCTTGCTCGTGCAGTTCTTTGTTAAATTTTTTGATAAATGTATTTTTAATGCGTTAAAAGATTTAAAAGTACATTGACTTTTAGTATGTAGACGAAGTACTGAAACAATTCATGAATATGTTCCATGACTTGTGCGGTAGTATTTAAAAAGTTGTGCTTTCTTTTCGGATGTGAATGTGCAAAACTTACATTTCCACTGCATATCAGCTCACAAACTGGTAGTCTGAAATAAAAAATAAAAATTAATAAAGGTTATAACAATATTACAAACCAAATATATCACAATATGCATCACAATACTCTAATCTAATGGTGTGCTACAATCTAAACAACACTATAATTGTTCAAATGTATTTGCCCTAAATTGTCCATAATAAGTGAAACCTTTAAAGTACAAACAAACAGGTTTGGTAAAGCCCGTTTAGACTTTTAAAGTTTTCACATAGTATGTTTATAACACAGCTTGTTGATGCCTTTGTGTGATATTGAGCAAACAAAGGGATGTCTGTGCTTGGCTGTACGAGTCATACCATTTCATCACTATCCATCACGCATATTCTGTCGCGTCTGGTCAGATTTATTTGTCATTACAGCAACACAAAAACACTCTATTAGGGTAAACGTTAACACTGGAATAATCATTTTTACATATTTTTACAATATACGACTTGTCTGTGTTCTTAAATCTGTCTCTCTCTCTCGTATTTTCACGAGCTTAACTTTTGCTTTCATATGGATTGTTAGCATAAGCACCCTTTAGCAGCATGTATAAATATATATCTGCCTCATACGATGATACGAATCGTAATCGCATCGCAATCCTAAATTACTTACGACATTCACGTCCATTTTGAGCTGAAGCTGCGTTAAGAGGTTTTAAAAGCCCCGGCGATCGTGGAAAAAGAGCCGACTGGTCTGGTCATGAGCCGCTCGCCGACGGCGGACCACAGCTGATCTCCTCCTCACCTGCTTCCTGCAGCTTGCCTTCCCTAGTTAATCTTTTTTTAAAAACACAAATATTTTCGTCACAACAAGCGCCACTAAGTTCAACGGTTACTACTGTTTTTTTTAATCCGACCAAAAAGGTTTCGTTTTCTTTTCTTAAAACGCAGACATATAGCTGTGTGTTAACGTTACATCTGATTGAATAGATTGCGCGCGCTCTCGCTCTCTCAGTGCATCATTTAAAATGGCGCGGCCCGCTCTTTTAGAGCATAAATAACTTTGCCCACTTTACAAATTACTACTACAAATGCATGTATTAATAGTTATTAAAATGAACTAGGCAGCAGAAATAGATAATCTAGTAAAGCAGACAGTATTGCAAATAACGTGCAGTGGTCAAAACGTTTAGTCACAACATCATGGGCTAATAATAAAGTTCACAACACAGCAAACAATACAAAGTGCAGGAAATCAACATATTACTGATACTATACAAATCAAATCAAAGTAGTAATTAAAATGAAAAGTTTACCTTGATTTACCACAGTACATCTTCTCAATATCCTGCTCTTCAACGGTGGCGCTGGGTGGGGGTTGGGTTGTGAATCGAGATGGGGGTGGGGAAATCACCACCCAGTACGCATGCGTAACAGCATGGCTTAGTCATTATTAGCAATTTTACTCAAATTACATTAGTTATGGGAGCTTTATACGCTACTATTTCAGCAACACTAATGCATTTCTAGTAAACTCAACAATTTGGTTAAAATAAAGTAAACACACTAGATTTTTCATAGTAAGGATTACTATTCGCATTTACAGTGTAGGTTATTAATGTGAAAAGATGCATTAGAATAAGTAAACATGAACAGATTAATTAATAAACATTTAACTAATTAGGTTATTAATGTAAAAATATTCATTAGAATAAGTAAACATTATCAGATTAATTAATAAACAGGTAACTAATTAGGTTATTAATGTAAAAAGATTCATTAGAATGAGTAAACATTAACAGATTAATTAATGAACAGTTAACTAATTAGGTTATTAATGTAAAAAGATGCATTAGAATAAGTAAACATCAACAGATTAATTAATAAACAGTTAACTAATTAGGTTACTAATGTAAAAAGATGCATTAGAATAAGTAAACATTATCAGATTAATTAATAAACATTTAACTAATTAGGTTAATAATGTGAAAAGATGCATTAGAATAAGTAAACATCAACAAATTAATTAATAAACAGGTAACTAATTAGGTTATTAATGTGAAAAGATGCATTAGAATAAGTAAACATTAACAGATTAATTAATAAACAGTTAACTAATTAGGTTATTAATGTAAAAAGATGCATTAGAATAAGTAAACATTAACAGATTAATTAATAAACAGTTAACTAATTAGGTTATTAATATGAAAAGATGCATTAGAATAAGTAAACATTAACAGATTAATTAATAAACATTTAACTATTTAGGTTATTAATGTAAAAATATTCATTAGAATAAGTAAACATTAACAGATTAATTAATGAATGTTTAACTAATTAGGTTATTAATGTAAAAAGATGCATTAGAATAAGTAAACATTAACAGATTAATTAATAAACAGTTAACTAATTAGGTTAATAATGTAAAAAGATGCATTAGAATAAGTGAACATTAACAGATTAATTAATGAATGTTTAACTAATTAGGTTATTAATGTAAAAATATTCATTAGAATAAGTAAACATTAACAGATTAATTAATAAACAGTTAACTAACTAGGTTATTAATGTAAAAATATTCATTAGAATAAGTAAACATTATCAGATTAATTAATAAACAGTTAACTAATTAGGTTATTAATGTAAAAAGATGCATTAGAATAAGTAAACATTAACAGATTAATTAATAAACAGTTAACTAATTAGGTTATTAATGTGAAAAGATGCATTAGAATAAGTAAACATCAACAGATTAATTAATAAACAGTTAACTAATTAGGTTACTAATGTAAAAAGATGCATTAGAATAAGTAAACATTATCAGATTAATTAATAAACATTTAACTAATTAGGTTATTAATGTGAAAAGATGCATTAGAATAAGTAAACATTAACAGATTAATTAACAAACAGTTAACTAATTAGGTTATTAATGTAAAAAGATGCATTAGAATAAGTAAACATTAACAGATTAATTAATAAACAGTTAACTAATTAGGTTATTAATGTGAAAAGATGCATTAGAATAAGTAAACATTAACAGATTAATTAATGAACAGTTAACTAATTAGGTTATTAATGTGAAAAGATGCATTAGAATAAGTAAACATGAACAGATTAATTAATAAACATTTAACTAATTAGGTTATTAATGTAAAAATATTCATTAGAATAAGTAAACATTATCAGATTAATTAATAAACAGTTAACTAACTAGGTTATTAATGTAAAAATATTCATTAGAATAAGTAAACATTATCAGATTAATTAATAAACAGGTAACTAATTAGGTTATTAATGTAAAAAGATTCATTAGAATGAGTAAACATTAACAGATTAATTAATGAACAGTTAACTAATTAGGTTATTAATGTAAAAAGATGCATTAGAATAAGTAAACATTAACAGATTAATTAACAAACAGTTAACTAATTAGGTTATTAATGTGAAAAGATGCATTAGAATAAGTAAACATTATCAGATTAATTAACAAACAGTTAACTAATTAGGTTATTAATGTAAAAAGATGCATTAGAATAAGTAAACATCAACAGATTAATTAATAAACAGTTAACTAATTAGGTTATTAATGTGAAAAGATGCATTAGAATAAGTAAACATTATCAGATTAATTAACAAACAGTTAACTAATTAGGTTATTAATGTAAAAAGATGCATTAGAATAAGTAAACATTATCAGATTAATTAATAAACAGTTAACTAATTAGGTTATTAATGTGAAAAGATGCATTAGAATAAGTAAACATGAACAGATTAATTAATGAACAGTTAACTAATTAGGTTATTAATGTAAAAATATGCATTAGAATAAGTAAACATCAACAGATTAATTAATAAACAGTTAACTAATTAGGTTACTAATGTAAAAAGATGCATTAGAATAAGTAAACATTATCAGATTAATTAATAAACAGGTAACTAATTAGGTTAATAATGTGAAAAGATGCATTAGAATAAGTAAACATCAACAAATTAATTAATAAACAGGTAACTAATTAGGTTAATAATGTGAAAAGATGCATTAGAATAAGTAAACATTAACAGATTAATTAATAAACAGTTAACTAATTAGGTTATTAATGTAAAAAGATGCATTAGAATAAGTAAACATTATCAGATTAATTAATAAACAGTTAACTAATTAGGTTATTAATGTAAAAAGATTCATTAGAATAAGTAAAAATGAACAGATTAATTAATAAACATTTAACTAATTAGGTTATTAATATGAAAAGATGCATTAGAATAAGTAAACATTAACAGATTAATTAATAAACATTTAACTATTTAGGTTATTAATGTAAAAATATTCATTAGAATAAGTAAACATTAACAGATTAATTAATGAATGTTTAACTAATTAGGTTATTAATGTAAAAAGATGCATTAGAATAAGTAAACATTAACAGATTAATTAATAAACAGTTAACTAATTAGGTTAATAATGTAAAAAGATGCATTAGAATAAGTGAACATTAACAGATTAATTAATGAATGTTTAACTAATTAGGTTATTAATGTAAAAAGATTCATTAGAATAAGTAAACATTAACAGATTAATTAAGAAACATTTAACTAATTAGGTTATTAATGTAAAAAGATTCATTAGAATAAGTAAACATTAACAGATTAATTAATAAACAGTTAACTAATTAGGTTATTGATGTAAAAAGATGCATTAGAATAAGTAAACATTAACAGATTAATTAATAAACATTTAACTAATTAGGTTATTAATGTAAAAAGATGCATTAGAATAAGTAAACATTAACAGATTAATTAATAAACAGTTAACTAATTAGGTTATTAATGTAAAAAGATGCATTAGAATAAGTAAACATTAACAGATTAATTAATAAACAGTTAACTAATTAGGTTATTAATGTAAAAGATGCATTAGAATAAGTAAACATTAACAGATTAATTAATAAACAGTTGACTAATTAGGTTATTAATGTAAAAAGATGCATTAGAATAAGTAAACATTAACAGATTAATTAATGAACATTTAACTAATTAGGTTATTAATGTAAAAAGATGCATTAGAATAAGTAAACATTAACAGATTAATTAATGAACAGTTAACTAATTAGGTTATTAATGTAAAAAGATGCATTAGAATAAGTAAACATTAACAGATTAATTAATAAACATTTAACTAATTAGGTTATTAATGTAAAGAGTTGCATTAGAATAAGTAAACATTAACAGATTAATTAATAAACAGTTAACTAATTAGGTTATTAATGTAAAAAGATGCATTAGAATAAGTAAACATTAACAGATTAATTAATGAACAGTTAACTAATTAGGTTATTAATGTGAAAAGATGCATTAGAATAAGTAAACATTAACAGATTAATTAATGAACAGTTAACTAATTAGGTTATTAATGTAAAAAGATGCATTAGAATAAGTAAACATTAACAGATTAATTAATAAACAGTTAACTAATTAGGTTATTAATGTGAAAAGATGCATTAGAATAAGAAAACATGAACAGATTAATTAATGAACAGTTAACTAATTAGGTTATTAATGTAAAAATATTCATTAGAATAAGTAAACATTATCAGATTAATTAATAAACAGTTAACTAACTAGGTTATTAATGTAAAAATATTCATTAGAATAAGTAAACATTAACAGATTAATTAATAAACAGGTAACTAATTAGGTTATTAATGTAAAAAGATGCATTAGAATAAGTAAACATTATCAGATTAATTAATGAACAGTTAACTAATTAGGTTATTAATGTAAAAAGATGCATTAGAATAAGTAAACATTATCAGATTAATTAATGAACAGTTAACTAATTAGGTTATTAATGTAAAAAGATTCATTAGAATGAGTAAACATTAACAGATTAATTAATGAACAGTTAACTAATTAGGTTATTAATGTAAAAAGATGCATTAGAATAAGTAAACATTAACAGATTAATTAACAAACAGTTAACTAATTAGGTTATTAATGTGAAAAGATGCATTAGAATAAGAAAACATGAACAGATTAATTAATAAACAGTTAACTAATTAGGTTATTGATGTAAAGAAAAGATTAATCAATAGTTTATTGAGCTGAAAGTCCTAGTTAATTGTTGTTAATAGCGTGAACTGTACATTGAAATAAATTGTGACTGAAATATGCACTGCACAGCAAGTATAAAGAGGCATAATTTGGTGTGTGTGTGTGTGTGTGTGTGTGTGTGTGTGTGTGTGTGTGTGTGTATGTGTGTGTGTGTGTGTGTGTGTGTGTGTGTGTGTGTGTGTGTGTGTAACCGCAGCATGTTCTTATAAAATATGAAATGCTTTGAATATGAAACACTGTGCAGTTCTGCTAGTACAGATGTCACAAACAACGGCCCGAAATACGTCAGGCTGTTGCCAGAGCAACACTTGAAGGAGGGAAAAGATGAAATGTGCGAAACGTTTTCTCCTTACAGCTCTCCAGTTGTAGAGTGCAGGTCTGTTTGTCCATGGGATATTTGGTCAGATCCATGTTACAGGCCACAGTGGTGGTGATCCTGCAGAGAACATATAAACACCGCTCAGGATGGGCTTCATGAACATTATCTCATGGTTTCTGATATTTATGCGGGAAACAGTGCTTGACGGGATTAATCATTTTAGAGTTAATGCAGCAAACTGTACAACATGTTTAGTAATGTTTAAAGACTTGTGCTAACCGATAAATCGTCATTGCACTTTTTTTGATCAGACTTGAAAATATGATGCAGAATTCAAAATACAAAAAAGTTATGTTTTATATACAGTGCATGCATTCGGAAAGTATTGATAGCGCTTCACTTTTTCCACATTTGTTTATGTTCCAGCCTTTTTCCAAAATGGATTAAACTCATTTATTTCCTCAACATTCTACACACACTCCCCCATAATGACAATGTGGAAATAGAGTTTTGGAAATTGCTGCAAATATATTCAAAATAAAAATGCTGAAAGATCACATGTACATCAGTATTCACAGCCTTTGCTTCTAAATTGAGCTCAGGTACATTCTGTCTCCACCTATCATTCTTGAGTGATTGGGGGAGAAGGGTCTTAGTCAGTCAATAACCCGATGGTCACTCTGTCTGAGCTCCAGCGTTCTTCTATGGAGAGAGGAGAACCTTACAGAAGGACAACCATCTGTGCAGCAATCCACCAATCAGGCCTGTATGGTAGAGTGGCCAGACGGAAGACACTCCCCGCCTGGAGTTTGCCGAAAGGCATCTGAAGGACTCTCAGACCATCAGAAACTAAACTCTCTGGTCTGATGAGACTCAAATTGAACTCTCTGGAGTGAACGCCAGGCGTTACGTTTGGAGAAAAGCAGGCAGCGCTCATCACCAGGCTAACACCATCTCTACAGTGAAGCATGGTGGTGGCAGCTTCATGCTGTGGGGATGTTTTTCAGCAGCAGGAACTGGAAGAATAGTCAGGATAGAGGGAAAGATGAATGCAGCAATGTACAGAGACATCCTGAATGAAGACCTGCTTCAGAGTGCTCTTGACCTCAGACTGGGGCGACGCTTCATCTTCCAGCAGGACAATGACCCAAAGCACACCGCCAAAATATCAATGAAGTGGCTTCACAACAACTCGGTGAATGTCCTCGAGTGGCCCAGCCAGAGCTCAGACCTACATCCTATTGAACATCTCTGGAGAGATCTGAAAATGGATGTACACCGTCGCTTCCCATCCAACCTGATAGAGCTTGAGAGGTACTGCAAAAAGGAATGGGCAAAAATTCCCAAAGACAGGTGAGCCAAGCTTGTGGCATCATATTCAGAAAGACTTGATGCTGTAATCGCTGCCAAAGGTGCATCAACAAATTACTGAGCAAACCCTGTGAATACTGATGTACATGTGATCTTTCAGCTTTTATTTGTAATAAATTTGCAACAATTTCAAAAACTCTTTTCTCACATTGTCATTATGGGGGATTGTGTGTAGAATGTTGAGGAAATAAATGAATTTAATCCATTTTAGAATAAGGCTGTAACATAAACAAATGTGGAAAAAGTGAAGCGCTATCAATACTCTCCGGATGCACTGTATATAGCACTTTTACCAATAATTATTGTTTCAATTATTGTTTACTGCATTACAATTAAAATCAGAAAAGTTATTAGTGAACTTTATTAGCTGCTAAATACTTAAGGTAAAGAAAATGTATTTCTATAGCACATTTCATACACAATGGTCCTTCACAGTGCTTTACATAAACAAGAATAAAAAAAACAAGAAAATAAAAATGATTAAAAGAGTTAAAAATAATTTAAACAGATAAAAACAGATTAAAATGTGTTAAACAGGTTATAAAAGAATGAAAAAAAGAAAAGAAAGACACAATAGTGTGATCTGTTGGACGTAGCACAGTGCTCATTCAGTAAAGGCACAGCTAAACAGATGTGTTTTCAGTCTGGATTTGAATGTGCCTAATGTTGGAGCACATCTGATCATTTCTGGAAGCTGATTCCAGCAGTAGGGGGCGCTGTTAGTAGCTGAAAGCCGATTCACCCTGCTTTGACTGAACTCTTGGAGTTTCTAGTTTATGTGATCCTAAAGATCTGAGTGATCTGTTAGGTTTGTATTCAGTGAGCATATCTGTAATGAATTGAGCTCCTAGACCATTTAGTGATTTATAGACAAGTAATAATAGTTTAAACTCTATTCTGAATGTAACTGGGAGCCAGTGTAAAGACCTGAGGACAGGTGTGATGTGCTTTGATTTCCTGGTTCTGGTCAGAATCCTGGCCGCAGCGTTCTGGATGAGCTGCAACTGTCTGACTGTCTTTTTGGGAAGGCCCGTGAGGAGGCCGTTACAGTAATCCACCCTGCTGCTGATAAAAGCATGAACAAGTTTCTCTGAGTCCTCACTAGAAAGCATCTAAAGCCTAGTTCACACTACAGGATTTTAAGCCCGATTTGGAAGTTAACGAGCTCGTCAACAGATCAGGCTGTGATCGGGAATAAATCTGTGGGTGCACGGCGCTCGGCAGTCTTTATGTGTGAACTACTGAACAACGCATCAAAGAGGCTCACTGAAGCGTCGCCGACACCTCGCAGACGAAAATCCAATATTTAGCATGCTGAATATTCTAGAGCAGTCGGCCGACTCAACCCCACGTGTGGTCAGATGTAGTGACGAGCTGCAGCCAATGAGAGAGTATATCAGCATGAGCTAAATGGCCGTGTGTTCAGGAGCTGAACAGAAACGTCTGTGATTGGCCAGAATAGGCATCCATGCACTCGCTTCATTCTGTGTTAACGTAGACATGAGAGTAAGATATATTAACAGTGGAACTAGAATTCTGTAACTATTAGAATGACCATACTGGTCATGTTCTCATATAAGACGTCATTTTGTCACATCATATTTACATTCAAAGCTTCTATTGAGATATTAAAATTAAGCTTTGAATGTCTGTCATCATATTTTATGACAGCATTACCCTAAAAATATGATCTTTTTGGTATTACAGCCTATAAATATGTAGTTAAGATACTCGAACACACAAAGATCTGGGCCTCGATTTCATTTTCACTTTCAAACAGGAGCTATTTCGTGGCATATGCTGCTTTGAAATATATATGGGTGACACAGTGGCGCAGTGGGTAGTGCTGTCGCCTCACAGCAAAAAGGTCGCAGGTTTGAACATCGGCTGGGTCAGTTGGCGTTTCTGTGTGGAGTTTGCATGTTCTCCCTGCGTTCGCGTGGGTTTCCTCCGGGTGCTCCGGTTTCCCCCACAGTCCAAACACATGCAGTACAGGTGAATTAGGTAGACTAAATTGTCAGTAGTGTATGAGTGTGGATGAGTGTATGGATGTTTCCCAGAGATGGGTTGCGGCTGGAAGGGCATCCGCTGCGTAAAAATGTGCTGGATAAGTTGGCGGTTCATTCCGCTGTGGCGACCCCAGATTAATAAAGGGACTAAGCCGACAAGAAAATGAATGAGTGAATGACTATATATATATATATATATATCTGAAGTAAATTTATGTTTTTGCTATCAGAAAGCTTTGTTTATGTAAGCAGGAAGTTGCTAGGCAAAAAATACATGCATATTTAAAGTCACAGCGAAAAGTAGCAGACATGCATGCGGTCATGTTGACCAATATGGTAATTAAAGGTAGAAATGCTCAGTTCTTTACTGTTTTGTAATTTAAAAAATAACAAGACTTGAAAGAAATACACAGATATTTAGGAAACGTCAGGGTGTTATAGATATACAAAAATTAAAAACTCTCTGACTGCCTCGGTAGTTCTAGTGTTAAAGCCACATCTATCCACTTGAACCTTGCAGATGAGTAGGGCCAGACGGAATCTGCGGACGTTTTTTGCTATTTCTGCTGAGAATTTTGGCAAAAATCTGCAGAATTATTTTGGGAGTACCATAACTAAAACCTTAATATTCATTCATTCATTTTCTTTTTGGCTTAGTCCCTTTATTAATCCGGGGTCGCCACAGCGGAATGAACCACCAACTTATCCAGCACATGTTTTACGCAGCGGATGCCCTTCCAGCTGCAACCTATCTCTGGGAAACATCCAAACACACTCATTCACTACGGACAATTTAGCCTACCCAATTCCCCTGTACCGCATGTGTTTGGACTGTGGGGAAAACCGGAGCACCCGGAGGAAACCCACACGAATGCAGGGAGAACATGCAAACTCCACACAGAAACGCCACCTGACCCAGCCGAGGATCGAACCAACGACCTTCTTGCTGTGAAGTGACAGCACTACCTACTGCGCCATTGCGTCGCCCAAAACTTAATATGTGAAATAAAAAATAATACTTTAACTTTTATTTAATGTTTAAAATGCAAATCCAATTAGATCCACTTTATTTGGTAAACAAAGCAAGTCTCTCATATAATATAATTACTAAAAGACAGAAAATATTACTGTACAAACTGCATTGTACATAAATCAGATGAACATTTTTATATTAGTTAATAATAATACTGTAATTAATTTAAAAACTGAATAAATATAGATTTACACACATTTACTCAAGTAAATAAACAGAATTAATCATGGGCTAAAAATCTGCACGCGCAGATTCCGTGTGGGCCTTCAGATGAGTGATTGATCCACTGACGCATCAGCTGACTGATGATGTTTTGAAATGCTCCATTGAAAGCTTGAAACGCTGTCAGTGATGTAATCAGCACACAAGCAGCCAATAGTGTTCAGCTTTTTCTGATGACTCCTCCCTCAAAATTTCATTGGCTTCAGTGGTTTGGTAGCTTGACTGAGCTGTTCGGGAACGAGTTGTTGTCAGATTATACTACATAATCTTACAACAACTCATTCCCCAACAGCTCAGTACTGGATGTGATGCCATCTTGTGGATCATTTTCGTAGTGTCACATAGTGTGAACACCACAGCAATTAAAAGACAAAATCAAGTCATGTAGTGTGACTCACACAGCGATCTGCAGATGTTTAAAGTCATGTAGTGTGAACTAGGCTTAATTCTTGCAATGTTTTTGAGATGATAGTATGCTGATTTACTAACTGCTTTGACATGACTACTGAAATTCAGATCTGACTCCAGAGTCACACCAAGATTCTTGACCTTATTTTGTGTTGTTTGACCCTTAGATCCAAGGTACGCATTCACCTTGAGAACCTCATCTCCCAAACGCAATGACTAACTGCAGAAAGTTTTGGCACATCCAACTGTTCATTTCATCAATGCATTGGTAGAGGTTGTCAAGGGACTGCAGTTATTAGGCAGTAAGGCTAATGACTTTAACTAGCAACTAACTACTTTTAACACTTAAAGTTGTTATATATAAACATAGCTATTTGTTAAAAATACAAAAAAATGTCAAATAAATACAGAAAAAGTGACTAAAAATGTCCCACCTGAGGTTTGATTAAAAAATAGATTGATAAATAAATAAGTAAATACATAAATAGTCAAGTCATCAAATAAAAAAAAAGTAAAAAATAAACAA
Source organism: Danio kyathit (assembly GCA_903798195.1). Lineage (NCBI taxonomy): Eukaryota > Metazoa > Chordata > Actinopteri > Cypriniformes > Danionidae > Danio > Danio kyathit. Next base: position 61,040,211 of record LR812531.1, read on the forward strand.
AATAAAATAAATAAATAAAATAAATATAAAAATACATAAATAAGTAAATAAATAAACAACATTAAACTAGAGGTGGAGTCTCACCGGAGCGCGTACAGGACCGTCCCGTTGGGAAAGATGCGGATCAGCCGGTTCTCCACTGTGATGTCGTGCAGGAAAGACTTTTTGGAGTCCACAATGAAGGTGTCGGGGACCCACAGCAGCTCCACCAGCCGGCCGTCCAGACTCAGGCTCTTATTTCCCTCAAACAGCAGCCGCTCGTCAGTCCAGCGCTGCCGCAGGAATATAGTGGCTGTGTAATCCTGCAGAAACAGACGGAGGACACCGCAGATCACTATGCTGATATGCAGCAGATATTATCAAAATGTATTATTAATTTTAACTGGTATTTTATTCTGTTATTCTGGCCTTTTTAATATGCAAAATGTAAATGTTGTGGTTGTTGTCCACAAAAACAATAATAACAACAATAATCACTATTATCATTATTATTATTATTATTACTACTACTACCGCCACTACTACTATTACTACTAAGAATTTTAAATAATTAGAGGTTAATTATTTAATATTATTAATTGAATTTTATTTTACAAATATTACAATTAACCATAATAATAGCTGTATTTTTATAATTCAAAAATTAAACTATTATTACTGAATATTTTCATTAACTTCTCACTTCATATTTTATCTGTAGTATTAGCAGTGACAGCCTAAAATATTAATATTAATTACAATAAATATAATAAATAATAATAATAAATAATAACATTAATAATAATAATAATAATAATAATAATAATAATAATAATAATAATTATTATTATTATTTAAATAAGTATAAAAATACATTTATATTCTAAATAATTACGGGTTGATAAATGCGATATATGAATTTTATTTTAGAAGTACTTATAATTATAACATGCATTTTTATTATTAAAACATACTACTACTACACTAACAACAACAACAACAACAACAACAACAATAATATTAATAATAAACATCTGTCATAATTTGTCATTTTTTATTATGTCCGTGTTACTATTAGCAGTAGCTGCAGTACATATAAAACTAATAATATTAATAATGTTATTATTATTATTATTATTATTATTATATTAGCATGTATTACAACTAGCATTATTAACTATAATAGGTAAAAGATAACGAAGTGCCAAAGTTTGCAGCTCAGACAACTTGAGGATAAGAATTTGATCAAAGAACAATAACAAAATTAACAACACTCACCAAGATACACGGTTTAAGTTATCATTCACAGAAACACATACATAAAATACTTTAATTTACTTTCACAGGTACAGTGTGTGTGTGTTTTTCTCACCATGTTGATCTCAGAAATGGTGTCAATACTGGCGATGTCTAAACTCATGCCCACCGTAACCGGACCATCTAAAGGACAGAGAGAGAAATAGACACATCAACATAAAGCACATTTCAGGAACACATAATTATTCTGAGAATCGCTGGTAAAGATGGAAACCCTGCGAGCGAATCTCTGCACTGCTCATTATGTGGGAAACATATGTTTTATTTCTTCTAAAATCCTCCAGCGAGCGTGAAGATGATCGGGGTGAACATGCGGTGAACAACACACACATCAGTGACACTTTAAAATAATGCTCCATTAGTTAATCTGTTTACTAACATGAACAAACCATTAGTAGTACATTCATTAGGGTATAATGCATTAGCTAATGTTGAACTATGATTAATAAAGGATTAATAAGATTACTGATACTTAATGTTAATAAATGCATTAAGTAATGGGCAATTTTCCTTAAGTGTTACCCACACATCAACAGCACAACATTTGCTCAAACTTTTTAGAAATTATTTATTATTTCTTTTATTTATTCAATTGAAATTGCAGATGTGGTTCAGCATGAAATGAAGGACTCCTTATATTTAGCAAACACTGCATTAAAATATTAAACATAAGACAATGTAAAAACAATGATTTATTATAACTTGTATTATTCATGTAAACTATAATTATGATTGATTTTTGTTAAGAATTCACAATAATTAAAATAATAATAATTACAGGTTAACTTAATTTTATTTTCCAATTATCTTCATATTTTTAAAATTCTTACTATTAATAGTAAAAAAAATGACAATCTGATTTTTACCAATGAAAGCAAATGATCTAATAAAGTTCTGCAAGCATACGTGTCAAACAAAATATTTTAACTTTCATTATGAATAGGTGAATGTCGTCATTAACAACCAGGACAAATTTAAAGTCTATTCAAGTCCATCAATCCAAGTCTATCCACAATATAGCATTTTAATAGTAGACCTACACATCCAGCGGTGAAATATGTATTTAACACATCACCATTTTACTCAGAAAACATATTTCTTAAGGTGCTGTTGACTTGAAATCTTCCCCGGATGTTGGTAATTGATATATGCAAAGAAAACAAATCTAATAAGTTTACAAATGAAGTTCTGTGTAATCAAATTAAATGACGCAGGATAAACGTTTTGAACAGATGAAGAAAGGGAGGTGTATTTGGGCAGTGAAAGCCCAGACAGCAGCTGAAATCTCTCAGTAGTTCTTCAGCAAGCCTCTGCCCTTCCTCAGTGTAAATGAATATCAGCTGCTTCAGTCCAACATCTATATTAGCAGGAGGATGAAGATGAAACCATTTCAGCAGGACAGTGATCCAAAACACAGCCAAGGAGACTCTCAGATGCTTTCAGAGAAAGAAAATCAAGCTGTAGAATGGCCCAGCCAATCACCTGACTCTAATAGAGAATACAGAATAAAGCTCAGATTTGATAGACGAGACAAGATTTTGACCCTCTGTGAGAAACTCACACCTGAGCAATGCATGAGGCTTCATTCTCCATATGAGAGGCGTCTTTAAGCTGCAGCACTAAAAACTGGACTTTATATAAAGTGTTAAACACAATTCAGTAGTTCAGCGCTTTCTCCTGTCGTTCCACACAACTCATGTTTCAGATTTTGTTGTTTTGTTTTATTTTTATGTTTGTATTGTTTGACTTTTTACCAAAATCTGCTTTAATTCCATGTCAGCAGCTCCTTTAGAGAGATTATTTCATGAAAAAACAATGTGTTCAATACTTATTTCCCCCGCTGTAGGCCTATTATTATTTTTTTGTTTACCATATGTTTGAGAAATAACGATAGTAATAGCCTACTCATGTTAGCCTTTATTTTAGATCCACAGAATTGTGAGAAAACTGAGAACTTTATTCTATGCAAACAAATTTGTGATTCCCATTTCATCCAGAATCATGCAGCCCTCCTCTCGGTTTGATGTTTGCAGCAGATTTTAATGTGTTGTGTATTGTACTATATGTACTTTGGTATGTGTGCATCATGGCACAGCTGTTTACCACTGAGACTGCCATATCAACCAATAGTGTTCACTCTTATAGGAGTATTTGTCTCTTTGGATTCTCCAGGAAAACTTCAAACACACACAGACACACACATACACATACATTTGTCTGTCTCAAACGCACTGCAAGAGATGCGAGTGAAAAGGCAATTTATTGTGAACAAGCAGCTGTGAGAAATACATTACACTACGAGTGTGACGGAGAGCAAGAAAAGATGCAAATGATCCGTCATCAGAGCCGCATTGCCTTTATACCAACTGCAAATGGTATTAATATGACATTTTGTCTCATTAAAGCAGTCAGATGCCTTTATTTCAAGAAACTGGCAGTGCAGATTTAGACTTTTAGTTCATGTATTATCTGGGAATTAATTGTCTGGCAACATATTTTCATACTTTACCAATAGCAAACTTAAAAACTTAATTAAAAATATGGTCAATTATATTTCTGCAAGGCAAAAAGGGACCGAAAGAGATTCATTTAGAGTACTAACCACTATGAAAACAAAGAAGTGTGTTCAAAATACTGTAGTTAAACAGTAACAAAAACAGTCCCTCATACACATTAAGTTTAATATAAGCTTAGATATGTTTAAAAAGGGCAAAATAATCATTGTTGTAATCTCACTAAGAAATATTATGGCCAATCAAACATCCTGGGGCGTGCATATTAATGCTCCTGTGTGCACTGCTGTCATACCAACTGCAAATGATATTAATATGACATTTTGTCTCATTAAACAGATTAAAAGCACTCAGATGATTTAATTCGAAGTAACTTGTACTGCATTGTAGATTTAAACTTTTTTTTTTGCTCATGCATTCTCTGGGAATCAATTGTCTGGAAACATATCTCATTACTTTACCAACAGAAAATCAAAAAAACTTTTATTTAATAAACAATTAGGCTTAATCATAATTTTACTTGACAAAAAAGGACAGAAAGAGATGTTTTTAGAGTTGCATTTTGAAGTTTTAGCATATATGAAAACACAGTTAGGAATTAATATCAACCTCTATAAACAGAAGAGTTTTATAAAGTGTATGGGCATGTCTTCACTCCATTGAAAAAAAATAAAATAAAAAATAAATAAAAATCACTAAGAGCTGAGTGATTTGACACAATGCATAAATGTGCATTTAACACTTATACTCAGCAAACTACGTGTGTTTGATGCCTCATTACAAACATATGCAGCAAATATGACAACATACATGTTAAACTAACAAAAGATAGTCCCACATACAAAGCTTAATATAAGCTTAGATAAATAAATTAAAAATAAGGGGAAAACAATGATTGTTGTAATCTCACTAAGTAATATTGTGGCCAATCAAATGCATCCTCGGGCGTGCATATTAATGCTACTTTGTGCATAGCTTTTACCAACTGCAAATGGCATTAATATGATATCCTGTCTCATTAAACAGGTGAAAAGCAGTCAGATACTTTTATTTGAAGTAATTTGCATTGCATGGTAGATTTAGACTTTTTTTAGTGCATGGATTTCTTAAGAATTAGTCTGGCAACATCTCAATTCCAATACTTTACCAACAGAAAATCAAAAAACTTATATTTAATATTAAAAAATAGGCTAAACTACAGTATTTTTCTACTCGATAAAAGAGATGCATTTGAAGTAACTTGCATTGCATTGTAGATTTAGACTTTTTTTAGTTCATGCATTTCCTGAGAATTAGTTGTCTGGCAACATCTCATTTCCATACTTTACCCAGAAAATCTAAAAACTTATATTTAATATTGAAAAAGAGGCTAAATTATAATTCTACTCAACATAAGGGACCAAAAGAGATGCATTTAGAGTTGTATTTTGAAGCTTTAACCTATGTAAAAACATAGCCATGAATTTTTTATCAACCTCTGTATAAACAGAAGAGTTCTATAAAGGTGTATTGGCATCTCTTCGCTCTACACAAATGATAGTAAGAGCTGAGCGATATGACACAATGCATAAATGTGCATTAAACACTTATCCTCAGCAGTCTACATGTGCTTGTTGCATCATTACAAACATATGCAATAAATATCACAATATACACCTTAAACTAGCAAAAGATAGTGTCCAAACAAAAAAAGTCCCACATACATAGTAAGTTTAACATTAGTTTAGATAAGTAAATTAAAAAGAGGGAATATAATCGTTGTTGTAATCTCACTAGAAAATAGTGTGGCCAATCAAACGCATCCTGGGGCGTCCATATTAATACAATAATACTGTCACACCTGTTGCAGTGGCCTCATGTGAATACTTGAGGGCACTAGCATTTGTTTGGTTTTTGCATGCTTCTCTGCACACGTGATCACTTATTGTTTTCAGCTGCTCCTTGTTTGTTTAATTTAGTCCTGTCTTTATAAGCCCTGTAAGCTTATAAGCAGCGGAGAGCCCTCGCCCTCAAGCAGCGGAGAGCCCTCGCCCTCAAGCGCCGGTGAGCCCTCGCCCTCAAGCGCCGGTGAGCCCTCACCTCTAAAACAAGCTTATGCTCCAAGGAAGACCACAATTCCATCTTCATCGTCAGGGTGGTCTTTTACCCCGCGTAGGTGGCCACCAAACCCACCAGTTGCATCTTGGTGGACCCATGACTGGTTTAAATGGATTTTTCCCCCTATTTTGTTCCTCGTGATTTGGTCTGTGTTTGATCATTTTTGAATCTTCTTGATTATTTTGGATTTCTGATTTGTTTCTCGTCTAAACTTCCCGTTTTGGAATCACTAAATTTTGTACTCCTGCTCGTTTCTTGTCTGCACTGTTTTTTTGGAATCATCGTTGTTTTGTTAAATAAATCCATTTTGCTGCACATGGATTTTTTCTTGTTTTTGTGAAACCCTATCGTGACAAATACATTGTAGGTTTAGACTTTTTTTTAGTTTATGCTTTTTTCTGAGAATTAGTTGTCTGGCAACATCTCATTTCCATACTTCACCAACAGAAAATCTAAAAACTTACATTTAATATTGAAAAAGAGGTTAAATTATAATTCTACTCAACATAAGGGACCAAAAGAGATGCATTTAGAGTTATATTTTGTATCAGAAGTAGAGGATGTTGTTTATGTAGATGTTGTAGTAGTAGTGATTTTTGTAGTAGTATCAGTAGTAGTAGGAGACGTTGTTGTAGTAGTATCAGTAGTAGTATCAGTAGTAGTAGTTGTTGTTATGGCTTTAGTAGCAACAGCAATAGTAGTTGTGATATTAGTAACTTTCTGTAGTAGCAGTTGGTGTAGTACTTGTGATTTATTATTATTGTTGTTGTTGTCAGTTATTACTGTTGTCCTTTCTCTTTACTGTCATCATTACTATCATACATTATGAGCATTGTCACTCTCTACCACTGACTGGTTTCTTTCTATTAGTTTATTTATATCTATGACACTTGCTTCATTTATTGACTGTTATTGTCACTTATGTATGTACTCAAACCTGACCAAGTGACCTTTACATGCACACACACACGCACCTGCCAGTACCTGACTGTATTGTTGTTGTTTTTGTTTTTCGTTGTTGTTTTTATGTTTTATTTTCTCTGTTTTTGTATGATCCCAATTTGTGTACCTTTTTGCATATTCTAATAAAAAAAAAAATTATTATTTATATTTTATAGTTATATTTTGAAGCTTTAACGTAAATAAAAACATAGCCATGATTTAATATCAACCGCTGTGTAAACAGAAGAGTTCTATAAAGGTGTATTGGCATCTCTTCACATTAAAATCATAGTAAGAGCTGAGTGATATGACACAATGCATAAATGTGCATTAAAGGTGCTGTATGTAAGTTTTTGACTCTTTTAAAGCACAAAAATACCATAATATGTGTGCAGATATTTAGGAAACATCCCAAGTGAACATACTTGTTTAACTGAATAACAATGCTGAAGTCAGATATTCTGCTTTGAAAATGGTTTTTCCGTGCCGGAACACTGTCTTTGTTTAGGTAAAGTTAACCTGCACAATGCCAGATTAGCCAATCATATTTCAGCACTCCGGGTTGCCTTGTTGGAGAACAGCGCATTTCATTCATTCATTCAGAAAGGCTCTGAAAACATGCGTCTGTGACCGAAACAGACAGTATCAGATGTGGAAATGAGACAGATTCAGTTCCACATGAGATTATTAATTAGCAAATGATATAAATATTCTGAGCGTAAACATTATGTGAGCAGGTCACATTGTGTCCTAACAACACGCTTCATGACGAGATACGCAGTAATGAGCAGTTTGGCTGTTTGCACCAGACGAAACACGACAGAAATGTAAATACAGCCATTCAGAAGCACAGAAGATGCACTCACTCATGAAACGGTAAGGTTTAGAATCTATTCAACTCACATTGTCAGCATTTAGCACTGAATAAAGCACACGAGTTTTACCTGAATTGATCACTGTCATAGGTTTCACATGTTGAGCTGTGAGAAATACAAGCCGTTTCTAATATATCAATTCCAGGTGTTGGTAAGAACCAAAAGTCCTTCTAATATGGAGAATATTCCCTCTATCGCGTGTCGTTGCTTTTATTTGGAACACAGTGTAAATCACTCGCTCCTGTACTCAATCTGGCATCCCGCGCTTGCGTCTATTTTGCTCCAGGAGTGCAATACCTAGTTCAACCACTGGGTGTCAAACTTACATACTGCACCTTTAAACACTTATACTCAGCAGTCTACATGTGCTTGTTACCTCATTACAAACATACGCAGCAAATATCACAACATACACGTTAAACTACCAATAGTGTTCAAACAAAAAGTCTCACATACATAGTAAGTTTAATATAAGCTTGCATAAATAAATTAAAAAAGGGGATTATGATCATTGCGGTAATCTCACTAGGAAATATTTTGGCCAATCAAACGCATCTTGGGGATGTGCATATTAATGCTCCTTTGTGCATTGCTGTCATACCAACTGCAAACGGTATTAATATGAGATTGTCTCTCATTATACTGATTAAAAGCAATCGGATGCTTTTCTTTGATGTAACTTGCATTGCATTGTAGATTTAGACTTTATTTCATGTATTTTCTGGCAATCAATTTTCTAACTACATATCTAATTTCCAAACTTTACCTATAGACAAACTAAAAACATATATTTAATAATAAAAATAGGGTAAATTAAATTTAATATGCATGCACTTGCATTACAGGTTTAGACTTTTTTTTTAAGTTCATGTATTTTCTGTAGTAGTGTTGTCACGATACTGGAATTTCCAACTTTGATAAGATACCAAGGTAAATGTAGATTTTTGATACAGAGAGAATGATTTTGACCATTTTCGATACAGCGAGGAAACCACACCCATATAAATAAAATGAAAAAACACTAAATAACAAAAAGATATATTCTTATATTCTGATTAAAACAATAGTGATTTAGCAAATGCCGCGCCACTGACAAGTCAACCACAAACAAACAAAGCAACCACAGAAATCATGGAAAACCTTTTTGTGTGTGTGTTTCTTCCGGTGTTTTTGTTCATCGTTTTAACACTGAAGCCGCTCTCCTCCAAAAGTTACTTTCGAAAGTTACATCATCTGTCTGGCAATATTTAATATCTCTTGTTTAAATACACTATGAACAACAGCTATGAAGCCTGTGAAGAGACTATGCCAACTATAGAGCACTTCTAGAGGTCTCCATAATCCTGGACAAGGCTGTATCCTGAGCAGCTGCTGTGGTGGTCATGGAGGAGCGGAGTGCATGAGACTGACTCCTGTAAGAACCCAGTGACAGACGAGTCTCTGCATTGATCCTGTGGGCCAGCCTGAACACCCGCCGGTGACCTACTCAAACCTGCAGCTTCTCCACAATGGACTTCCAGCGTTCTCCAGCACCTAGACTGCAGCTCTGCACAGGATGTTTGACCAGTGGAGAAATGGTCATGCCCAACTGAGCCTGGTTTCTCTCCTTTACTTTGGTCAATTGGTGAAGTTTGTTCCTCCACTGTCTCGCTTGGTTTGGGACTTGTGGAGCTGCGCATGGATGGATTTGCTCTTCAGTGTTTGGACTTTCAGCAATGAAGATTAAACCACACTGAACTGAACTAAACTGAACTTCAACTCTGAACACTGGACTGACACAGCTTCAGTTTACTAGAACTTCTGTGTTCAGCTGCTGCCACACAATCTACACTGTAGAAGTGCTGGAGAAATAAAGAGGAACTGAACTGAATTTATTTTTAAAATATTGGTATAGTAATAAAAGCATAAAAACGTTATCTTGAAAATAAAATATGAACCTAAACTCAAAAAAATGGATTTATTAAACGCGTTAGAACAGTGTAGGACAATGAGGCCTCAGTAAATCTGCATTCAGCCTCTTCTCTCTCTCTCTCTCACACACACACACACACACACACACACACACACACACACACACACACACACACACACACATTACTATTTCCTCACTGTCAAAGAAGGGCCGCAGGTATTTGTTGTATCCTTTCATCAGCTTCTGGATGGTCGGAGGAAGAATCTCTCCCTCTTTCACCTCAGCGTTCAGCAGAGAGTTTTCCAGAAACCTGCGAAATAAAAACAGAACAACGTGAACCGACAGACAGAGCTTTGAGTTTATTGCCAAAAAAAAATAACAGATCAAGTTCACCACATTTTATAAATGCCACTTTTCTATAACAAGGCTCGAAATCTCATACGCGCCCAAAATCTATACGACCTGGGAGCATTTGCACGTATTTACAAGACATTCACGCAGAATGCATCTTTGCACCTAAAAATACCAAATGCAGTGCTCAGGAATGGTCTAAGGGCGCACTCACATTAGGTACAGTTGCCTTGAACCGTGCCAAAGCGTGATAGTCCCCCATCCCCCATCCCCTCTCCCTGCACTCACATTGCATTTTTACCTATTGGACCTGAGAACGCTTAAATCATCAATGATGCGACTGTTCAGTTTAACAGGAAGTGCTCTCGCTCAGCACAGTGGAGATTGCTTTAGTTATATCGTTTTGTATTATTTTTAGTGGTTTGGGCTGCAGTGACACACAGTCAAACACTTTGCCGAACAGATCCAGCACTGTTGATGCTCATAAATTATCATAAAAGTTCTGGTGCTGCAGGTATTAGGAGGTTTCCTGAAGGTACAGCTGACGTGTAGCAAGGGGTTTGCGTCTTTAATGAACTACGACATTCATTGAAAATGAAGAATGATAAATAAATCCATATGAAACAGTCCCCTAAAAGTGACGTCGCGGCTTCAGTTTCAGGCTCAGGTGTGCTTTGCACTCACACTACAAACCTAAGCTCAAGTGAACCGTGCTCTTGACCACTTCCAACCGGGCCAGTGCCGGCCAACTGAACCATGGCTGAGCCCTTCTCAAACGAATCGGGAAACGCGACTGGGCACAGTTCGGATAGCGTAGTGTGAGTCCGCCCTAAAACAATTGTCATGTCAACTTGCTGAGGTAAACAAAGCCTGCGATGCTTGCTCCACCTTCAAAAACTTCTGATTGGCTCACTGCTCTAAAACTAAATGCGGATTGGTTAATATCAGCTGTCAATCACTCACTGCATTCGGATGACAGGGAGCGACAGCCACGAACATGTAAAGATCTGAATATGAGAGAATAAAAACAACACTGGCAGATTTTGTTTTAGAAAGCACCTACAGTTACAAATAATGGCACATCTGATCAGTGATCATGTGGAGAATGTTAATCCAGCATTACACTTTTCGAAAAGTGGATAAAAGATTTCCTGTGGGTTAAAGTCTGCTATGAAAATGACTAAAGCATTCACCGTAAAGCCGGTGGGACTGAGTTTTCAGGTAACACTGTTTGCCACTGAATCTACATTTTAAGCCCAAGATGTCCTAACGTGATTTAATTCTCAGTAGTGATTATTAACCCACACTGAACTGAGCTAAACTGAACTGAACTTAATCTCTGAAAACTGAACTGACACTGTTTCAATTCACTATAATCTTCCATGTGAAGCTGCTTTGACACAATCTACATTGTATAAGCGCTATACAAATAAAGGTGAATTGAATTGTCACAATGCTGTCAGTTATGCGACTGACACCGTGTTCACCATCGCTAAAGAGCATGCATTCACTGAGATTAAACTAATACTGCAGCTCATGAAAACACCGTTATTGCTATTAAGATGACGCATGCAAATAATAAGTTATATGTCAATATCATCTGTGCAATATCAGACAGCACCGTAAGAACAGCACAGTTATTATTATTAATTCAGTTCATCTCATTCAGCTCAAGCAGCGCGTGCAGGACCGGCGGGTGTATATTTCTGTTTATTAGTTTGTTAGTTTTGATTAGTGCTGATTTCAAATATAATACATCTGTTAATATAAAACTTGGACATAATGTTTGGTGGGTGTGACTAGGGCTGGATAATAATTGGATATCAATATATTTCGCTATATAATTTTTTTCAATAACGATGATATGATTTTTAAACCCATTTCCGATATTTCGATATAAATTTGCATATATAAAAATATATATATTATTATTTATATAAGATCTTATACATGTATCACTTGTCACTGAATGACGTTCAGTGCTCAGCCGTCAGAAAGAGCGTGATTTGATCTCACTTACGTGATGACGAACAACACAGACACGCTGCCAGCGCTCAGCACAGCAGTTGGTTAAGCTGCGCCGCAGAAAGTTTTAGCTACAAAATGAGTGCTCTGAATACAGATGCGAATGAACAAGCTTCCACAAGTAAGAATGCAGACCAAATAGTTGATAAGAAAGGAAAGACTAATGCAGTGGTGTAGAAGTGGTTCAGTTCAGTAAAGTTAGCAACAGATTCACAGATTCGTCTTTTCCGGATCAATAACTCATGACCGAAACATTGTTCCTACACAAATAGCACATTTTTTTCAACTGTCGCAATGTTTACAACCACCTACAACCTTATTTTCCTAAAAAATGAGCTTTCCTACGCGCTGGACGCAATATATTGATCTCTATGCGCAGGCGGCAAAGAGACCGATGCTTAGGGACCGTCTACAAAGAGCAAAACGCAAAAAACAATACTACAAAAGCTGTCAATAACTTCCCTCTAACTCATTATACTGCCATCAAACTCAGTTCACACATCACTGCTGTCCTGCTGGTTAGACTACAACACTTATTTTTTCTAAAAAAACTATTTTGCATATTTTTTATGAATTTTTGAGCTTTATTTATTTGATAGTTTATTTCACATTTCTTGTTTGTATAGGCTAAATACAAATAAAAAGTGAACAATTTTTTTTGTGCTGTTTTTATTTTTTAAAAAAAGTTATAAGAGTCTGGAGGTATTATCGACTTTGCAAATTCACTTTGCAGACATTTGTAGGTACAGACATCCATTGTGTGCGTTCTTGGCAGTTTTTCCTTTCTTTTTAATATTGTCCATATCGATATCGGAATTATATCGTTTCGACCGAAATAAAAAAATATATTGTGATATAAATTTTTGCCATATCGTCCAGCCCTAGGTGTGACTATATTTTGGCAGGTGCGCCTACATTTTTGAAGTTAGGAGCTCCAGTGCTACCAAGCAAAAAAGCTTAATTTCGAGTCCTGTGCAATTATAAAAATATGTAAACAATAAAAAGTCATCCACAGGAATAAATAATATAGAAGATAACATTAAAAATAGGACATTATGCAGCTGTGGGTTTCTGAGAGAAGGAAAGTCACATTCATGAGCTCATTATTTCAGGCCAGATCGCGAGTGAACCGTTCAGTTTCAGTGTCTTATCAGTGTGTGCTGATCTCACAAACACACAACAACTGGAAATAAAGACAAAGACTGAGAGAGGGCAAACATAAGCTCATTTTCATAACGGGATTACTTTGATCCGTCAGTGTGGAAGAGTTGAAAACCAGGAACCAACAGCACTGAGCAACACGTGTTAAGGATGCAAAATTTGCAGTAAAATCTTAACATAAATGTAGAGTTGAAGACAGAATTATTAGCCCTCCTGAAGATTTTTTTCTCCCAATTTCTGTTTAACAGAGAGATTTCTTCAACACATTTCTAATCATAATAGTTTTAATAACTCATCTCTAATAACTGATTTATTTTATCTTTGTCATGATGACAGTAAATAATATTAGACTAGATATTCTTCAAGACACTTCTATACAGCTTAAAGTGACATTTAAAGGCCTAACTAGGGTAATTAGGGTAAAGTTAGGGTAATTAGGCAAGTCATTGTATAACAGTGGTTTGTTCTGGAGACAATCCAAAACTAATATTGCTTAAGGGGGCTAATAATATTGACCTTAAAATGGCTTTAAAACAATTAAAAACTGCTTTTATTCTAGCCTAAATAAAACAAATAAGACTTGCTGCAGAAGAACAAATATTAGAGGAAATACTGTGAAAAATTCCTGAATCTGTTCAACTTCATTTTGTAAATATACTGAAAAAATAATAATAAATTAAATATAATACATACATATATATATACATATATATATATATATATATATATATATATATATATATACACATGCACACACACGTACTGTATATACACACACACACACACACACACATACATTATATATGTTTTCTTTTCTTTTTTTTGCATTGAAGAGGAACAAGCTTGATTATGGATGTGATAGATATGAAATTGGCACTTGTGTGACTTTGGTGAATCAAATAAAATAGTTTGAAAAGGTTGACAGATTTGAGTATTTTTGCAGTACTGTAAAACCCAAGACAACACAGAAAGAGTTTCACTATTTTGGTAAAAAGCTTTTTTTTCATGGCAAGGTTGACATTTGCATTTCAGCACCAGCAGCAAAACACACACCTTTGCTCCTTCAGCAGAAACTGAAGTGCATTTATGATGCCATGAAACACGAGTGTGACACATACAGTAAATACACTGAAACACACTAAAACTGTCTAAGAGAAATGGACTGTAAAAGTCAGACGCAGAAAAAAAGATGCAGTCATCATCAGTTTTGTGGATGGTAAAAGAGTAATCCTATGGACTGTGGATGCCCTATTAAAGCAAAAAATAAATAAATAAAATAAAATTATATATTAAATTAACTAATTGGCTATGCAATAAAAAAACGGTTTACTGTGCAGTATTACAGGGCAGTATCATTTGGAAAACATGAATAGGAATTAATGTGATTTTACATTACACTGTATATTGCATTATTCATTCATTCATTCATTCATTCATTTTCTTTTCCGCTTAGTCCCTTTAATACTCAGGGGTCACCACAGTGGAATGCACCACCAACTTATAAAGTATATGTTCTATGCAGCACATGCCCTTCCAGCTGCAACCTATCAAAAGTGGTAAATGCTTCAGTTCTCTCAGGGATTTTCCCAAACTCACTTAAAACTGCAGTTGTTAAACCCCTCTTGAATAAGAGCAACCTGGATAACACACTATTGAGCAGTTACAGGCCAATCTCAAATCTCCCTTTCATTGGAAAAATCATTGAAAAAGTTGTTTTCAACCAGGTTAACACGTTCTTAAACTCCAAGGGGTGTTTAGACAATTTTCAATCTGGTTTCAGAGCACATCACAGTACAGAGAGCGCTCTTATAAAGATAATCAATGATATCCGCCTAAATACAGATTCAGGTAAACTAACAGTGCTGGTATTGCTCGATCTTAGTGCTGCATTTGACACTGTCGATCACAGCATACTTCTGGATAGGCTGGAAAATTGGGTTGGGCTGTCTGGGACGGTCCTCAAACGGTTCAGATCTTATCTTGAAGGGAGAGGTTACTATGTCAGTATAGGTGACCATAGGTCGAGGTGGACACCCATGACATGTGGAGTCCCACAAGGCTCGATTCTGGCACCTCTCCTGTTCAACCTTTATATGCTCCCTCTGAGCCAAATAATGAGAAAGAACCAAATTTCCTACCACAGCTATGCTGATGACACTCAGATCTACTTAGCCTTACTGCCTAATGACTACAGCCCCATTGACACCCTCTGCCAATGCATTGATGAAATGAACAGTTGGATGTGCCAAAACTTTCTTCAGTTAAACAAAGAGAAAACTGAAGTCATTGCGTTTGGGAACAGAGATGAGGTTCTCAAGGTGAATGCGTACCTTGGCTCTAAAGGTCAAACAACAAAAAATAAGGTCAAGAATCTTGGTGTGACTCTGGAGTCAGATCTGAGTTTCAATAGTCATGTCAAAGCAGTTAGTAAATCAGCATACTATCATCTCAAAAACATGGCAAGAATTAGATGCTTTGTTTCCAGTGAAGACATAGAGAAACTTGATCATGCTTTTATCAGCAGCAGGGTGGATTACTGTAACGGCCTCCTCACGGGCCTTCCCAAAAAGACAGTCAGACAGTTGCAGCTCATCCAGAACGCTGCGGCCAGGATTCTGACCAGAACCAGGAAATCAAAGCACATCACACCTGTCCTCAGGTCTTTACACTGGCTCCCAGTTACATTCAGAATAGATTTTAAAGTATTACTACTTGTCTATAAATCACTAAATGGCCTAGGAGCTCAATACATTACAGATATGCTCACTGAATACAAACCTAGAAGAACACTCAGATCTTTAGGATCACATAAACTAGAAATTCCAAGAGTTCAGTCAAAGCAGGGTGAATCGGCTTTCAGCTACTTACAGCGCCCCTTGCTGCTGGAATCAGCTTCCAGAAATGATCAGATGTGCTCCAACATTAGGCACATTCACATCCAGACTGAACACACATCTGTTTAGCTGTGCCTTTACTGAATGAGCACTGAACTGCTGCCCACAGATCACGCTAGTGTGTCTTTCTTTTCTTTTTAATTCTTTTATAACCTGTTTAACACATTTTAATCAGTTTTTGATCATTTTTATTATTTGTTTTTTTATTTTCTTATACTCATGTCTTTTATTCCTGTTTATGTAAAGCACTTTGAATTGCCACGGTGTATGAAATGTGCTTTAGAAATAAACTTGCCTTGCCTTGCCTTACTATAAACATCTAAAGAGCATTTTAAGTTGGTCTAATAAAAAATAAAAATCTAAGTGAGCCACAGCTTTTGTCAAATCCAAATGCACAACACAAGACACTAAATAATTCAGCGAAGCAACTCAAACATTTTTATTTGTTACAAACATCCACACACTCAGTGGCCTACTGTACTGGTGTCATTTGTGTCTATATCGACTTCTAAAAATACATTTCAGGACAAACATCTGATAAAGTTACATAAATGGCAACTCCACCAGCCTGAGACACAAGAGCTCAACATCAAACTGAATTTCACGCTGTGCTGATAAAAGAAAAAACTGGCAGAAAATAAAGTAGGACGCTGAATAACATCTACGAGACACAATCCAGCCTTGACTTTAGGACTGCACGATATTGGAAACATCTGATATTGTGATACTTTATTTTTCTGAGATATATTAAATATTGTGATATGAACACAGTTCACAGCCATATCACCCTGCAGCCCAAGACCGGTTACTCACTGAAGCTAAGCAGGGCTGAGCCTGGTTAGTATCTGGATGGGAGACCTCATGGGAAAACTAGGTTGCTGTTGGAAGTGGTGTTAGAGAGGCCAGCAGGGGGCGCTCAACCTGTGGTCTGCGTGAGTCCTAATGCCCCAGTAAAAGTGAAGGGGACACTACACTGTCAGTGGGTGCCGTCTTTCGGATGAGACGTTAAACCGAGGTCCTGACTCTCTGTAGTCATTAAAAATCCCATGGCACTTCTGGTAAAGAGTAGGGGTGTCCTGGCCAAACTCCCTCCATCATGGCCTCTGAGTCATCCCCATCCACTGAATTGACTCTATCCCTGTCTCTCCACTCCACCAATAGCTGGTGTGTGGTGAAGCACTGGCGCCGTTGTCCTGTGGCTGCCGTCGCATCATCCAAGTGGATGCTACACACTGGTGGTGGTGTGGAGAGACCCCCCTCATGATTGTGAAGCGCTTTGGGTGTATGGCCATACACAATAAATGCGCTATAGAAATACACACATTACATTACAGTTCCACAAGACGGCTTGAACAGCTCTATTTGATGGTTTTCTGGGAAGTCTAAAAGTAGAGGTACAGGGTTCTTGCACCATTTTAAAAAGTAAAATGTGATGCTTTAAGACTTTTTAAGGACCCGTGGGAACCCTGAGGTAGAGAAATTAAATAATCAAAATGCAAACAATGCTTTTCTTACTTTGCTTTTCTTACTCTCATTTCTAGTCCAAATGCTTTAAAATTCTTAGAGCAAGTAAAAATATTGTCACTTTTCAAAGAAATTAGGCAAAATTAAGAGTCCTTCCTTAAAAAAAGCAACATGATCTGCCAATGGGCTGAAGTAAAATAATCATTTTTGCTTTGAAATGTAGATATTTGGACTAGAAACATGACAAAAATTCTAAGAAAAACATATTTTTTGATGCATACATCATATAAATTCCATATAAATACAGTAAATAGTTAATACAACCTGCATTGACCTTTTTCTTGGCTGCTGCATGGAGGGCGCCATAGCGACCAGCGTCTTCTGGTAGAATGGTTAGAACTTCTGTTTACAGTGTTTACAACTGGTAATTTGCGCTCCGAAAATGGGTTTCAATAGCATTGAGTGGATTACGGAGTGTTTTTGTGACACACAACTTTGAAAGGTGTGTGTTAAAGCCGTTGTAATCTGTAAGGTGTGGTTCATGAGCGAGGAAAAACGTTCTCCTAGTTCACGTGTCTGCCGTCAGAAATGCAGTGCGTGTGTTTCCCCGGCCTGTCAGCTGTTAGCTCAGCGGCTCTTCAGCACGCACACAAACGTGCACACACAATACTTCACTGCATCATAGAGCAAACCAGATTACTGGCATGAAGCTTAACAGGTGTGCAAGTCATGCAATTTACAAAAATGACCAATAAAAGTCTGTTTCTGATACTCTGCTGGCTGATTTGCTGTTCATTCTAATCGCGAGCCGTTTGTGTTTCATTTAGTGTGTTGTGTTTACCAGGGTTTGTGTTTTTCTGTCATTTCAAAACGTCACTTTATTTTCACTCTGTGACAGTTATTAATTCAGTGTGTTAGTGGGACAGTACAGCAGGCTACGTGTGTGTGTCAAACATTTTGGTGAACTACATTTGTTTGGGTTGGTTATATATTTGAAAGAAAGAGAAACTGTTGACTTTAGCGATGACGAGGCTTCATTTAAACGGCACAAGATGCCGTCTGTCAACGAGGGGGAAATGCCTCACAGCAGTTGTTTTCCATCCTATTAGATCATATTTTTTAAATGATCAGTCCAGGAGGTGGCGCTGATCGACAGCAGTATTAGTATAAAGATGATAAAAGCAGGTAAAGTAGATTAAAACTATCATTTCAAAGCTGTCCAAATGTGACCGTTTACACGCATCAGCTGCCGACCGGAAGTTCTTAGCATTCTCCTTGCGCAAACACGCAAACCATAATGAGTAATTTTGCGTTCCAAGAAAAAGGTCTATATAAATGTTCATAGTAATGTTCAATAATTCATTTGTTATGAATTAAATATTTATAAATAATTAATTCACTGCCGCCCACGACAACGATGCCATCGTCCATCACGATGTTTGACATTAGACATCGTACAATGCCAAATTGGTCGACATCACCCAACCCTAGTTCATAGTACAGCTATCTGTAAATATCACCTATAGTTTTTCTATAATTACTGTGGCTTGAGAAAGCATCATTCTGATATTCTGCATAAACTTAATATTATTCTTCCGTCTTCTTCTTCTTCTTCTTCTTAGACTAATTTTAAAGTGTATCTCCTCATAAGTCTTTCAAGCTACATACTTCAAACTTTCGTCAAACCTTCAAACTATTCTGACTCGGGTTGCTATATCTTTTCTAACTGATCAGACTTTCGGTTTTCTGAAAAACGACCCAGAAAATTCCCAAAAGTCCCATTGACTTAACATTGGGTCAACCTTTGTGAGCTCATAACTCTGCATCAGACTGTCCCACAGACTTCTAACTGGGCTCATTCAACTCAGTCTAGCCAGCACCCAATCACTGATGACCTTTAAATTTACTACCCACTCCCTAGCAACCATTTTCAGCACCCTAGCAACTGTCCCATAGACTGTGACTAGCTGTTCTAACACATGCTAATAGTTTTAACATCCTAATGACATGTTAATCTTGCTAAAAACATGCTAGCAACATGCTAGTGACATGCTAATTCATGCTAGAATCATGCTAGTTGCATGCCAATTTATGCTAGAATCATGATAACAACATGATAGTTCATGCTAGAAACATGCTAACAACATGCTAATTCGTGCTAGAAACATGTTAATTCATGCTAGAAACATGCTAAAGTCATGCTAGAAACATGCTAGTAGCATGCTAATTCATGCTAGTAACATGTTAATTCATGCTAGTAACATGTTAATTCATGTCAAAATCATGCTAACAACATGCTAATTCATGGTAGAAACATGTTAGTAACATGCTAATTCATGCTTGAATCATGCTAGTTGCATGCCAATTCATGCTAGAATCATGCTAACAACATGCTAATTCATGCTAGTTACATGCTAATTCATTCTAGAATCATGCTAACAACATGTTTATTTATGATAGAATAATGCTAGTAACATGCTAATTCAAGCTAGAATCATGCTAGTCACATGCTAGTTCATGCTAGAATCATGCTAGTAACGTGCAAATTCATGCTAGAATCATGCTAGTAACATGCTAATTCATGCTAGAATCATACTAACATGCTACAATCATATTAGTAACATGCTAATTCATGCTAGAAATATGCCAATTCACATTAGAACAGTGCTAATATATGTTTGGAACCGCCTAGCAACCACTCAGAACAACATAGCAACCATCGAGCAACCCCTTAGCAACCACCTTGAACACCCTAGAAACTGCCTAACAACAACTTAGCAACCATTTAGAACACCCTAGCAACGCCTTAGCAACCACTCAGAACACCCTAGCAACCACATACCAACCGCTCAGACTGCCTAGTAAGAAACTGTTGATAGACCGCCTAGTAAGAAACATGCCAATCCATACTAGAAACATGCTAACATATATGTACGTATCCATCTATGTCAACTGTTTCAAACTTTTTAAAAACTACATAAATTATTTAAACTTTAAAACTACTTCAAACTTTCAGGCTAGGCTTTCTCAAGCCACAATAAAGTTTGTCCTCAAACTTTACTATCAAGTTGCACTTGTATCCTGCACTTGCTGCTATTGCACTCCGGGTTAGACCTAAACTGCATTTTGTTTCCCTTTCCATGTCTATAAAGTTGAATCTAGTCTAACTAAATACAATTCTGTAGCTCCTGGAAACTCAACATTGCATATCTTGTGATGTGACTATTGTATTGCGGATGCACACATTGCAATACCAATGCTGAAACCTAAATTCTGCAGCTCTACTGTCAGGTATAAAGGGCTGATATCTTATCGTTTACAATATACCGATTAAAAATTATCCCTACGATAAAAATTCCATCTGCAGAATAACACTTGTGTTCAGCAGAGGGTGTGAAGGAGTGACAACGCTGTGTCTGTGTGTTTCTGTGGCAGGCCCGTGGGGTCGAGTGTGGGATGAAAAGAAACCTCTACAGATGCATTTCTAACAGTGTTTCGCTTTGATTTCACTCAGTCGAGACACTGAAAAACCTAACATGACCTGCAGCTGATCCACTATACAGGTTGAATAAATGAATGAATGAATGAATGAATGAATGAATGAATGAATGAATGAATGAATGAATGAATGAATGAATGAATGAATGAATGAATGAATGAATGAATGAATGAATGAATGAATGAATGAATGAATGAATGAATGAATGAATGAATGAATTAATTAATTAATTAATTAATTAATTAATTAATTAATTAATGCTTTTTATGCTTGAATGTTGCAATTCTTTTGAAGCTAAAAGTTATGATATACAGTTGAAGTCACAATTATTTGCACTGCTGTGAATTTTATTTCTCTTTCAATTATTTCTCAAATGATGTTGAACAGATTCAGGAAATTTTCACAGTATTTCCTCTAATATTTGTTCTTCTGGAGAAAGTCTTATTTGTTTTATTAGGGTCAATATTATTAGCCCCCTTAAGCAATATTAGTTTTGGATTGTCTCCAGAACAAACCACTGTTATACAATGACTTGCCTAATTACCCTAACTTTACCCTAATTAACCTAGTGAAGCCTTTAAATGTGACTTTAAGCTGTATAGAAGTGTCTTGAAGAATATCTAGTCTAATATTATTTACTGTCATCATGACAAAGAGAAAAGAAATCAGTAATTAGAAATTAGGGGGAAAATATACAGGGGGGCTAATAAATCTGACTTCAACTGTAAAGGATATATATATATATATATATATATTCAGTGTTTCGTCTAGGATTTTTTCCAGCTGTGGCGGCAGGCCTTTTTTACACAGATCTACCAACTATATGGCAGTGATTATCAACTGGTGGCCCGCTCATGGCTCAGCGGGCCGGACTGGATTCCAAAATTGTGAGGATCTAAAAGAAAATAGTGGCCCACACTAGGGCTGTGCAATTAATCAGAATCGCAATCGTGATTTGGAACATTGTGATTAGCTAATCGCAAGAGGACTCCCCCCGCTCAGACCAAATGCATGACTGCATCTGTGTGACAGTCGTCTGTGTGTGACAGCCTTACTAGCCAATCGAGTGAGCACACTTTTGTACTGTCCAATCAGAATTGTGCAACCGAACTATGCGAAACGCCCACAATAACAAACAGGAAAGCGTGAACGGCTGCATGAGGAGCGTCTTGCTAAAAAGCAGGGGCGTAGATTTAGCATGGACGGAGGGGACGCGGAGGGGGACCAACTATTGAAATGTCCCCACCAACAATTTAATTCACTTAAAAAAAAAATAATCAGGCTGTCAATATTAACCTAGACATGTTAACCTAGAAAGACTGTGCCTTTCCCTGCTGTCATGTGAGAGGCTGTAGCTGCGTTCAGGAAAGCAGCTGCAAAACAGCAGGTGAATTCCCCGTGCAAGAATGAGGTGTGTGAGGTCTGACACACACAGGTGAGGATGGCGGCAGCAAAAAAAGACAAAGAGCTTTTTCAACGAAAAGTGTAAGTCACAAACTCGAGTTCACTACTAAATGAGTCCATCATGATAATCATGGTGTTAATGCTCGTGTTTTCCCCGCTTTAACGCAGAATAAACGGCTAAATACAAAAGTATTTGATCCCTGCCTTACAGTTCTGATCTCACAGAGTAGCATGTACAATTTCTGTTGAAACAGTTTGTCAGAAAAACTCCAGCCTGTGCTCCATCTTTTATTAATACTCCTATATGAGACATGTTTCATTTGCACTACGGCTAAAATAAACAGAAGTCTTTATTAAACTTTCTCTTTATCAGGTAATAACCATTCTTTTAACATTACACTGTCAGGCCTGTAGCCAGCTTATTGAATGGGTTATTTCTGCAGGTATTCGCCTGATTTGCTATTTAATTATGAGCTATAAATATTAGATTTTAGTGACATTTTAAAAACTAATTTTTGCTGCATTATCTTGTCGGATGGTTATCATAAACACACTTTTTGATGTACCAAAATATATTTTAAACCATTTAGTCAAATTGCTTAATCAAACTATTTTACTATTTTAACTGTTTATTTACAAATGTGCATTTAAACTGTTTAATATTACAGTTTTATAAAAATAATGAAAATATATAATAAACAAATGAAAATATACTTTTAATATACAAATTTATTATCTTTTATCACACACACACACACACACACACACACACACACACACACACACAAATACAATTTCAGAGATGTTTGCGAATATAAGTTAATATCTTTTAAGCTCCTTTTTTAACTAACACTCACTGCATTTTAGCAGTAAGAAGCTAAAATACAGATTATTGAATTATTCACTTGACTACAAAATTAAATCGCAAATCAAATCAAAATTGCAATATCTGTCAAAAAAAATAAATAAATAAAAAAATAACTGCAAAAGTATAAGAATTAAAAAGTAAAAATGAGATTTTTATTTGATTTTCTTCTTGGGGGTCCGGCCCCCCAGGGAGACTTTCTGGTAAAACTCTGGCCCTCTGACAAGTATAGTTGATGACCCCTGACCCATGGGGTTATTTCAATGACAAATGTCGTGAGAACAGTATTACAAGTCAAGATCGCATTCATGTAATATGAGCATGCAGATCTCTTTGCTTGTGGGACGATTTCCTCTGTTCATGCACAAAACTTCTTGCACGCCCTTAAATATACACTGCTCAAGTGCAGATTTTCTTGTGCGCTCTCAAATAAACGCTGCCGAAATGCGATTTAGTGCGTTTATGTAACGAGTATGTCTTCAACATTTATCAGATTTGCTAGGATATTTATGAGTGTCTCCAATAGACCTACAGAGCGGCATTAATGCGTCCTGAAGTAAAGTGAAACGGCTATAAACTCCAGCAAGATAAAGTCATTATATGCAGAGTCCTAGACCTTTATCTATGAAGTATAATTATGGAAACGGTGTTCATCTTAACTGAAAGGTACGTCGTGTTTGCTGACCTCACGCATGACACATCTGTCTGTCTGTCTGTCTGTCTGTCTGTCTGTCTGTCTGTCTGTCTGTCTGTCTGTCTGTCTGTCTGTCTGTCTGTCTGTCTGTCTGTCTGTCTGTCTGTCTGTCTGTCTGTCTGTCTGTATGTAACCTTAAAGGGTTAAACCAATAACGCACAGCACTACTACGGTTACAGAAAAGTTTGAGCTGTTATAATTAACTTGTCTTTTAATACGTTTTGGTGCGATTATAACCCGCTATTTAAAAAAAACACGACTGAATGTTTTGAATGAGAAGCTCAAAAGTAATGAGAAGTAATGTAGCGGGATGAATTTTTGTGTGGCGCCCCGCCATGGAAGAATGAATGTATATATATATATATATATATATATATATATATATATATATATATATATATATATATATATATATATATATATATATATATATATATATATATATACACACACACATACATACACACACACACACACACACACACACACACACACACACACACACACACACACAGGTAAAGTCAGAATTACTCGCCCCCTTTTGATTTTTTTTTTTCTTTTTTAAATATTTCCCAAATGATGTTTAACAGAGCAAGGACATTTTCACAGTATGTCTGATAATATTTTTTCTTCTGGAGAAAGTCTTATTTGTTTTATTTTGGCTAGAATAAAAGCAGTTTTTAAAGGTAAAAATTATTAGCCCCTTTAAGCTATATTTTTTTTCAATAGTCTACAGAACAAACCATCATTATACAATAACTTGCCTAATTTCCCTAACCTGCCTAGTTAATATATATAGGTTATTCTCGCAAACCATTAAACCAACATGTCACTTACAATTTTAAATATAAAACTTAGTAATACAAAAAAAAAAAAAAAACATTAAAATAAGGACTTCTCTACAAAGCACAATGTGTAATTTCAACATAAATTATTGAAATTCTTGTTCGAAACATCGAAACATGTCCACGTATGTCTGAATGTGTGTTATGTTGTAAATTAAACAAATTAGCAAGAACATTTCAGCATAAAACAAATGAATTGTTCTAATAGATTATTTTAAATGACAGAACAACTAGTTTACAGAATTTTCATGTATAAAGATAATGAGAAGAAGCTGAAAAAGGATGTGTCCGTGACGGATGTCACTCATTCACACACACACTCATACACTACAGCCAATTTAGTTCATCAATTCCCCTATGGCGCATGTGTTTGGACTGTGGGGGAAACCGGAGCACCCGGAGGAAACGCACGTGAACACAGGGAGAACATGCAAACTCCACACAGAAACACCAACTGACCCAGCTGGGACTCAAACCAGCGACCTTATTGCTGTGAGGCGATAATGTCAACCACTGAGCTGCCATCAAAATGTTTTCTATTTTTTAATAATTACAAATTTAATAGTGTTTAAACATGAGGTGATACTTTTTATACTGATGAGTTTAATGTATTATTTTATTTCATTTATTTTTCATTACAATAATGACA
Source organism: Danio kyathit (assembly GCA_903798195.1). Taxonomy (NCBI): domain Eukaryota; kingdom Metazoa; phylum Chordata; class Actinopteri; order Cypriniformes; family Danionidae; genus Danio; species Danio kyathit. The sequence goes on from LR812531.1 coordinate 61,065,697, forward strand.
TTTGGGGAGGGGAAACATGTCACAATCCATAAAATTAAGAGAGAGAAAAAAAGTTTCCTGATATGCATCTGGCATTGTCACTTTAACAATTTGCTTCGTTTTCATATTTTCCACAGTTGTAATTACTTTGACAGGAGCTTTTATTAAAATTTGCATAAAAACAGCAAATTTACAATGCTAAAAACACCACATTTTAGTGTTAAGTTTATAATAGTTGCTTTTATTTCTGTTTTAATTAACATTTGCATAAAGGGTGTAATTATAATGCATAAAAGACACAAATTAAATTTAAAAAGTCTTAAAAGTTTCAGCATTTTAACAATCAAAACATGTTTTTCATTGTTTGATTTCTCATAATTAGATTTTCTTATTCATGTTCACTTCTTTAACAGTTTCCAATTTAGTTTCTTTGTATGTAAATTAGTATAAAATCTCTACTGTGACCCCACCGAACAACACTAATTCTACAGAACTTCTCGTTATACTTAATGAGAATGATTTTTGCATTACAATCAGAAATGAGGAGGGAAAACTTTAATTCTCAGGCTTTTCTTCAAGATCAAAACAACCCATTTCTCTGTGCTTTTGGGTAAAATAAGAGCCAGACTTTCTGACAGTTTTTAAAAGATGCAAACATTAAAATAAACACACATGCCAAAACAAAAGAACATCTAAACGAAAATATGACAGCTCTTGTTGCATATTAATGACTAAATTTAGAAAAGGGAACATGAAAAAAAGAAAAGAAACAGTTGATCACTTCAGGCATAGAAAAAAAAAAAGCATTTTCAGATTGGAAATAAATCAAGCAGCAGTAAAATGCAGCTTTACATCAGCTGAAATCTGTCAGGATGATTGACAGAGGAGTTTATCTGCTCTGATAAATGCATTACTTTCACTTCAACCGTCAGTAGCTGTGTTGCCATTTAAATATGCAAATTAGATGCATGCACAAAACTGGAATATTGCATGAAAAATTTGCAACTAAAGAGAAGAAAACCATCTCTTCCTGATAAACTTGCACAAATATTGCTCAGAGAAATGTAGTTTGATGTAGAGATCTGCGCGGGACTGAAATTTTAATCATGCTCCCGCCAGGTTTTATACCACACACACACACACACACACAGAGCACTACGGCAGATGCGTGCTCTCTCTCTCTCATGGGAGTGCGTGCTCCTTCTCTCGGGAGCGCTATGTTGTTAGACCGCCTGCACCCGTTCCAACTACACCAGAGTTACCGACCGATACCGCGGTTTATTCTGAAACTTATTCACGCGCCGCAAGAAAACTGGTCGGGTCCCGTGGCGGACCTCTAGTCTGATGCATTGGGATTTGCCACTGTGGTGTTTTTTCTTGTCTAATAAATGAGATGCAACTCAGAAGGCGAAACGCAAAGAATGAAAGAAAAATTATTATCCTCAATCCAGGCCATTTCTCACAAGCTAAAAGTCATCACGGGCTTCTCTCAGCTCCTTTCTGCACATCAGATGCTCTGATTGGGTCAGAAATTGGTGCGTTCATAGATGAGAGGTGGGGTGTGTGTGTGTGTGTGTAAGTCATTAACATTGATTATAATCAGATGGGTTTCCTAATTAGGTCACGAAAACGTTGCGTGCATAAGTTAACACCCCCTTATACAGAATTAGCAGAATTTAGACATTTAAAGGCCTTTATGCAAAGATGTGAATCAATAATGCATAAATGTGAATTGTGTGTATATAACAAAACATTTGTAAATTAAGCAGCATTTCTGTTCAATGTCAGTCAAAGAGAACACAAAGGTCACTTCCTGATAAACGGTCACAGATATTGCTGAGAGAAGTGTAGTTTGATGCATTGGGATTTGCCACTGTGGTGTTTTTTCTCCTCTAATAAATGAGTTGCGCCTCAGAAGATGAAGACGAAGATAAAACGCAATGAACTTTGGCTTTTGGGGGCGTGAGACGAGAGCGCAGACAGATGCTCAAGACAGTTCTGGAGGGAATAATAATAGTAGAAGAATAATAATACTGAAGCACTGTGATGACGGACTAACGGAGAGCTGAGGCCTTTTACAATCAGCACAACAGCATTTCAGACGATGGAAAACTGGAAATATGTAAAGTAGCAAATTACATTGATGTAAAGTCCCATCACATAATACTGATGTACATGCTGGACTTTATTCTTAAATGGGTTTACAGCTAAGTTTATGGTATGTGCACTTTAATAGAAAAAAATATATACTTTTTCTTCATGACCTAATTTGGGAACGCATCTGAATATTAGCAAAGTTAATGACTTGCAAGTGTTTTTTTTTTTTTTGCTTTTTGTTTTTTTTACAAATACTCAATTATGTGCAGAAGTTTGTGCATTTTCAAAATTTATGCACATCTTGGCGTTTCCATTAAGCACAATTTTAATTCAGGTCAGAAATTATTAAAATATCTTGATCATAGCTTGATTAAAAAAAATATATATATTAACTTGTGCAAATCATTTACATAATCAAAATACTTCTGAATTGATTCATACAAACCTGTTGAATTTACAGAATTTAAGTGAAGAACATTATGAGTATGTGTTGTTAAATTACATCAAAATGTGGACAAATGTGTAAATAAAAGTGTACGATCAATAAGTTATGGTAATGTTTTTGTTAATCATAACTTATGAAACTAAGTTAATCGTGGTTCGATAGTATTTAAGATACACAAGCTTTTTAAGTGAGTTTAAACCATAATTTAAAAATACTGATAATTTAAATTAACTTAAATAATGCAACTTTGTACAGCAAAAACAGTAAACCAAGAGGATGATGGATCATTTAGAAAAATATATATATTTTTTAGGAAAAAAAAACAATAATAAAAATAATAATAATAATTTTTATTATTATGTAAGGAATCAGCTCTTTGGTTTAAATCACATTTAAACTCTGGGGATTTGAATCTAAAGATTCGAACATGATTTACATAGAATTATTTAAAGCTTACACTTAATCTAGTCATTTGTCCAGCAAATAGAACGGTCAGTGTAAAGCAATCCTGTATTATATTATTTTGTGGCCAACAATTAACAATATAAAACAGTATCTAATTATTTAATAAGCAAGGTAACAGTATCTGAAGCTGAGACATTCACTTATAAAGCACACAACACACCAACATGGATCTTAAAACAAAACAAAGGTTTATTGCAACTCTACAACACAACGTGCTAATCTACATAACAAACAAACGTACATACATACACACACACAGTTGGGGAGAGTTATGACGGAGAGCGAGTAAGGATTTAACTTCTAGCATTTGCTAATTCTTAACATTGCAACCTGAGAGAAACCATGAAAGCAGAGAATTTCGCTATTCTTTACTACTTAAATATTATTCACACCAGTTCAGCAATGGATAGAAACATTGTTTGTGTTACTTGCGATTCTGATGGAATTTCGGTTTCCTCGGCTGGTCCAAAGGGAGATCCCGGCGGAGCTGATTGGTCAGCGTAGCAACTTCAGTGACGTGCTGGAATTCTCTCGTCGGTGACGAGGGGTTTCCTTACGTTCAGGGAAGTTTGGAGTCGGTTGCTAGGGATACAGATGTTGGCCGAGGCGGTTTCAAGTTTCAGTCTCGTGAGTTCCTTCCTGGAGTTTCGGCTCTCTGCGGAATTCTGTAGTTATGGCAGTGTTTCAGAGTTCTGATGGGTTGACCCGATGGCTTGTTGTTAAAGCGGTTGCGTAAGCAGATCGGGGGTCAGCGGGCAGCGAGTGAACGTCGCGGTTTGCTCTGTGCTTCGACGAGGCTTCCGGCAAGGCGGTGTACGGCCAGCACGAGAAGAGCGACGACGGTGATGAGAGGCGAAGACCCGGCAAAAGACGACGAAGAAAGTTTCCTGGTTCAAAGTTTATAGGCTTGAGTATAGGTGTGGCCTACACAGGGATTGTCCAATAAGAGAAGCTGCGGGGTGGGATCACACCCCCATTCCCTCCTCTAGGAGGTTGGGTTAGCACTTCATGTGAGAATCATGCATTACCTGCCTTTAATCGGAAGCTATTAAAATAAAGTTTTATAACATGGACATTTTTACTAGTATGTTTTTTTCATATAAACCAATGCATTTAAAATGTTTCAAGCTTTCAATGAACATTAAATATGATATGTCTCACAAACGTTCTGTAGATTTCATGCAAAAGCAGCGGCTTTAACTCATTACCTCTTCATAATGGTTACGTTAAACACATGTAACGTGTACACACAAAAACCTACAGAAACGTAAAATAAGCATGCATTACTCAAATAAACACAGTTTCTCTTGAATGTCTGTTTAAACTTTGAAAGATTCGGATCGTTTGTGTGTCCACATTTATAAGGACGTTTATTCCCTCGCAGACGCAGGTCGCATTGTGAACCAAAAGGTAAAGTTAATTAGCACGTGTTTGTGATCACAGCTGGCAAGTGGTCCTGTGGATTGCCTTGCTGTGTGCCTGTGGGTTGCTTTGAAATTGAAATCGTAGCTCAGACACGTAGGCACCGTTCAATCTTTTAAGAATAATGTGGTGTGTGATTTGTTCAGTTCTTGAAAGATCCGTTGACTCCCAACAATTATTATTATTATATACATTTATTAGGGATGCAATGATTCAATCTGCTCACGGTTCGCTATGTATCACGGTTTTAGGGTCACTGTTTCGGTACGGTTTGTGCTATGCTTAGAGAAAAATGCCCACAGAACAATTCAAAGAACAATAAACATATTTATTAGGTAACAAACACCTGACAATGCAACAGCTTCACACATGACTGTAGATGTGCATGTTCTTGCATTAATCAAATACAAGTAGGGCATTTTGAAAATTGTATGTTCAAATAAAATGCTCAAGAAAATAAAACTAAAAAGTTTAAATTTCCCCTTTTTCTATTTTACATAAAGGGACAAAGCCGAAAAGAAAATGAATGAATAAATGCATGAACATCTTAATAATTGAGCACTTTTAAAGTATTGATTACTTCTGTTTACATTATGCTTGCATTACCAAGGCAACAACACATTTTTATTTATGATTTCTTTATGATTTTATTATGATTCCAGAGCGCTCCGGTTACACTTATCAGCACCATCGTAGTGAATGAACTTCAGCAAATAGAGAGCGTTCGGCTCTTCTCTCTTAATTCAGCAGGAACAGTCAGTCAAGAAGAAAACTGTTCTTAGCAGACAGAAGGTAAACAGAGTGAATAGCGGGAGCAATCGGGTGTTGAAGAACACCCAAGAGAAGCGGGACTGAAGTAACAGACCTACTTTACGTCCGTGTCCCTATAAGACCCTTCAGGGTCTAGACATGGACCTCGATCTGCCTGAGTGACCTCTGAACTAAGGTATCTTTGCAACAACAACAAATGTTTTTGTGTCTGTTGAACACTGACGGTAATGCGCTGTGATTTGGCCTCACCTGCGCATTTGGGCTACATCTCCTTCACTTGCCATGCTGAAACCCACAGAAACCCCACACGCACACACAGACATGTGAGGAAATGTGATGTCAACAACAGATTTACATTGGACACGTCTTCGCACGTGTAATGCATGTGAAAGGTTATCGGAAGCATACAAAGGTGGAACTGCATTGTTGCAGTTGTTTTTATTAACAAACCAATATTAATAATGCATATTCTGAACCGCGGATCACAGGGCGCGCCGAACCATGGGAGGACAACAAGACAACACGTTTTTTTACCGAAAACTGTTGCATCCCTAATATATATATATTGGCGGTTCAAGGACTAAGCGGTTCAAGGACTAAGCCGACTAAGCCGAAGGAAGATGAATGAACGAATAAATCTAAAAGTATATGTAAATATATATATATATATATATATCAGGGCTCGAAATTAACTTTTTTACTTGGTAGCACCGGTGCTCCCAACTTCAAAAATTTAGGAGCACCAGAAAAAATTTAGGAGCATCAGAAAAAATTTAGGAGCACCCACCAAAAATGAATGTGCACCACTGCAAATTGTACATTAAAGTATTTATTGTATTTGAAAACAGCATCAATCAGGACTAACAAAAACCAAAAACAACTATCCAACTAATGCTGTGAAGACTTACTGATATCTGTGCAATAATTCCAAAATGAATGTCTAATAATTATAAAATATTAATGATGACGATGATGTCAATACTAACAGTGAATAACATTTCTCATTATCATGCTGCCCTGAATGTGCGTGAATGTGAGTTATGTACTGTAAAAGGTCCTGCTGTTACTTTAGGAAAAATACATTTATGGTTTGCAACAAACAAAAATGAAGCATTGCAGTAAGAAATATTTATTTTGCATGATTGTTTTTATATGCATGCCAATTTATTAAATATTATTTCTGCTACAAAACAAACGTAAGATTATAATAAATCATTCAATCCAATGCTGAAAGCTGCAAAGCAGTCATCAGTAACTAGAAAATAATATACATCTCAAGAAAGAATGGACCAAAGAAAGTAAGAAAAGTCTCACTTCTAACACTCTTTAAAAGTTTTGGTTTGGGTTTGTGTCATTTTAAATGCTCGGTCTCGTTATGCGCTGATTTTCATTTTTCTGTGTTTGTGGAAAAAAGCAGGCGAGTCAGCCGACCCAATATATGAGCGGGGCAGAGCAGAATTCTCGCGATGACCACCGTTCTTTGTTATGAGCCGCAGATTCAGTTTAAGCTTAGTAAAAGCGAGCTTCTTTGGCGATGATGTGTACAGTATTACATTTAGCGGACATTTGCAATGAAACACGCAGTGAATGCAACGCATAGAGATTCGGGCACCTTCTCCGAAAACACTCGATTGATCTCGGCTGGCGCTTATAAGCTCCCTGTTATCTGACAGCGGAAAGCCTTGAGTGATTGACAGCTAATATAAACCAATATAGCGGCAGGGAAGTCCGATTCAGCACGTTTTTAGAAAAAAATCGAAACAAGTCGCACTACAACCATTATATGCAGTCGCACAAATGCTCCCAAATATATTATGACGTCGCATAGATTAAATTTCGGGCGCATATGCGACCAAAATTGTCGCAATTTCGAGCCCTGTATATATATACACACACACACACACACACACACACACACATAGTTGAAGTCAGAATTATTAGCCCCCCTTTGAATTTTTTTTCTTTTTTAAATATTTCCCAAATGATGTTTAACAGAGCAAGGAAATTTTCACAGTATGTCTGATAATATTTTTTCTTCTGGAGAAAGTCTTATTTGTTTTATTTCAGCTAGAATAAAAGCAGTTATTTATTTTTTAAACACCATTTTAAGGTCAATATTATTAGCCCCTTTAAGCTATATATTTTTTCAATAGTCTACAGAACAAACCATCATTATACAATAACTTGCCTAATTCCCCTAACCTGCCTAGTTACCCTAATTAACCTAGTTAATCCTTTAAATGTCACTTTAAGCTGTATAGAAGTGTCTTGAAGAATATCTAGTCTAATATTATTTACTGTCATCATGACAAAGAGAAAATAAATCAGTTATTAGAGATGAGTTATTAAAACTATTATGATTAGAAATGTGTTAAGAAAATCTTCTCTCCGTTAACCAGAAATTGGGGAAAAAAATAAACAGGGGGGCTAATAATTCTGACTTCAACTGTGTGTGTATATATATAGCTACACACACACACATACATGAATTATGTAGATCTAATGTTTGTTTAAATCATTTATTAGTAAACACATTTGCAAGGTGTGTACCAGTTTTTGGACCAGATTTGAAATAGAGACATTCAGACGTATTGGGAATGGAGGAAAGTATGATAAATAATTCATAAACCTAAAATAGAGCATGTCTGCCACTTAAAATGCCTTTTTATCTGAGTCCAAATCTTGAGTAAGCTGGAAACGCAGATGAGGATGAATAAAGCAGACCTGAGCAAGAGCAAGGTGAACATTTATTGCTCAAATCACACCAATCATCACACTTCATGTACTGCAAATGAAATGCGCTCTGCTTACTTGCCTGTTAATGGTGTTGGAAATGATAGTCCCACTTTTGGCATTAGTGCTTCATAAATCTATCTTGTTTTCTCGACTATGGAAGTCTCGTCATTTTAAATATATTGAGTAACTATTCTATACATTTTAATCAAAAATAAATCATAATAAAGAATAAACAATTATAATAAATAAATAGGTAAATAAATTTACAACAAAATAAATGAATAAATAAAATCAAATAAAATGTAAATAAATAAATAAATAAATAAAGATGCACCTGACATTTTTTTTGTTCAAAATACCAATATTCTGAGTATCGACCGATACAGATCCAATCCCGATACTGTGCCGATTTTTTTTCTTTTTCTTTTTTTAGCATAATACAGTTTCCATAGTTCCAGTGATAAACTCAAATAATATATATTGTTTAGTAGGGATGCTCCGATCGATCGGCCAGAGATCGGTATCGGCCGATAATCACATTTTATGACTCGATCGGTACTCGCCAATCTGGCCGATCTCATGAACTGATCACAGGTGTCTGTTTACGAGTTTATATGCAGAGGAACCAGACATGCTAGTTGGAGAGCAAAATATTGGAATGGTCTTAGACCTTTTTACATATATAAGAACTGAGAGTTCTGTGTTTTTGACATTTTTACAAGTTCCCTAAAACCTGGCTGAAATGCAATTAAAAACGTAAAAAAAAAATGTTTTAATTGAATATTTCATAATATACTTTTTTGTAATATACTTACTGCAATAAACAAATATATATGAGCAATTCCATGCAAATGTCAACCTTGCCATGAAGAAAATTACGTTTTTACCAAAATCGGAAACCGTTGCAGGTTATTTTGGATAAGCAAGTATTTTACAGTACTTTACCAATACTCATAAATGTATCTGTCAATGTTTCAAACTATTATATTTAACTTTATCAAAATCACACAAGTGGCAATTTCACAGCTGTCACATCCATAACGGAAAGATGTCACATCCATAACGACACTTTTCCCTCATACATGCAAAAATGTCAAATAAAATAAAATCAATAATTTTTGTTTTATAGTGAGCCGACTCATATCTGTTTGATTATCATTGTTTCTTTCGGGTTGTGCAGTTTAATTGACAGATTTTCTGCAAAGTATGTCGTATACTGAAAACTCACAGACTTTTTTTGTCACATCCATAACGCATGTTTATTATCCTCATTTAAAGTATAAAAAATGTTTACAGATTAATATTTTTCTGCTTCCACAACTCTGTGATCAGTTGTTTTGGAAAATATAAACAGATGTTTCAATATAATGTTAGCATATACTTTCTGTGTGAATTTATGTTTTGAGTTTTTACTGCAAATGTCACATCCATAACGCTGGAATTGCTCACATATATTTATAGATGTGCATTTTAACATCGTATGCATCAAATATGTACTTTTTCTTGATTGAGACATGTCGAATTCTTCTTTCATCATTTGCAATGTTTCCAAATTGCTTTGTTAGTGGTTTTTCTGACCATTTTTTTGTATCTGTTTTATCTATTTTCTGTAAAGTTGCTTCTGACCATGACATGTCCACACTAAATGGTTATAAGAGACATGTTTGAGGTATTATATGCAACATTCTTCATTTATTCTCTGAGGTGTAAGGCAAGATCTCCACTTAATTATCATACTTAAGGGGGAAAATGTGCTCCATGTATTATAAAGCTTGAAGCATCAGAATCGGTACTCAGTATTGGCCGATCACCATCACAAAGCATCGGTACTTGGTATCGGCTGCAAAAATCCTGATCGGAGCATCCCTATTGTTTAGTAAAAATAACAGACCCATATGCCTACTGTATATGACAGACGACAAATCTAACTGAAAACATGATGCTTGCTATAAACTAGGCTACATTATTTGAGCATTTGTTACGACATTGATCTGTTGTGGTCCAGCTTATGCTTCATTTTTAATATTAAGATTTTTCTCTGACATCTGTAATAGGCTACAATTGACCACAATGAGCCAGGCTTTACAAACTACTCGCAGTGCTGAAAGTATTCACCTCGCAAGAATAAACTCAGACGGAAGGATGAGAGAACAGAAACTCATTGTGAGAATAATCTTACGGAGCGACGCACATCGCGTCTGTGCAGGCGGTGCGTAAATGAAGCGCCTGATGAGACCTCCAGTATCTGCGGAGACTTTCAATACTGTGCAGCACAAAGGGAAGGAATCAGTGTGTTGAGGATCTGTCCAATGTATTATTGAGCCTTTTCTAATTTAAAGTTTCAGGTAGGCCTATTTTGTGTGTGAAGAGCAGGTAATAACCCTCTCTACTCCAGTGTTGTGAATGTGATCTGCTGATGTAACAGACACAGCGCAACATGATTTAGAAACAGCAATTAACTCTGTTGCAGGTCAAAATGAGCATTTAATGCAAAACTGAATGCATTTCCCTACTGATTATTTAAACTAATAGGAACAAATGGAGAAAGTTTTTTGTATTGTCATAAACGAACGCGACACATAGTTTGAATTGTGAATAAATGGAGAATGACTGACAGGCGCAGCGGAGGAAAGCGCTGAACTGAACATGAATTTAAGCACTTGAATATTCATCTGTGCTTCACAATAAACTTTAGAATGGCTTCAGAACATTTAGGATTAGTAGGCCTACATGACAACTTTGTAGTGTCCTATAATAGGCTACCTTCATGGCTTTTGTTAGCTTATAAATTACACAGAACATAGTGCACGCACAAGATCAAGAGCAAAAATATGCTGTAACAAACCGATATCCAATCCAAGTAGGATCGGTGCATCCCTATAAATAAATAAACAAATAAATAAATTGTATAATTGAAACTGGAATACACTGGAAGGTAAATAAACATTTAGTAATGCGTTTCCTACTTCAGAAAAAATGTGTAAATAGTATACGTATATTTGTACAGCTTCAAAATACTTTCTTTAAAAAGTCCATATAAACATACTTATGATTGCTGTAAAGCACAGCTGAAGGCAAAACTATTTGTTTTTGTTTTCTGATTGTCTCCAGAACAAACCACTGTTGTCTAATGACTTGCCTAATTACCCTAACTTTACCCTAATTAACCTAGTTAAGCCTTTAAATTGCACAACGTGTAAAATAGTAATATTTTAATTTTAAAAAAGCATTAATATTTTGCAGGATGGTGAATTATCGTGGGCAACGCAGTGGCGCAGTAGGTCGTGCTGTTGCCTCACAGCAAGAACGTCGCTGGGTCGCAGGTTCGAACCTCGGCTGGGCTGGGTCAGTTGGCGTTTCTGTGTGGAGTTTGCATGTTCTCCCTGCGTTTGCGTGGGTTTCCTCCGGGTGCTCCGGTTTCCCCCCACAGTCCAAAGACATGCAGTACAGGTGAATTGGGTAAGCTAAATTGTCCGTAGTGTATGAGTGTGAATGTGTGTGTGGAAGTTCCCAGAGATGGGTTGCGGCTGGAAGGGCATCCGCTGCGTAAAAATCGTGCTGGATGAGTTGGCGGTTCATTCCGCTGTGGCAACCCCGCAAGGGACAAAGCCGACAAGAAAATGAATGAATGAATTATCGTCTTTAACTGGTATGTGCATGCATGCTGTAATGGAGAACAAAAATAGCACTGCAGCTTACAGCATATCAGGTAGTCTAGATTTGAGACTAAATGTTTTCCTCGATCAATGATTGAGTGTTTTTCCTCTATACATTTTTCAGCTTCTGGAGTGTGTTCAAACATGTACATGCTTTCATCCAAAGTGATGGCTAGTTTAGCAGATCGAACAAACTATAGTTTATCCTGGGGGATCATCACAGCATGGCTTTTACAAGGCTGAACACCACAGGAAAACTAAAAACCTCTGGATTGATCTGCTCAGGGGATCCTGTATAGTAGAGCTATAGTAGGGCTGAAAAAGAGACCAATACCAAAATTCATAACGTATAACTGAAGTAATTTCCCCATGTTTTTTTTATTAAGTTAATACTTCACTTTTAATAACACATTTCTGTGTGTAAAAACTATCTTACTTAGTTTTGCCTTGTTTCTAGTCCAAATATCTCAACATTTTTCAACCAAAAAGCATTTTGTAGACCAGCTAAACTTGTTGTCTTGTTTTCAGAAATAATGAGTGTCAAAATGAAGTGAGTTTTTCCTTAAAAGAAACAAAATAGTCTGCCAATGGGGTAAGTGAAATAATGTTATATATCGTGTATGGCCATACATCCAAATCACTTCACAGTCATGAGGGTGGTCTTTTTACACCACCACCAGTGTGCAGCTTTACCTGCATGATGCGACGGCAGCCACAGGACAACAGTGCCAGTGTTTCACCACACACCAGCTACAGGAGAGACAGTGATAGAGCCAATTCAGTGGATGGGGATGATTGGGAGGTTATGATGGGTAAGGGCTGATGGAGGGAATTACATCCCTACAATTTACCAGAAGTGCCATGGGATTATTATTGACCACAAAGAGTCAGGACCTCGGTTTAACGTCTCATCCGAAAGATGGCGCTTACTCACAGTATAGTCCCCTTCACTATACTGAGGCATTCGGACTTACACAAACCACAGGTTGAGCGCCCCCTGCTGGCCTCACTAAAACCACTGCCAACATCAACCTAGTTTTCCCATGTGGTCTCCCATCCAGGTACTGACCAGGCTCAGCCCTGCTCAGCTTCAGTGAGAGACAGCTCTTGGCCTGCAGGGTGATATGGCTGTGACAAAAACACTTTTATTTAGGTAATTTGGTTAATTAGACAAAATTAGACTTTCTCCAGAATAAAAAAAATATTATAGGAAATACTGTGAAAATTGCTTGATTGCTCCATTAAATATCACTTGAGAAATATTCTCTGTATATCTGCATTGAAGACGTGCTGTACATTTAGGTCAGATGTGGAGAACAGGCACTTTCTGTTCTCCTCTAAACTCAGTTCCTAAAACATTCGCAGCACTTCACACTTGAGGAGGTCAAATTAATAATGAATGACACTGAACATTAAACTTCAGAGAAAGTGTGTTAACATGCTGAGAAGTGACACGCTTGACCTTTAAGTGAGTAAGAAACTGAAGCTGACGGGTTTCTGACGTCTCCTGCAGAGGCACAAATGAACTTTTCCCATTGAGGAATAATATTTGCCCTCTGGAATTGATTTACAGGGGCATTATATTTATTTTATTGTATGTAGGCTTTATTTTACATTGCAGTGGCTTATTTATATCCAAAGAAAAGGTAGATATCCAAATGAGTTGTAAAAAAAAAAAAACACACAGATAGCAGATAGCAAGTTAAAACATAAAACTTAATGATTTATTATTCAGCCTGACATGTTTACTGCTCCAAAATATTGAAATGTTTCTTAAAACAAAATATGTGTATATATATATATATATATATATATATACACACCCACACACACATTCACAAGCCACTTTATTAGGTACACCTGTCTAACTGCTTGTTAAAGCAAATGTCTAATCAGCCAATCACATGGCAGCAACTCAATGGCTTTAGGCATGTAGACATGGTCAAGACGATCTGCTGCAGTTCAAACTGAGCATCAGAATGGGGAAGAAAGGGGATTTAAGTGACTTTGAACGTGGCATGGTTGTTGGTGCCAGACGGGCTGCTCTGAGTATTTCAGAAACTGCTGATCTACTGGGATTTTCACACACAACCATCCGTGGGTTTACAGAGAATGGTCCGACAAAGAGGAAATATCCAGTGAGCGGCAGTTCTGTGGGCGCAAACGCCTTGTTGATGCTAGAGGTCAGAGGAGAATGGCCAGACTGGTTCCAGCTGATAGAAAGGCAACAGTAACTCAAATAAGCACTCGTTACAACCGAGGTCTGCAGAAGAGCATCTCTGAACACACAACACGTCCAACCTTGAGGCGGATGGGCTACAGCAGCAGAAGACCACACCGGGTGCCACTCCTGTCAGCTAAGAACAGGAAACTGAGGCTACAATTCACACAGGCTCACCAAAACTGGACAATAGAAGATTGGAGAAACGTTGCCTGCTCTGATGAGTCTCCATTTCTGCTGCCACATTCAGATGGTCGGGGCAGGATTTGGCCTCAACAACATGAAAGCATGGATCATCCTGCCTTGTATCAGCGGTTTAGGGTGCTGGTGGTGGTGTAATGGTGTGGGGGAGATTTTCTTGGGACACTTTGGGTTCATTAGTACCAATTGAGCATGGTGTCAACGCCACAGCCTACCTGAGTATTGTTGCTGACCATGTCCATCCCTTTATGACCACAGTGTCTCCATCTTCTGATGGCTACTTCCAGCAGGATAACGCACCATGTCATAAAGCGCCAATCATCTCAGACTGGTTTCTTGAACATGACAATGAGTTCACTGTACTCAAATGGCCTCCACAGTCACCAGAGCTCAATCCAATAGAGCAGCTTTGGGATGTGGTGGAACGGGAGATTGGCATCATGGATGTGCAGCCGACAAATCTGCAGCAACTGTGTGATGCTATCATGACAATATGGAGCAAAATCTCTGAGGAATATTTCCAGTACCTTGTTGAATCTCTGCCATGAAGGATTAAGACAGTTCTGAAGGCAAAAGGGGTCCAACCCGGTACTAGTAAGGTGTACCTAATAAAGTGGCCGGTGAGTGTATAGGAGCTTGTACAACAGCAGGAAAAATGTAATAAAAAAAAAACCATGAGCTTGAAAGACAGCAGAAAAAAATACATTAAGAAAATACATTAAAAAAAAACTAATATTGAATTAAAAATCTCATGAGCATGACCAACAGCTGCAAAATAAATAATAAAAAACAGCTGATTAAACAGCAAAATAATTAAATAAAAAAAATATGAGCTGTAATCACAGCAGCAATAAATTAATTGATTAATTAAAAAAATTGTGCACCTGTTTGGATTTTGTAATCTGGAATTATTGACTATTTTTAGGAGTAAAATATAAATAACAAGAGTATATCAAAATAAAGCTGCAATATAAATGGCTAAACAAAGCATTTTCCCTCATAATTTGTGTGATTCGCTACAGAAAGCGCAGGACTTCAACATCCGGTTTTCATCGTCTCAGCAGATTCCATGAAGAGGATATTTGATAATTTACTGCTCCGTCTTTCCTCTTTCTCCAATTCCCCGCGGCTGTAGAGCAGGTTGCTTTTTCTGGTGGTTCTGGTTGGACGGACGGCTCTGATGAAGTGCTAATTCTGCTCTGTGTTCAATGGCTTGGTAATGAGATTGGATTTGAGGAGCATGTTTAATCAATGTGGTCAAGAAGATTACTTTAACCTGCAGTTAACGCTTCACAGAGCCTGAATTACAGACTCTTCTGCCATCACATTACAGCTTCAGAAATAAAACAACCATCATCACACATGCTATTAAGGTCTTATAAAAATGACATTCGTCCATACTGACCTTGAGGATGTACATTCACTCATTACTTGTATAATGATTTGCATGCATTTGATTAGTCAGTCACCCCAATTTTGAACATGGACAAAAAAATGACATGTTCAACTTAAACGAACACCAATCTGCAGCGCTTTGGTGCACAGATTTCAGCTTGGTCTCATTTACAAGAGGATGTCAGACTGTAGCTGAAGGGTAAAAAGTTTTAAAAAGGTTACACATTAAACAAAAGTTATTAGTTATTAATTGAGATAGCAAACTTACAATACATTTAACGATCAACTATTATGCAACTTCAAATTAGAGGTTTAAACAGTCGTGTGGCAACAGTGTGTGAATATATCCAGCCTCTAATGATAAACATTAATCAATTCTACACTCTGATTGACATTCCTCTTTGCGGATGCCCTTCCAGCCGCAACCCAACACCGGGAAACACCCATACACTCTTGCATTCACACACACTACGGCCAATTTAGCTTACTCAATTCCCCTATAGCGCATGTCTTTGGACTGTGGAGAAAACCGAAGCACCTAGATTAAACCTACGCGAACAGGGAGAACATGCAAACTCCACACAGAAACGCCAACTGACCCAGCCGGGGCTTGAACCACCAACCTTCTTGCTGTGAGGCGATCAAGCTACGCACTGCACCACCATGACGCCCTCACTATTAGGATCAAGGCCTAAAAGTGTCAGTTTCAGAGAGTTGGAGAACATTGTGTGCTATTTTCAGCTCAAACACACACACACACACACACACACACACACACACTAGATCATCAGTCTCAAACTCAATTTCTGGAGGGCCGCAGCTCTGCATAGTTTAGCTCAGGGGTGTCCAAACTCAGTCCTGGAGGGCTGGTGTCCTGTATAGTTTAGCTCCAGCTTTCTCCAACACACCGGCCTGGAAGTCTAGCATACATAGAAACGTGATTAGCTGGTTCAGGTGTGTTTAATTGGGGTATGAACTAAAATATGCAGGGCACTGGCCCTCCAGGACGGCGTTTGTACACTCCTGGTTTAGCTCCAACCACCTCCAACTCACACCTGCTTAATAGTCTCTAGTAGTCTTGAACCCCTTAGTTGCATCAGTTGTGTTTGATTAGGGTTGGAGCAAAACTGTGCAAAGCTGCGACCCTCCAGGAATTGAGTTTGAGACCTATGCTCTAGAGACAGCAGAGACGTATTTTACATCTTGTAAAAATGGGCATAACAGACAACCATTAATAATATACAACAAAGACATAATACATTGCACAAAAACTTCCCCACACACAAACAAATACAAAAAAGCTTAAAGTGCACCTATTTTACCCCTTTTTTAAGATGTAATATTAATATTATGGTTCTTCTGAGTGTGCCACTTTAGGTTCAGTTCAAAATACAATTCAGATTTTTTTATTATGATGTGTTAAAGAGTGCCATTTTGGGGGCGTGTTGCTTCACATGAAAATTAGTTTTGACTTCCCGCCCAACTTAACAAGGGGGCGGAGCCAAGAGCTCCTCCGCTGTGTATGGCAACAGACAGGCAGACAGAGAGAAGCAACATGAGTGAGAGGACCAGCATTCAGCTGTACATGTACGACTCGGACACAGAGCAAGCAGACACTACAAAATCATTTGTGTCTTTGTATAGTTTTACAGCCAACTGTGTGCTAGTTTAAAGCTCCGAGCTTGTACACCGAGATTAATAACCAAGCACACTGAGTTAACTTTGACTGAAGGGCATCACACACCGGATGCGACACGGCGCTCACATGACCGTTGAAAGTATCGCACACTTGCGGCACCGGTGTGTGTCCACTGATAGAAACTTATGTTTAGATTTCAGAAATGCATGCCGCTGCGTGGCGCGACGCTGCTTGTCGCCAAGCGGCGCTTCTGGTGTATGACCTGCTTGAGGCTATAACTAAAGGGCGTCATATACCGGATGCGCCGCTCAGAGCCACGACACGGCACACCAGACGCGCACATTCACATGTTATTTAAAATGAAACTATTCAGATAACGCTCTGTGGCGCGGCAGAAATATGAACAGTGTACTGAGGCGACCTAGGCGGCAAAATAGTGAGCGAACACCCCCCGGTCCTCACTTTCATCCGCGACACCCGCCCCCCTCCCTCCTGGTCCTCACTTTCATCCGCTACGCCGCGAAATGCATGGCGCTGCACGTCGTTAGTTCGTTATTTCCAATGAAGGGACGCCCTTGGAGGCAACGCGCTCGCACTTTCCAGCTGCACCTAGTTAAGATGACAGGGAGCTTCTGTGACCGCGGGAAATGCAAACCGCTGAAGTTTAAGGAAGACGCAATGAAAAGTACACAGATATGGAAACACTGGCGCGGAGGAGAGCGATAACTAGGTGAATGTTGAGCCCAATGAGCCTTACATATAAAAATAGAGCAAGGGCGTTTTTTTGGTGACGTTGCTTTGACTCACACGCTGAAAATGGCGGACGTGAAATAACAAACTGAGCATATGGTAATGCGCACCTGTCAATCAATATTGGTGGGCGAAAAAAAAAAAAAAAAAATCCGTTTTTATGTTGTTAAATTGAAAAAAAAAAGGACTGAGTGTGTTTATATCAGCCCAATATGACGCACACTATACCTACACATGTCTGTCCAAACAGCTTGAAAAGTAGATTTTTTAACCATAGGTGCCCTTTAAATACATGCACAAATGCATTGAAGTCTGCATTGATGTTTAACAAGAAAAACAAGGTTAAAGGTGCAGTAGGTGCTCTGCCAAAATGCTAACCTTTAGCATAATATGTTTGAAGCACAGTCCCTCCCCTCCCGTCCAAAGCCACGCCTCCTGAAGCACGAACACGCACAGGGCTTGACATTAACTTTTTTGATCATCAGCAACTGTGGCTAGTAGTTTTCCAACATTACTAGCCACTCGCCATTTTCACTAGCCACAATTTTATTGTTGGGAAAATATATTTTATACACATAAATATGTTTAAAATTACTTGATTTAGATTTGCGTTTTCTCCACATGCCTCATTCATTTCACTTTTTGTGTGTCGTGTATGAGCTTGCTAAATGTTTATGAGCAAATGGGTCATGCTTTCATAGTATTACAATTAGTTTTTATTTCACATAATTTTCAGAGCTGAAAATGAAGGATTTACCAAATTTATCTCTGACCACACCAAACATAAACAATTCATTATTAGCCACAAATGTTAAATGTGTCAAAACAAGCAAAACACAGCTGTATACTATACTTTATTTAACAAAACATGTGCACAGTAGTCTGTCCTGGCTAAAGGTCCCAGATCACCAGTTAACTACACATAAATGGGGAGTAATCTCCCATTAAAGCAATGCTATTGTAAAAAAATAATAATTAAACCACATTACACAAAAGAATGCAGGTAAAAAGACGTACCGTGTGATTATGAAAGGATTATAACACGGTTAACGTTAGATCCATAAAAAAATCTGTGGTAACACTTTATTTTGATGGTCCATTTGAGTAATAGTAGACTGTCTGCTTAATATCTGTTGACACTGACATTTAACAGTCCTTCAACAGACATTTAACTGACTATAAGAAACTTTGCAATTACATGTCTATTTACACTAACCTTAACCCTAACCCCAACCTGACAGTCTACTTATAATCTAATGATAATTAGTTGCAATGTAACTTAAATTCAACAAACGGACCGTCAAAATAAAGTGTGACCAAGTCTGTTCTATAATGGTGAAAGCGAAAGCAACCGGTGCTGCTCACAAAAACACAAATCTGGAGCTCTTGAAAGCAGCAAGACTGAGGGTGCATGTTCATCACTTTTTGTCTAGTCTATTTGAAAGAGAACCGATCACATCAGCTGTGTTTCTAGACACAGTTGCTGTTAGCGCGAGTGATCATCCTCTCATTCGGTATTCACCTGCTTTTTTTTTTATTGCTCACGCGAACGCAATTATTTTTTGTCAGTCGTGTTGCTTCTCAATTCTAAGATCGCCTTTGCATGCATATTGGACCATCCTAATTATCGAACCCTGCTTTTATGAATTATTATCCAGGAAAATTATTTTCAACCAGCCAAAGTGGCTAGTGGGAGTGTCTGTCTTACCCGCCACCACTGAAATCTACCTGCATTTGGCGGGTGTTAATGAACACGCACCATAAAGATGACAGCAGATAATCCACTAGATGATGTCATTCTCCAGTTAGAAAACTCTACAGTACTTTACAATACTACAACTGTGTTATATCTAGCAGGTTTCAGTTGTGTAGCAGCACAACTCGTCATAATGTGCAATATTTCATGCATGCAAGGATCGCTGGTCTCACTCTCTCTCATACGCTGTCATCAAGCCACTACTGTATGCTGAGTGTTTGGCCGGCGGCGTGCAGGAATTACACTTATTACTAAGCCATACTTACATGCCATTTCAGAGTGAATATTCAGAGTAGCGGTGAACAATATAAGGAGCAAATCACAGGCTGTGATTGTTCAGAAATGACCCAATGAAAAGCACGCAAGGCGGAATATCGCTATTTACTGATGTTCTGTTGTTAAACTAAATATAAATCTACATTATCCATGCTGTAAAAGACCCTTATGAAACTGAAAATAATCCCATCAATCTTTCACCGGGAGATTTCAGGGGCTGAAGAACACTTCTGTGCAGATAACCCATTCATAACAACACAATCTACATCAGCTCTGCATGGCTATACGAGTTTAACACAGAACATGACCTGTCTAACAGAAACACTTCAGCCATGGAGTCGTCCTGCCTCCAGCGTGTACAACTCGCTCCAATACTGATTCAGGATTTTAAAGAGTTGACTCAGCATTTGTTTTACCGCTGTCACACGCTCCCTCTCGTATGCAGGTGAACGTGCGGTACGCATGCACGAACAAATGGCGGACAGTGGTGGTTCTAGTTTAAATGGCACCCTGGGCGAAACATCCCCCCCCCCCTCCCCATCCCCCAATAAATAAAGACAAGATGTGGTTGACTTCATAAACATTTTAAATATTTAAATATATATTTAAAATAAATAGATTTTAAATAATTTTTATAAATGCATTTAAATATATTTATTTATTTTCAATAAATATAACAATGTTTATTATTATTATTATTATTATTATTATTATTATTATTGTACAATTATTATTCTAATTAAATACCAGAAATCAATCCTAAATGGAACTGAAAAACAATGTAAAGACACAACTGGAGTAATATTCTAAGACTTTTCTACAGAATACAAAAATATATATGTTTTATAGAATCATGGCTGAGAATTAATGTTATGAAGTCTTAGTTACTTTCCTGACTGATTATTCCTCCTTTCTGCTTCATAGCCATGCTTAGTCAAAGTAACATCATCATCATCATATGATATAAACTTTAGTTTTGTCGACTTGCATGTCGACGCATATCGGCATGCATGTACAGCAGTGGTGTAAAGTAACCAATTACAAATACTCAAATGACTGTAATTGAGTAGTTTTTCTTAGGAATTGTAATTTACTGAGTAGTTTTATAAATGTGTACTTTTACTGTCCCTTCAGTACATTTTTAGTGCAGTATCTGTACTTTTACTCCACTCTTTCCTTCAACCTGCAGTCACTACAGCAAACTGTTTGGAAACATTAAAAGTGTCCAAGAAGATGTCCAAAATCGTCACACACATTGACCCAGAGACTGTTTAGATGCATGTCACTGATGAGAAGATGATGGATGTTTAATGTATGATGATCGAAATGGCCTTAAACAGCCAGCTGGCACAAGATCTTAACATGAGATCTGATTGACGTTGTATCCTTACGTCATGGGGACGCAGCATTTTGTTTGGAAATGAAAGTCGGGTTGACGTCAGAACCCAACATCAGGGGTGCGTTTCCCAAAACCATCGTTAGCCAACTAAGGTCGCAAGTTTCGTCGTTACAAACATAGTTCGTTGATTTGCTGTTTCCCGAATCCATCGTTCCAACGAACATTCGCAAACTGCGTCGCAAACTTGAGCACTTGAAACGACACCTCTGGAGCTGTAGTTAGAAGCATAATTCCTGGCTGTGTTCTATTCCCACTTATCCTCCCTATGCCCTATTCATTTAGAACATTCTAACATTCAAAGTTGGAATTATTAAAAATAAAAAAGCATTAAGTTAATCTCTCTTAGGTGTAATTTGCTTTCAAAGTATTTTTACAGTTCAGTTTTAGCGATCTTCATGTTTACAATTGTGCTCCCTTCGCAGTGCACTTTGGAAACATTGATGTCATTTTGAACACAGCCTCATAGCGAAAGCTATAGGTATATTTAAAATCGGAAATTATGTTACAGTACGTCTCCAAAGCTTGTGAAAATAAAAAACACAGCATACGTTAATTCTTTTATTTTATAGTGGGTTATTTATTAAGTTTCTCTGCTGTATATGACATGGGTCTGTTGGTTAGAACTTTCTGCTGTGGTTTGCATGTGAAATTGTATTTTATTTTTTAATAAATAAACAATATCCTAAATAATAATAATAATAATGATAATAATAATAATAATAATAATAATAATCATTAATATTATTATTAAAGTAAATATATTTATAATAAATCGCCTCATTTATTTATTTATTTATTTATTTATTTATATGGTTTATATATGACATTAGAATAGTGTTAGCTTTTGTAAGTGATTTTATGTTTTAGAATAGAATATGTAATGTTCAACTTCTCAATAATATTAGTAAAGGAAACACAGGCTCTATATGTGCCATTTACATATATTTCAGTTAATATGGAAAGCGAGTGCATGTTTTTACCAAAACTAATATTGGATGTGATTTTAAATGCGTGTTTGTGTAAAACAATATAATTTGCACAAATAAATGATGGGGTTGTTCTCTAAAGTAGTTCCTCCACCCCGTTTAGAGCATCATTATGGGCGTTTTACGTTATAACTAACGTGGTTCAAGCGATGGATCTGCGACAGAGAAACTACGGGTTTGGGAAACACTCGTCACTACATCGTTTTTTTGCCAAACGATGCATCACACTATGATAGTTCAGCCCCGAGTTATGTCGTTGTTTGGGAAAGGCACCCCAGGCTGACGTCAATGTCCAACGTCCAACCTAAAACCAACCAAATATAGTATCAACATCTAATGATGTTACAGCTTGACGTTGTGTGGACATTACCACTATGACGTCTATCAGACGTTAGATTTTGGTTGCCATACCTGACGAATAAATGTCAGTATTTGACAGTACTTTCAATATGATGTTGGTTTAAGATGTTGGCTCGACGTTGGATTTTGGTCACTTTCCAACACAACCTAAAATCAACCAAATATCAACGCCGTTATTGGACAAAGTAAGATCGTCCTTAGACTCTGGCTAGACATTGAATTTTGGTCACCTGACATCACAACCTTAATCTAACCTAATATAAGCGTCTTATGACTTTGTCTGCTTGCTGGGCAATAACTCGTTGTTGCATGTTACGTTTACACACATATGTACAAATTACATGCAAATGCATCAGCTTTTAACAGTGTAATATATACTCACTACTCACTACTCTTGAGTACTTTTAAAAGGGCTACGTTTTACTCATACTTTGAGTAAGATTTACAGCAGATACTTTTACTCTACTTGCACTATATGTTTTGGCAAGTAATGGTACTTTTACTCGAGTATGATTTTTTAGAACTCATTCCACCACTGATGTACAGTAAACAACCGGGATCATCGCTTTCTGCCCACATGCGTCAATTGGTTTTCACCAGCGTTGTTTCGGTTGCACCGTTGCACATAAAGAATAACAAACTAGCATGTGCAAAAGACGCCAAATGTGAATAGACCCTAACATCTTTATTCTGGGATAACCACTCTAAATTAATACACTTGCATAAAGTAAATCTTATCTCAAAACTTTTACTGGGGCACTTTTTTTTTTTGCACCATCTCATACCGCCACCAGCAAGATACCGCCCTGGGCGATCGCCCATACAGCCCATGCCTAAATCCGCCACTGATGGTGGATCTGCCTGAATGCGTGTGCAGTTGTACAAATCTACATTTGTTGACAGACAGTTTGGGCTACTGATCAGCATTATGGGAAATGTCGGCTCGACACTATTTAATCGGATGAACATTGTTTAGTTTTATGCCTCACCCAGAATATAAAAACACATATAAACACATTTAGATCATTTACTTTAATCATTACAGAATGTGAAGAGACTTTCAACCAGCACAACTAAACAGGTTTCTGAAGACAATCACCTACTGCAGCTTTAAATTAAAGGAGACATTTATCATATATCCACAAGCAGACTGAATGAGAATGAAATTAAGTCATGATGCTAAATGCCTTGTGGTTTTTAGAGATGGGAGAGCCTGTCATAAAACGTAGTGTCAGTACAGACAGTAATCTTCTGTAATCTGCAAGCCTTCACTGCTCAGCTGAATGGTATCAGTGAATTCTGCACAGGCAAAAAAAAAACGTGGGTGGCAATTTGTGGAAACACACCAAACAAACAATCTAATGTGTCCACATCCCGCAAGCATCAAGATCCACATATGTGGCTTAATCCATCCACTCCACCTGTCTAACTGCATTTGCAGCAGATGTATTATTATCCATGTCTGTTTGTTCACTGATTCCCAGGCTATTCAAAATTAATTACATAGCTGTCACTATTGAGAGGAGTGTTTTCTGAGTGTTTGTTATGCAGTAGAGATCTGAGCTTTAGAGATGTTCATATTGCACATGTGTGGACCTTCAATAACTGGGTGAACTAGCTTAAAAATATGGATGAATGGTCAGTTGGATGGAAATATGGATACATGAAAAGAAGGATGGACAGATGGATGGATCACGAAATGGAAAATTATACCTGGATGGATGATAAACTGGATAAAGTTTGGTTGGATGGATAAAAACTAGTTTAAAAAAAAAAACAATGGATAGATGTAAAAAATGATGAATGGATGAAAAATAATGGATGTGAGGATGGATAAACTTGACAAGAAAAAAACAATGGATGGATCAAACATTATACATTGACAGATGGAAAAAAACTATAGAAAAACCATAGATGAATGAAATATTCTAAATGGATGGCTGGACTGATAAACAAATAGATGGATCAATAATTATACATGGATGATAAAAATTTAATTGAATAAACAACGTTAAATGGATGGAGAGAAAATGATGGATGGATAAAACTAAAACTGGATGGATGCAAAATAATAGACATGATTGGATGGTTTTAAAAAATGGAAAGAAAAACCATTGGATGGATGGATGAGATATATGTGGACGATGGATAATCACTGGATCGAGTCAACAGATGAAAACTGGATGGATGGACAGACGGATGGATAAACTGGATGGATGGACAGACGGATGGATGAAAACTGGATGGATGGACAGACGGATGGATAAAAACTGAATGGATGGACAGATGGATGGATGAAAACTGAATGGATGGACAGACGGATGGATGAAAACTGGATGGATGGACAGACGGATGGATGAAAACTGGATGGATGGACAGACGGATGGATGAAAATTGAATGGATGGACAGACGGATGGATAAACTCGATGGACAGACGGATGGATAAACTGGATGGACAGACGGATGGATAAACTGGATGGATGGACCGACGGATGGATGAAAACTGGATGGATGGACAGACGGATGGATAAACTGGATGGATGGACAGACAGATGGATGAAAATTGGATGGATGGACCGATGGATGGATAAACTGGATGAACAGACGGATGGATAAACTGGATGGATAGACAGACGGATGGATGAAAACTGGATGGATGGACAGACGGATGGATGGATGAAAACTGGATGGATGGACAGACGGATGGATGGATGAAAACTGGATGGATGGACAGATGAATGGATAAAAAAAACTGGATGGATGGACAGACGGATGGATGAAAACTGGATGGATGGACAGACGGATGGATGGATGAAAACTGGATGGATGGACAGATGGATGGATCAAAAAAAACTGGATGGATGGACAGACGGATGGATGGATGAAAACTGGATGGATGGACGGATAAAAAACTGGATGGATGGACAGACGGATGGATAAACTGGATGAATGGACAGACGGATGGATGAAAACCGGATGGATGGACAGACGGATGGATGAAAACTGGATGGATGGACAGACGGATGGATGAAAACTGGATGGATGGACAGACGGATGGATGAAAACTGGATGGATGGACAGACGGATGGATGAAAACTGGATGGATGGACAGACGGATGGATGAAAACTGGATGGATGGACAGACGGATGAATAAAAACTGGATGGATGGACAGACGGATGGATGAAAACTGGATGGATGGACAGACGGATGGATGAAAACTGGATGGATGGACAGACGGATGGATGAAAACTGGATGGATGGACAGACGGATGAATAAAAACTGGATGGATGGACAGACGGATGGATGAAAACTGGATGGATGGACAGACGGATGGATGGATGAAAACTGGATGAATGGACAGACGGATGAATGAAAACTGGATGGATGGACAGACGGATGGATGGATGAAAACTGGATGGATGGACAGATGAATGGATAAAAAAACTGGATGGATGGACAGACGGATGGATGGATGAAAACTGGATGGATGGACAGACGGATGGATGGATGAAAACTGGATGGATGGACAGATGGATGGATCAAAAAAAACTGGATGGATGGACAGACGGATGGATGGATGAAAACTGGATGGATGGACGGATAAAAAACTGGATGGATGGACAGACGGATGGATAAACTGGATGGATGGACAGACGGATGGAAGAAAACTGGATGGATGGACAGACGGATGGATGAAAACTGGATGGATGGACAGACGGATGGATAAAAACTGAATGGATGGAAAGACGGATGGATGAAAACTGGATGGATGGACAGACTGATGGATGAAAACTGAATGGATGGACAGACGGATGGATGAAAACCGGATGGATGGACAGACGGATGGATGAAAACAGAATGGATGGACAGACGGATGGATGAAAACTGGATGGATGGACAGACGGATGGATGAAAACTGGATGGATGGACATACGGATGGATGAAAACTGGATGGACGGACAGACGGATGGATGAAAACTGGATGGATGGACATACGGATGGATGAAAACTGGATGGATGGACAGACGGATGGATGAAAACTGGATGGACGGACAGACGGATGGATGAAAACTGGATGGATGGACATACGGATGGATGAAAACTGGATGGATGGACAGACGGATGGATGAAAACTGGATGGATGGATGAAAACGATGGATGGACCGACGGATGGATGAAAACTGGATGGATGGACAGACGGATGGATGAAAACTGGATGGATGGACAGACGGATGGATGAAAACTGGATGGATGGATGAAAACAATGGATGGACCGACGGATGGATGAAAACTGGATGGATGGACAGACGGATGGATGAAAACTGGATGGATGGATGAAAACGATGGATGGACCGACAGATGGATGAAAACTGGATGGACGGACAGACGGATGGATGAAAACTGGATGGATGGACAGACGGATGGATGAAAACTGAATGGATGGACAGACGGATGGATGAAAACTGGATGGATGGACAGACGGATGGATGAAAACTGGATGGATGGACAGACGGATAAAAAACTGGATGGATGGACAGACGGATGGATGAAAACTGGATGAATGGACAGACGGATGGATAAAAACTGGATGGATGGACAGACGGATGGATGAAAACTGGATGGATGGACAGACGGATGGATGAAAACTGGATGGATGGACAGACGGATGGATGAAAACTGGATGGATGGACAGACGGATGGATGAAAACTGGATGGATGGACAGACGGATGGATGAAAACTGGATGGATGGACAGACGGATGAATAAAAACTGGATGGATGGACAGACGGATGGATGAAAACTGGATGAATGGACAGACGGATGGATGAAAACTGGATGGA
Organism: Danio kyathit; assembly: GCA_903798195.1. Lineage (NCBI taxonomy): Eukaryota > Metazoa > Chordata > Actinopteri > Cypriniformes > Danionidae > Danio > Danio kyathit. The sequence goes on from LR812531.1 coordinate 61,093,096, forward strand.
TGGACAGACGGATGGATGAAAACTGGATGGATGGACAGACGGATGGATGGATGAAAACTGGATGGATGGACAGATGAATGGATAAAAAAACTGGATGGATGGACAGACGGATGGATGGATGAAAACTGGATGGATGGACAGATGGATGGATCAAAAAAAACTGGATGGATGGACAGACGGATGGATGGATGAAAACTGGATGGATGGACGGATAAAAAACTGGATGGATGGACAGACGGATGGATAAACTGGATGGATGGACAGACGGATGGAAGAAAACTGGATGGATGGACAGACGGATGGATGAAAACTGGATGGATGGACAGACGGATGGATAAAAACTGAATGGATGGAAAGACGGATGGATGAAAACTGGATGGATGGACAGACTGATGGATGAAAACTGAATGGATGGACAGACGGATGGATGAAAACCGGATGGATGGACAGACGGATGGATGAAAACAGAATGGATGGACAGACCGATGGATGAAAACTGGATGGATGGACAGACGGATGGATGAAAACTGGATGGATGGACATACGGATGGATGAAAACTGGATGGACGGACAGACGGATGGATGAAAACTGGATGGATGGACATACGGATGGATGAAAACTGGATGGATGGACAGACGGATGGATGAAAACTGGATGGACGGACAGACGGATGGATGAAAACTGGATGGATGGACATACGGATGGATGAAAACTGGATGGATGGACAGACGGATGGATGAAAACTGAATGGATGGACAGACGGATGGATGAAAACTGGATGGATGGATGAAAACGATGGATGGACCGACGGATGGATGAAAACTGGATGGATGGACAGACGGATGGATGAAAACTGGATGGATGGACAGACGGATGGATGAAAACTGGATGGATGGATGAAAACGATGGATGGACCGACGGATGGATGAAAACTGGATGGATGGACAGACGGATGGATGAAAACTGGATGGATGGATGAAAACGATGGATGGACCGACGGATGGATGAAAACTGGATGGACGGACAGACGGATGGATGAAAACTGGATGGATGGACAGACGGATGGATGAAAACTGGATGGATGGACAGACGGATGGATGAAAACTGGATGGATGGACAGACGGATGGATGAAAACTGGATGGATGGACAGACGGATGGATGAAAACTGGATGGATGGACAGACGGATGGATGAAAACTGGATGGATGGATGAAAACTGGATGGATGGACAGACGGATGGATGAAAACTGGATGGATGGACAGACGGATGGATGAAAACTGGATGGATGGACCGACGGATGGATGAAAACTGGATGAATGGGCAGACGGATGGATGAAAACTGGATGGATGGACAGACGGATGGATGAAAACTGGATGGATGGACAGACGGATGGATGAAAACTGGATGGATGGATGAAAACTGGATGGATGGACAGACGGATGGATGAAAACTGGATGGATGGACAGACGGATGGATGAAAACTGGATGGATGGACCGACGGATGGATGAAAACTGGATGAATGGGCAGACGGATGGATGAAAACTGGATGGATGGACAGACGGATGGATGAAAACTGGATGGATGGACAGACGGATGGATGAAAACTGGATGGATGGACCGACGGATGGATGAAAACTGGATGAATGGGCAGACGGATGGATAAAAACTGGATGGATGGACAGACGGATGGATGAAAACTGGATGGATGGACAGACGGATGGATGAAAACTGGATGGATGGACAGACGGATGGATGAAAACTGGATGGATGGACAGACGGATGGATGAAAACTGAATGGATGGACAGACGGATGGATGAAAATGAATAAAAGATTGAATGACTGATAATACAGATTCCAATAAGCCCTTATACATGATAATAAATTGAAGAAATCTTTTAGATTAAATACAATACAGATGATTAGACAAATTAAATAAAACTATACATGGATGTACTGTAAATTGATTAAAGCACAGTCCCAACAAGGCTAACTGCAGGTAGAGAAGGGTTCAGAGTGATCAGATGTTCAAAGGGATTCACCACCGTTTACAGTCCGGCTATTAAAATAAAACATTAGAAGAATAAAACATGAGTAATGTGCGAGTGTGAGTTCTTGCCTGCTTTTCAGAGCTCAGTTTGGAAATGTGAGAGCAGCTCTCGGACTGTGTGGGCTTCTGCTGATGGCCAAAACATGTCACCTACAATATCAGCAGTCCTCTAGGACACAGACAGCAAGCGCAGGGATGAGACGCCTCCTCAGGACAGGGAAGAGCTGGAAGAGGCTCAAATCCGTTTTAAATTACCTAAAGACTGCATCTGGCAGGCAATCCAACACACCACATGAATCATCTGAATATTTTAACAGGAGTCGTGAAGCAATATTGTGTGGAATGACCTACTTAACAATTACACAAAGAACAGGCGACACTTCACTTCTCATTTACTACGTTTAAAAGAGCCGTTTGCTGAGGAACGAATCAATTGCATGGCTTATGTTCTGAAAATGAATAAACAAATACTGAGCAACAGCCTCAAAAACACCTCCACAACATTTGTGCAAGGAGTTTAGCAAGGGCCACACATTAGGGCTGCTCGATTACGGGAATAATCACAATCAAAATTAATTTGGTCATAATGTAATCACGATTATTCAAAATGATATCCAGTTGAAGTCAGAATTATTCGCCCTCCTGTGAACGTTTTTTTTTTTTTATTATTAATATTCCTATGGGATGTTTAACAGAGTGAGGGATTTTTCACAGTATTTCCTATAATATTTGTTCTTCTGGAGAAAGTCTTATTTTTTTATTTCAGCTAGAATAAAAGCAGGTTTAAATATTTTAAACCTATTTTAAGGTCAATATTATTAGCCCCCTTAAGCTATATATATTTTTGATTGTCTGCAGAAGAAACTACTGTTATCCTGCGTTCACACCAGACGAGGAAGAAGCGTCAAGCGCGAGTGATTTACATGTTAAGTCAATGCAAACGTGCAAATAGGCATCCTGCGGTGCGATACACGCGAATGGCGGGGCGCGAATGACGCGAATAGCGCAAATGGCGCGGCGCGATATTGAGCGTTTGACGCGCGAATCACTCAAGTTCAAAAATCTAAACTTCTGCAGAATTCGCGCCACGTTAACCAATCAGGAGCTTGCTCTTGTGGGGGCATGATTGTGACGTAGCACCTGTTGTTGGTGTCCGGGGGAAATCCTCGAGCCGACACCGACAACAGTTCATCAAGCTGGGTTTGGCTCAGTCAGAAGCACCGCTGAAAGCCTCCATCATCCAGGTTAAGTTTCTGGAGGAGTTTCTGAGCTCACAGAGCTGGGTGCACCTCTGAAAGGATCTAGTGGACTCAGACACCGCCCCAAACGTATCGACGCTGTTTTACAGCCTTCATAAAAGCACATAAACACAGTTATTTTATCAATAAAATCCATGTTAGCCATTTAGCAACGAAGCTACAGTCACCGGGCAGACAGAAGCCCGGTCCATGACGCGAATCCGTGTCTGTTCTGAAGTGAGTTTGACGCGCGAATGAAGCGGAGTCTGACGCGCGAATGAAGCGAGTAAACTCAAATGTTCACGTGTCTATTTACTCACAAATAGCACGATTTAGCCGCGCGTTCTGCGTCTGGTGTGAACACAGCATTATACAATGACTTGCCTAATTAACCTAGTTAAGCCTTTGGGCCCTATCATACACCCGGCGCAAGGCGCCACACAATTGTTGTTTGCTAGTTTCAGCTTGACGCAAGAGTCATTTTGACGTTTTGCACCGCGCTGTTTAAATAGCAAACGCATTTGCGCTCATATGTGCACCCATAGGCGTTCTGGTCTAAAAAAGGAGGTGTGTTGAGACGCATTGTTGGCTCGTTGCTATTTTGAGAAACTAGAATAGACTGTTCAATAGACCCGCTGAGAGGAGGTCTAGAGTCCAGCGCAGAGCGCGTTAGATGTGCGCTTCGCTAAAATATTGCTTAATACACACAGGATGACGAGCAATACGCAAATATCTTTACAAATAAAAATTAGTTAAAGGATTCAAATATTACAAAAAATATTACTTTCTAGCCTTCATAAAAATAAAAACTACTGCCTCCATGCCTTCATCTAGGGGGGCTTTTATAGTTTATTCATGACAATTTGCTTTTGTATAATGTTATTATTATTAGCAGTATTATTTATTATATGCAGATTTATATTTGATTAATTATAAACAAGCTTAGATTTGCTCACCTATCAGCTTTTAGACCGTATGGGTCATAGCATGTGTATTTGGATATAACTCAGTTGTTTGAGCACACTTCATTATTATTGTTCATTTATTTGTTTGCTGGAAATAGAACTGAATTTAGAAATAGTTTTGAAACAAATCTTTGTGCATAAAAAATTAAATTAATTATGTAGGCTAATGGATGTCTGCGTACAACCCCTTTCCTTATCTACAAGAGTGAAAGTGAAAGTAAAGAATGAGGCTCATCTCTCATTCTGGCGCTGCAGATGCTCTGTTTAACTGTTTTCTAACTAGTGAAGTGTTCAGTTTTTCCACTTACAAAGTCCGCCATGTAAATAGCAAATGCACTATGGAGCGACTCAACTGACTCTTAAAGGGAATGGGAGATGAGACTCTGTTTGGTTTATTCTCAAAACACACCTATAACTCATTAAGAGAATAAGCTCAACCCTGTTAGACCATGCGCCGCGGCGCAAAGTGGAATTTTCCATCCTTAAATTAGCAAAAGAGGATTCTGACACGCCCTTAACGCTTATGCGCCGTGCGCTTAGGACTTTGCGCCTAGATCGTTAAAATAGAGCCCTTTAAGTGTCACTTTAAGATGAATGCTAGTATCTTGAGAAATATCTAGTCCAATATTATGTGCTGTCATCATGGCAAACAGAAAATAAATCAGTTATTAGAAATGAGTTATTAAAACTATTATGTTTAGAAATGGGTTGAAAATCTTTCCGTTAAACAGAAATTGGGGGGAAAGGGTCGCAAATAATTCAGGAGGACTAATAATTCTGACTTCAGCTGTATATACACAGTTATTTTCCTCCCTGTAAATAACAAAAGGGAAATAAATACAATAGAATAAAAATCTGAAGCAAACTGTGCTTTAAGCATCTTCACTGTAAGAAAAAAACTTTAATTATAGCTACAGCAGTCCTTCAGTCAAGAGCAGGGAGTGATTTTGTTCTTTTGTTTGATTAATAATGATAAAACAGTCGGCAGCAGGAATATTGTGCGCTGTCACTTTAAAAGCAGTACTGTTCTGGTGTATGGTTTCACTTTCACATGTCTTTTAATTCTTAACTCGTTTGTTTATTATATAAATAAGGGTTAATATGAATAATCACTAAACATTGCGTTTTGACACTAATTTGCATGTAATTGACCTAGGGCTGGGCGATTCTTTCGACGATTTAACTTATTAAACCGAGGTATCGTGATTTTTTAATAAAAATATTAGGTGCATTATAATTGCACCAATGCGCTTTGGTCCACTCTCTGTATTACGCTGCCTGACTGAGTTTCAATCATGATAGTAACGGACTGTTAATACCTTTCGTTTGATGCGCTTTGGTCCACTCTCTCACGCTACTCCAGCGCTGCCTGACGAGGGGATTTACATTCAGACTAATGCAACAAGTAAACTCCTACATGACTTCACACTTTACTAACTCACGTCTGTATGGATTATGTCAAGACATATTTCCTTATCAAGTCGATAAACTCGATCTCTCAACATGTATGAAAGACATAAAAAACCTGCCATGTAAAAAACCATGCCGATCTTAGTTTGGTTTAAACACGAGCAAAGGTGAGCAGGTGTAGTACTGAAAAGTGAAAGTACAGCCCCCATTAGGTCATTAGCGGACCTAGTTGAAACACTGACAGGCAGTAAAATACAGATAGTGGTGCAAAGCGCATCACATGATCAGTGTTTAAAAGGGGGAAAAAAGAAAAGTAGAATGATTAAAAGCTAAACAGCGAAAGAGCTAAATAAAGAGTGAAAGATCTAAAGAGAGCAACAAAGTGATAGAAAAAGCCAAAAGAGAAAGAAAGTGAAAGAGCCAAAAGAGCATACACCAAAAGAAAAAGTGAAAGAACGAAAGTGAAAGTGATAAGAGCAAGAGAAAGTAAGAGCAAGAGAGAAAGAGAAAAACAGTGCAAACAAATAAAAAAAAGAGCAAAAGAAAAAAGCAAAATAGCAAAAAAGAGAGAGAAAAAGCATGAGAAAGTGCAAAAAAAAATAGCCAAAGAAAGACCAAAAGTTTGGAAGATTGAAAGGAAAGAGTGAAAGAGCTATTAAAAAAGAATGAAAGATCTAAAGAGAGCAACAAAGTGAAAGAGCCAAAAGAGAAAGAAAGTGAAAGAAAGAGCCAAAAGAGAATACAGCAAACAAGAAAGTGAAAGAGCGAAAGAAAGAGAAAGAGTGAAAGAAAGTGAAAGAGTGAAAAAGCGAAAGAGAAAGTGAAAGAGCGAAAGAGAAAGTGAAAGAGCGAAAGAGAAAGTGAAAGAGCGAAAGAGAAAGTGAAAGAGCGAAAGAAAGTGAAAGAGCGAAAGAGAAAGTGAAAGAGCGAAAGAGAAAGTGAAAGAGCGAAAGAAAGTGAAAGAGCGAAAGGGAAAGTGAATGAGCGAAAGAGAAAGAGCAAAAGAGAGTGAAAGAGCGAAAGAGAAAGAGCGAAAGAGAAAGTGAAAGAGCAAAAGAAAGGGAAAGAGCGAAAGAAAGGGAAAGAGCGAAAGAGAAAGTGAAAGAGCGAAAGAGAACGTGAAAGAGCGAAAGAGAACGTGAAAGAGCGAAAGAGAAAGTGAAAGAGCCAAGGGTGCAACTCTGGTCTAAGAGGTGGGGGGGACCAAATCTGAGTGATGGTGATACTGTAGTTGTGGAATGTTGGTGATACTTGTGACGGCAAACTTAATTTTGCGTACACATCGTGAGTTAAAAAATAACTTTTTTTCTCTCGAGTGGACATTATAGCTTGAAGTAAAGTGGTATAGGCCTATCTAAAAAAAAAAAGTGAGGGGGACATGTCCCCCCTGTCCCCCCCAGGAATTGCGCCACTGGAAAGAGCGAAAGAAAGTGAAAGAGCGAAAGAGAAACTGAAAGAGCGAAAGAGAAAGTGAAAGAGCGAAAGAGAAAGTGAAAGAGCGAAAGAGAAAGAGCGAAAGAGAAAGAGCGAAAGAGAAAGTGAAAGAGCGAAAGAGAAAGAGCGAAAGAGAAAGTGAAAGAGCGAAAGAGAAAGAGCGAAAGAGAAAGAGCGAAAGAGAAAGTGAAAGAGCGAAAGAGAAAGAGCGAAAGAGAAAGTGAAAGAGCGAAAGAAAGGGAAAGAGCGAAAGGGAAAGGGAAAGAGCGAAAGAGAAAGTGAGCGAAAAAGCTAAATAATCTAAAGAGTAACAAAACAATGGAAAAAGCCAAAAGAGAAAGAAAGTGAAAGAAAGAGCAAAATAGAAAGTGAAAAAGCCAGAGTGAATAAGGAAAAAAGAGCGAAAGAAAGAGTAAAATAGCAAAAAGTATAAGAGAGAGAAAAAGCAAAAGACAGTGCAAAAAATATCAAGAAAAGAAAAAAGCAAAATAATAATAACAACAACAACAACAATAATAATTCCTTACATTTATATTCTGCTTTTCTAGACATTTAAAGCGCTATACACAATGGGTCCAGCACCACAATCCACCACACTCCAGCTAATTGGTGGAGAGGAGACAGAGTGATGAAGCCAATTATGATATGGGGATGGTTAGGAGGCCATGATGGACAGAGGCCAGTGGGCAGATTTGGCCAGGATGCCGGGGTTAAACCCCTACTCTTATACCAAAGGACATCCTGGGATTTTTCACAACCACAGAGAGTCTGGGCCTCGGTTTAAGATCTCATGCAAAATGCGGCGCTCACAGAGTAGTATAGTTTCCCCATCAATATAATGGGGTGTTAGGACCCACACAGACCGCAGGTTGACGCCCCCTGCTGGCCTCACTAACACCACTTCCAACAGCAAACTTGACCACCATGTGGTCTCCCATCCAGGTACTGACCAGACTCAGCCCTGCGTATGGCTCATTTCCACTGAGTGGTACAGTACGGTACGGGTTGGTATGGGTCACCTTTATCAGCCTTGCGTTTCCACTGCCAAAAGAATGTGGTGTACGACAGAAAGTTTCAGACGACATCATTTTCACTCGAGAAAATGTCTACAGTAAAGCTGTATAGGTCATTCACATATCATATGAAAAACAGAGGCTTTACACACATAAACACTTCTGTATAAATGTTTATTACTAACTTTTCTATGAACATGAGCTGATTATAACTGCAGATCAGTGAAATAGCCTACTGTAACGTCTGCAATTATATTAAATAAATAAATAAATGCAACATGTATGAACACATACAGACCCTTACAGTCTCCGATATGTTACCAATTACAGATAAACTACACACAGCAGACATTTAGTCCTTATTTGGGTTCAAAAACAACACACAATATATAGCCCACAGTCAGAGCAAACCTCTCATCTGTGTCTGTAATCTTAAGCAGCACATGTAGCCTCTGTTAGACAGTCATTCTGTCATTCAGAGTTCATAATAGTCCAAAAGGTGATGATAATAGTTAAACATGGCAGTGTGTTCATGTTTTAGGTTGCAGACGCATCATTTGATGCTGTTTTTTCGGCTTCTCCTTTGTGTTTTGCCGCTTCACTCTCGTGTTTGTTCCATTCTGACAGGATCCGATATCAAAGCGCTTTAATGATCACGAGCACATATATTACAAATATGTATTGTAATGTGTGTATTTATATAGCGCATTTATTGTGTATGGCCATACACCCTAAGCGCTTCACAATCATGAGGGGGGTCTCTCCACACCACCACCAGTGTGTAGCATCCACTTGGATGATGCGACGGCAGCCACAGGACAACGGCGCCAGTGCGCTCAGCACACACCAGCTATTGGTGGAGTGAAGAGACAGTGATAAAGCCAATTCAGTAGATGGGGATGATTAGGAGGCCATGATGGGTAAGTGCCGATTGAGGGACTTTGGCCAGGACACCGGGGTTACACCCCTACTCTTCATAAGAAGTGCCATGGGATTTTTAATGACCACAGAGAGTCAGTACCTCGGTTTAACGTCTCATCCGAAAGACAGCTCCCACTGACAGTGTACTGTCCCCTTCACTTTTACTGGGGCATTAGGACTCACGCAGACCACAGGTTAAGCGCCCCCTGCTGGCCTCTCTAACACCACTTCCAACAGCAACCTAGTTTTCCCATGTGGTCTCCCATCCAGATACTAACCAGGCTCAGCCTGCTTAGCTTCAGTGAGTAACCGGTCTTGGGCTGCAGGGTGATATGGCTGTGGCATATATAGATGCGCTCGCAGGCTCTCTGGATGAAGTGAAACCGCTCGCACTTTTAGACGGGCTCGTAAAACAACAACAGGGCATAGCAGATTTGGTTCTTGGCTTTGTGGCTGTTCATCAAGACGACGACAAAGTCGACTATGGCACGTTATTATATGTTTATATTATTACGGTGTAATCTCTCGGCTGTGTGAACGAAAGAATAAAGAGAGCAAAAGAGCGAAGAGAAAAACACAAAGAGCAAAAGAGAGCAAAAGAATAAAAGAATGTGAAAAAGAGCAAAGAGTGAGAGAGCAAAAGAAAGAGAAAGTCTAAATGACATGTATTGCAAGTCCTGAATAAACTCAGCACTGACGAAGCTGTTAGTGAGCATCAACTAAAAGTCTATTAACTGAAGCCAGCGTGACTGTGAAGCCATAAATCCCTTCATGATGCTCTACACATACACTAAACAATAACTGCATCTGTGAACATGCTGGGCGGAGCGAGTTTAGCATCTGACAGCTCATTTCTACATCGGCAAGTGAAAGATGGTGTGCAATTGAGGTCAAGCGTTGAGTGGGAACATTGCCTGCTTATTAATTCAGCAATAACAGCCTGCTTTATGTTAGTAAGCACTCCTATGAGGAATCAGCAGCACATTCAGCAGAGTAAAGATGAGCGTACAGTTCTGCAAACACACAGACGACAGTGGATGGATGGAATGTCAGATGGGTGAATGAAAAACAAAGATGAAAGAACAGAAAGATGGACGAATGAATGAAAAATTGAAAGACAGAAGGTTAGATGGACAAGACAAATGGAGGAAAAATTGAAAGATGGATGTAAGAATGGATTAAAAATTTAAATATGGAAAGTCAGAGGTCACGTGCATGAAAAATTAAGATGGATGAAAAGTTGAAAGATGCATGGACGGATGGATGAAAGTGCAAGGTGGAAGGCCAGATAGATGGACGGATGCATGTATGGATGAACAATTGAAAGATGGAAGGACAGACGGATGGTTGGAATTGAAAGATAAGATTGACCGATGGATGGATGAACAATTCAAAGATGGATAGGTGCATGAAAAATTGAAAGATGGATGGACGGATGAACAATTGAAAGATGAACGGACAAACAGATGGATGAAAAATTGAAAGACGGACAGATGAATGGATAAATTGAAAGATGGATGGATGAATGTATAACTGAACTAAATGAAAAAAACAAAAACAATGGATGGACAAAATGGGTGATTGGATGGAGAAAAAAGTATAGAAAATGGATGAATGGATGGAAAATGAAAAGAAAAACAACAGATGGATTAAAACTGGATCAGATAACTATGGATGAATGAATGAATAGATAAAATTGATGGGTTAATAGATGTATGGATAAAAAATGGATCAAAATAGATGGATGGATGAACAACGAGAAAAAAAGATGGATGGATTTATGAATTGATGGATGGATGAAAAATGGATAAAAGGGGTTATATGAGCGGTTAAATTGATAAGATGAAAACTGGATAAAAAACAGATGGGCAAATGGATGACTGAATTAATGGATGGATGAAAACGGGATAAAAACTGGATAGAAAAACAATGGATGAATGGACCAAAACTGGATACAAAAGCAATGGATGGATAGATGAAAACTGGATGCAAAAATGATGGATGGATGGATGGATGGATGAAAAATGGATAGGAAAATGATGGATGGATGAAAACTGGACAGGAAAACAATGGATGGATAAAAACTGGATTAGAAAAATGATGGATGGATGAAAACTGGACAGGAAAACAATGGATGGATAAAAACTGGATTAGGAAAATGATGGATGGATGAAAACTGGATGGGAAAACGATGGATGGATGAAAACTGGATGGGAAAACGATGGATGGATGAAAACTGGATGGGAAAACAATGGATGGATGAAAACTGGATGGGAAAACGATGGACGGATGAAAACTGGACAGGAAAATGATGGATGGATGAAAACTGGACAGGAAAACAATGGATGGATAAAAACTGGATTAGAAAAATGATGGATGGATGAAAACTGGACAGGAAAACAATGGATGGATAAAAACTGGATTAGGAAAATGATGGATGGATGAAAACTGGATGGGAAAACGATGGATGGATGAAAACTGGATGGGAAAACGATGGATGGATGAAAACTGGATGGGAAAACGATGGATGGATGAAAACTGGATGGGAAAACAATGGATGGATGAAAAGTGGACGGGAAAACGATGGACGGATGAAAACTGGACAGGAAAATGATGGATGGATGAAAACTGGACAGGAAAACAATGGATGAATGGATGAAAACTGCACAGAAAAATATGGATGGAAAAAAAACTGGACAGAAAAAACTAAGTATGGATTGATGGATCAAAGCTGAACAGAAAATTGATTGAATGAAAAATGACAGATGGATGGATAAAAATACAGAAAAACATATCCTCAATAACACTTAATGTTGTGCGATTATTGAATGAATGAATGAATGAATGAATGAATAATTGCCCACTGGTTGTTGCCATAAAAGACAAATGCCATTTTTCCGGCTGCTCATTGCTTTAGGCCTAACCTAAAACCATTACAGCTTGAGGTGATAGTTATTGATGAATCAAACAGTGTTGATTACTTTTCTATTACTATTTTTTCTTCTATGAATATTCATGCTTATTTTTAAAATTGAAATGCCTAATGAACAGTTTATTTTTGTTGATTGACTGATCTCTTAATAATTGGATCACACACACATGCACACACAAGATGACCAAACAAAAAGCAATTACTTTCAAGGGTTTTCTCAAAGAATTCAGACCTGGCATGTTTCCATGTGCTTGTTTTGGCAGATTATGGTTAACCAACCGGCAAATCACCACACAGGGAAAATTACTTCTTTTTTTTCCACTCTGCTGGAGCAAATGAGCTAAATAAACAAGACGCATTAATCAGCAGGACAAGCACTAACAGCACATCACTGTGATCAGGAACACCGCTCTAAAATGAAAGTCCACAGCAGTGAAAGCCTGAAGAAAAAGAAATCATTTAGCTGGTGGCATGATCTGCTTTAAGGAAGCACAGTATTGTAAAAATCACAAAGTTGAGTGAATAAATGAGCACTATGCTTGGCTATATTTGTGCAATGCACTAAAGAATCCCTCAGCATGGTTGCTATGGTAACTGCTCTCATTTTAAAAGTTTGAGGACAAAAAAAGTTAATATATTTATAGAAACAGATGCTTGGAACGGTTCAGATCAACTTGATCAAGCATTCAAATTAACCAAGCATCACTACTATTTACTACACTGCTCATAATGATGGTTAAGACCCAATCCCAATTCTACCCCTTAGCCCTACCTCTTACCCCTCGTTTTGGGCATTCCCGTGAAGGGGTAGGGGTGTCCCAATTCTCTTTAGCTTGAAGGCGTAGGGCTAAGGGGAAGGGGTAGATAGCCCTTCGTACGATTTTTTTTAGGACCACACTCGAAACCAAGGGGTAAGAAAATTTCCCAGAATACACCAATCACAATGGCAGGATAGCTGCACCCGTAATCAGGGAGATCCACAAATTAGCATTTTTTTGTCATTATTACAAATTTTTACAACAAACAAGCACATGTTTTAATATATTCATAACCTTGTTTATGTTTTACCGTCATGCTTTTATCAAAAGAAACGCTAAAATAAAAACCGCTAAATTTGGCGATCTATAATCTATATTAATATCTCCTGTACAGCAGTCCCACAACATTCTGACACTCTATGACACTCGAATACCCTGTCAGAAAAGTCTAGTGGCTGGGAATGAACTTTTGACAGTGTCTGCTATAATGTTACTGTTGTTTTTTGTGTGTTTACATGATGAATATGGCCACTGTGTAAATACACAGTCCAGTTACGATCTTATTGCCACATTATATTATGATAACATAATATATGCCTTCAGTGATTTCCTGAAGATAAATACCAAAAAATAAAGCAACAGGAATCACTACAGCAGTCGCCATCATCTGACCTCATATGAAGCAAGAGATCGTGATGAGATATGATGACGTGTGCAGGAGTTGTAGTGCTGGCCCATTTCTTAGGGGTACATTTTGAAGTGGAATTTGAAGGGGACGGGGTACAAAAATAGAATTGGGATTGGGCCTAAGTTTCTAAATCTTTCATACTTTATAGGGTTTGGTGGCATTACCAAGCGGCAACATCCCCCTCTCTCACGTGAAGCAAATACGGAAGTAGGGTTAGGCGATGTTGACCAATTTGACATCGTACGATGTCTAATGTGAAACATCGCGATGGACAATGACATAATCGTCGTAGGCGGGGGTGGTTGTTGTTAACCCCCAGGGGTCGAAGCCCGCGTATACGCGTTTTGACGTGTTTTCACATAAAAAACTCCGAAAAAAACTTAAATGACACTTTCAGTTTTGATCGTACAGATATGATCAATACATCAATCAAATCTGTTAGGTGTCTAGTTTTTTTGTGTACACTCACAATAACAACAAAAGTGTGTGCTTTTGCAAAATAAGGAAAATAAACAGTGAAGCCACTTTCTCTTTTCTCTCTCCGTGAACAGTTTTTACAAACACGTCAGTAAAATGCACTGAAACTCTGCAATTCTTTATAATTGCAGAGTTTCAGGTACCCGTACTAGTGGATGCTGCCCTCTCATTGGCTGTAGGTGATCGCGGATGTTATTTTCAGTCAGAACTCATTTCACACGGCATGATTTGAATCGCCGACAGCTCCAGATATTTAGCACGCCAAATATTTCACGGGTGTCGGCGACTGATCGGCGATTCTCTCATATCGCGTCCTTGATAGTTCATACTGTGTGATTGTCACTCACGTGAACGAGCACCGATTTGCCTGTGATTTCAGGCATTTGTCGGCGATTTCTCAAAACCTGTCGGCGAGTCAAAATCAGGGCTAAAATCATGCAGTCTGAACTCGGCATAAGTGACAGTGTACCTAATATAGTGGCCGGTGAGTGTATATCGCAGCAAAACACAATAGCATCAGTGGCGGAGCCAGAGGGGTGGCCGGGGTGGCACTGGACACCCCTGACATCTGACTGGCCACCCCAGGTGCCACCCCAAAATTGCATTTGCTACTGGCAGTTTCTGATGCTGATTGACATCTCTTTGTCTAAAGAAGTTTTTCAATTTTGCCGGCAACGCTCAAGCTATTTTCAAATCAATGACGAGCCGAAGACAAGAGCATGGTTTCAAGTAAGACGAATAATAATAATACATCATAACCTAATGTTTGAAATACGCTTTATAGTTTATTATAAGGTTTGTTTGCTGAGGAACGTTTATCCGTTGCGTAAGTTAACGAGGTACCGACGACATCAGTTAACTTAATGAGAAAGATCAATTCGCTCTTTAGACAGTTAACGCTATACTTCATCTGTGCTAGTATTACATGCACATTCCATGTATGTAAGTTATTATATTTAATTTACGATGCTCAAATATGGGGAAGTAATGTTAGGCTAGCTGTTTGTGAGTTAAATTTATTTGAAATGGAATAGCGAGCTCATATACTTTCTTCAGAAAAATGTTTTTTAGATCGGTTGTTGATTTCAATGTGCAGGTATGATAATGGATATTTTTAATTAGGATAAATGTGTTTCTAACTGGAACAGATGTAAACAGAAAGTTACAGTATTTTTGCACAGGGTCAATTAAACATAAAAAGAAACAGCGAGATCAGACTTCTTTATAACATAACACAAACAGGCAGATCAGGTTCAAACATACCAGCTAGCCTATGTTTCCATCCAAAAATGCGAATGAACTTTGTGCGCAAAACTGGATTATTGCATAAAAGATGTGCGAATAAAGCAGCGTTTCCATCCAACGAGTCAAAGAGAACAAAATGATCACTTCCTGATTAACTGGCGCCAAATATCAACAGTAAAACGGAATTTGCCACGATAAGAGAAGCTGCGTCAATCTTTTCTTCATGTAATAAATGATTTGTGCCTCAGAAGACAATCCTCACGCAGTAAACGTGCGGTGGCGTTTGAAGGAGTTTGTGAGATGCGGAGCACAGACGCTCTTGATTCTGGAGGTAATTAATATTATAATAACACTAATACTGAAATGGTTAAGGCGTTTAACAATGACCAAAACAACATTTCAGATGTTTTACAATGTGCTCAGCCTGCTGATTTGTCTATTCACACACATTTTTATTATCACATGATCTCTCATAACAAAATTACATGACTTTTTTAATTCCATTGTAGTTTATGCACATCTTTTCTTATAGAATAAAAAAAGTTTATTCTACTCAGTTATGTGCATATGTGTTTATGCGCATGTTCAAAATTTATGTGCATCTTGGCGTTTCCATCAACTGTTTTTTATGCGCATATCCAAACTAGGTCAGACTTCAGGTCCACCAGCAGGTCAGAGCATCTACTAGGCAATTATGTTTTAACCAATGTTAGAAATCAAATCCTGTCATTACTTATTAACTAACAACAAAGTGAGTAGATGATGAGAAAATTATTATATTTTCGTATTTTGAATTATATGGTGGTAATGAATTAGATTTAGGTTTTCTAAACACTTTCAGTGTGTTTGTGTGTGCATTTGTATTTGAGTATGTGTGTGTGTGCGTGCGTGTGTGTATGGACCCCCTGAAATAGCAGTGGCCACCCCCTGGTCACCCCATGTAAAAAATTCTTGCTCCGCCACTGAATAGCATGCAGCCCTAGCACCTATTTTTATAACTTAAAATAAGTAGGCGAATTGAGACGCAGCAACAATCCTCAAACAAGGATGATTTTCAGAAACATTACAACATAGAGATTTAGCAGGTCAATTTTTGATGAAACCTCTTGCATCATGAATCCCTCCAAGCTAGCAACACTAATAACAATAAATCATCCTTTCTAATCCCACAGAGTGCCTTCGTGTGAGTTTAAACTTTAATATGTCTCTTTATCCACTCAGAATGATTGAAGGCTAGGTCTGAACTCGTCTTTTAGTAATAAACCCCTCTGGTTAATTTAAGACTCGAGTATAAGGGTCAAACTAATATCAGCACAGCATAGCCTGTAGAGAATTATGGGTTAATAACACAGAAACACTTTACTTCATGTCCAACACCACTTAATCAGGGTCTAATCCGTGACTTCAGTGAATTGAGACGTTCCCACACGTGTATGTTAGCATGTGAACAAGTGTGTGTTCATGTCTTTGTGTGTAACACCGCACACAAGTAGCTTTTAACATTTCATTTCACATTAATCCCCCTTATCTTTGCGTATGTGAAATCCCACGCCGAGATCGCAGGCAGTATTTGTGAAGCTCATATTCGGCCTGTGGGGAAACTGTGGCTCTCTATTGCTCTTTTCCTTTCATTTAGCATCTGTAGCATGATCATGTTCATGATATCAATGGGAAAAATGATAACGCATGACAAAAATCAGTTGACTAAAGCAGAAGTAGTTAAATTAATTAAGCCAACGAGAGAAATATCGGATTTTCAAAGCAAACTCATATGAAGACGAAACTACTCTTGACATTATACATTTCACACTGGTTGGTTTTCTACGCTCAGCATTTACATTCATGCATTTGACAATTGGTTTTATCCAAAAGGACAAAAGAGAAATTGAAGCAGCTCACCAGAGAGTCAACAATATTTGTAATATTTAAATAATGCAGAAAAATGTTGAATTACACAGTTGATTGAAAACTGTGGGACAATTGCACAATAATTCAAAATAACATGAATTCAATTTGTTTTAATGAATAAAAAAAAAGTCTGTCATAATATTTTATTAGTTATTTTTGTAAGACACAAGTTTCCACTTAAAGTGCAATTTATAGGCTAATTAAATTGGTTACTAATTACGTTAACTAGACAAGTTAAATTTAATCATGCAATTCATTGGTGAACAGTCTTGCTTTTTTACGTAACCAATAAAGACAATTAAATAAAATAATACAATTTTAAAAGAAAAGAAAAAAATATATAAATAAATAAAAATTTAATTTAGAATTATATATATATATATAGTTGAAGTCAGAATTATTAGCCCCCCTGAATTTTTGGCCCCCCTGTTTATTTTTTCCCCTAATTTCTGTTTAACGGAGAGCAGATTTCTTTCAACACATTTCTAATCATAATAGTTTTAATAACTCATCTCTAATAACTGATTTATTTTATCTTTGTCATGATGACAGTAAATAATATTTTACTAGATATATAAAAACTGCTTTTATTCTTGTCGAAATAAAACAAATAAGACTTTTTTCAGAACAAAAAATATTATCAGACATACTATAAAAAAAATCCTTGCTCTGTTAAACATAATTTGGTAAATATTAAAAAAAAGAAAAAAAAGAAATAAATAAAAGGGTGGCTAATAATTCTGACCTCAACTGTATATGTATATATGTTTTAGTAATTATATTAATTTGAATTCAAATTAAGAGGGTTACCAATGTAATAAAATGTATATTTTATTATAGCATATTTATATAGCGCATTTGTGTACATAGCGCATATTTATATAGTGTATATAGCGCATTTTTTCAGTGATAAAATAGAAGGCTTTAGACAGAAAATAGAAGATGTTAAACTTTCTGCACTGCCTAAAACTCCAGATCCAGTAAACATTCAACTGAATCAAAATAACCTACAATGCTTCAAAATCATAGAACAGGAAGAGCTAGATAAAGTTCTAAATAGTTCTAAACCAGCTACATGCATGTTAGATCCAATTCCAACAAAATTACTGAAAGAACTGATACATGTTATAGGAGAACCTCTCCTTAATGTTATCAACTCTTCTTTATCTTTAGGCCATGTTCCAAATCCTTACAAGCTAGCTGTTATTAAACCTATTATTAAGAAATCACAATTGGACCCGAGCAACTTAGCTAATTATAGGCCTATTTCAAATCTTCCGTTTATGTCTAAAATACTAGAAAAAGTTGTTTCTACCCAATTATGCTCCTTTCTGCAGACAAACAACATTTTTGAAGTGTTTCAGTCAGGTTTCAGGCCTCATCATAGTACAGAAAGCGCATTAGTAAAAATAACCAACGATTTACTCTCAGCTGCTGACCAAGGGTGCATCTCACTTTTAGTTTTACTCGATCTTAGCGCCGCATTTGACACCATCGACCACAATATTCTCATTGACCGCTTAAATTCTACAGGTGTCCAAGGTCAGGCCCTTCAATGGTTTAGGTCATACTTAGCCGATCGTTACCAGTTTGTGAATGTTAATGGACAGCTTTCACAAGTCAGGCCAGTAAAGTACGGGGTCCCTCAAGGATCAGTTTTAGGCCCTTTGCTGTTTACAATATACATGCTTCCCCTGGGGGACATTATTAGAAAACACGGGATCAGCTTTCACTGCTATGCAGACGATACTCAATTATACATTTCAACTAAACCTGATGAGATGTCTGAACTGTCTAAGCTAACCAAGTGTATCAAAGATGTCAAAGACTGGATGACCAACAATTTTCTTCTCTTAAACTCAGAAAAAACAGAATTATTACTTATTGGGCCTAAATCCTGTACACAGCAGTTCTCACAACTGGACCTGCAACTAGAGGGATACAAAGTTAGCGTTAGCTCTACTATAAAAGATCTGGGTGTCATATTAGACAGCAATTTAACTTTTGAAAATCATATATCCCATGTCACAAAAACTGCTTTCTTTCATCTGAGAAATATCGCTAAATTGCGAAGTATGCTATCCATATCAGATGCAGAAAAGCTAGTTCATGCTTTCATGACTTCTAGGCTAGACTACTGTAATGCTCTGTTTGCTGGCTGCCCAGCATCCTCTATTAACAAACTTCAGCTAGTACAAAATGCAGCTGCCAGAGTTCTTACCAGATCTAGAAAATATGATCATATCACCCCAATTTTATCCTCCTTACACTGGCTGCCTGTTAAGTTTCGTATTGAATTTAAAATATTACTCCTTACCTATAAAGCTTTAAATAATCTAGCTCCTGTTTATCTAACCAATCTCCTGTCTCGCTACAACCCAACCCGCTCTTTACGATCTCTAAACTCAGGGCTTCTGGTAGTACCTAGAATATCAAAGTCGAGTAAAGGAGGTCGAGCCTTCTCATTTATGGCCCCTAAACTCTGGAATAGCCTTCCTGATAATGTCCGAGGCTCAGACACACTCTCACTCTTCAAAACTAGATTAAAGACCTATCTTTTTAGCAAAGCATACACTCAATGCAGTACATAGCGGTATGATGCATGATGTGCCCCACGCAGCATTTTGCTTCTTGTTTTTATACACTATGAACAGCAGCTATGCTAATTATTCTCCTTATTCTGTATTTCCACCTGGGGGTACTCATCTTGAGGCCCTCAGACTATGCAGTGCCACTGATGCGATCCAAGACCAGCGACGAGATGATCCCAAGGTTTTCTGGACCAGGCCGTATCCTGCTGTGGTGTTCATCGTGGAGTGAGAGCATAAGACTGATTCCTGTGATGCTCCAAGGACAGACGAGTCTTCGCCGAGGTCCAGCTTCCTGCGCCTAGACTGCAGCTCTGCACAAGACGTTTGGCCATAGGGGAAATGGTCGTGCCCAACTGAGCCTGGTTTCTCTCGAGGTTTTTTAAATCTTCGCTTTCGCCAATTGGTGAACTTTTTTTCTCGCCGCTGTCGCCACTGGCTTGCATGGTTCGGGATCTGCAGAGCTGCGCATCGATGGATTTGCTCTTCAGTGTTTGGACTCTCAGTAGTGATTATTAACCCACACTGAACTGAACTGAACTTAATCTCTGAAAACTGAACTGACACTGTTTCAATTTACTATAATCTTCCATGTGAAGCTGCTTTGACACAATCTACATTGTATAAGCGCTATACAAATAAAGATGAATTGAATTGAATAGCGCATTTGTGTATATAGTGCATATTTATATAGCGCATTTGTGTATATGGCGCATATTTATATAGTGCATTTGTGTATATAGCGCATATTTATATAGTGCATTTGTGTATATGGTGCATATTTATATAGCGCATTTGTGTATATGGTGCATATTTATATAGCGCATTTGTGTATATAGCGCATATTTATATAGCGCATTTGTGTATATAGCGCATATTTATATAGCGCATTTGTGTATATAGCGCATATTTATATAGCGCATTTGTGTATATAGCGCATATTTATATAGCGCATTTGTGTATATAGCGCATATTTATATAGCGCATTTGTGTATATAGCGCATATTTATATAGCGCATTTGTGTATATAGCGCATATTTATATAGCGCATTTGTGTATATTGCGCATATTTATATAGCGCATTTGTGTATATGGTGCATATTTATATAGCGCATTTGTGTATATAGCGCATAATTATATAGCGCATTTGTGTATATAGTGCATATTTATATAGCGCATTTGTGTATATAGCGCATAATTATATAGCGCATTTGTGTATATAGCGCATATTTATATAGCGCATTTGTGTATATGGCGCATATTTATATAGCACATTTGTGTATATGGCGCATATTTATATAGCACATTTGTGTATATAGTGCATATTTATATAGCGCATTTGTGTATATAGCGCATATTTATATAGCGCATTTGTGTATATAGCGCATATTTATATAGCGCATTTGTGTATATAGCGCATATTTATATAGCGCATTTGTGTATATTGCCCATATTTATATAGCGCATTTGTGTATATGGCGCATATTTATATAGCACATTTGTGTATATGGCGCATATTTATATAGCGCATTTGTGTATATAGTGCATATTTATATAGCGCATTTGTGTATGGCCACAAATACATTTTTTACAACCAAAGCGCTTCACAATCATGAAAGGGTTCTCTTGACACCAGTGGCGGATCTAGGAATTTTTAAAGACAGGGGCCAAGGTGGGACACAGTTTACAGAAGGGGGGCCAAGTTATTCAAATGGTGCTTGCACTATATGTTTATAACATATAACCCTTTTTGTCCTATTAAAAATGCAGTATACATTACTATACTGTATATAGGCCTATCATATCTTTTCAGGGGTTAATTTTACATCTGCAAATAGCAGAGATATCAGAAAATCATAATTTTACCTGCAGCTTTTCTGTGTGAAAGAAAATAATTGACCTAACAAATATGGGAGACTGGGGAGTGTTGTAACATGGGGTGAGTCTATACTGCCCATTTTAGCAGTAAGAAACAACATACTCATCCATATCATACACTCCAAGATCCCTTTAAAAGTACAGAAGTTGCATGTGTCTTTGGGCAAGATTTGGGTAGGTTTTACCATTATTTTTTTTAAGAAACTGATTTTCACGACAAATATTTCCCTCCTAGCATTCATTAGATGAAAAAAAAATACTTGCATAATCTAAAGAAGCTGTATTATTAGTTTAGTTTTATGCTAAGCACTCAAGCTATCTTTAATCCCACATGCTAAAAAGTAACTACGTTATAGCTGGTGTATTTTGGTACGTTTCTCTTTTTTGTAGTGTGCCTGGGCAGTGAAAGCAAAAGACAGACAGTGGTGTCCCTGCTGAAATCTGTCACATGCTGTTGGTTCTGGATGCACAGACTCTTCATCTGAGGGCAGCCATCTACCTTTGCAAGAAATTGACACAAATTGTAAACTGATTGAACACTTCAGAAATGTACACTATCCCTGTAAACTCTCACAATTTCTTATATAGGTTTAAAGTTACAAAATAAATACACTGCTTACCTCAAATGCACAAACACAGACCCACATTGCATATATACTTGGTTTACAGGGACTCTCCAAATGCGTAATGTATTTTATACAGTAAAAAACACTTCTAATATGGCCCTACTCCAGGAAACCTGTGGTAGACTCTGAACTTCAGAAGAAGGGGGAGAAATTATTATAACATTAAAGGGATAATTCACCCAAAACTGAACATTGTCATCATTTACTCCCTCAGCCTTCACCTGTTACAAACATGTTTGACTTTCTTTCTTCTGTTGAGCACAAAGTAAAATATTTTAAAGCAAGCTGGAAACCTGTAACCATTGACTTCCATAGAATTTGTTTTTCCTACTAAGTCAATGGGACAGGTTTTCAGCTTTCTTCAAATTATCTTCTTTTGTTTTGAACAGTAGAAAGAAACTTGATTAGAGTAATTTTTCATTTTGGGTGAACTATCCTTTAAATTAAAGAAATCGTCAGTTAGTTCACTTGTTTTTTAATAAAGTTTTTGCATAAACTGGATATAGGGTTAATATTAGTTCACCAAACTGAAATAACTTTAACTCTGTATTCTGGCTTAATCTCTGACCGTGATTTATGACTCTCTGTCATGAATGATGCAGCTATTTAAAAAAAAAAGCCGATTATTTTTAGACGGGATATTTGTCATATCAGATATCAGGTCAAGTTCGGTAAAGGATGTCCGTCATTTTGACAGATTTGCCCTCACAATTGGTCTGTAACCTTCTTGTAGTGATAAAAAAGCACAGTAATTTTAAACAGAAAGTGTCTGTGTTGCTCTGTTAATGACAGAAGCCATCTTTGCTTTCACTATCGATTTCGCCATGAAGCGCACCTTTACCGTTGACATAACAGCTCGAAACGGTAATTTAATATAACGCATATATGAAAGCTATGAGCGGAATCACGTAAAATAAACCTTGCAACTCTGACCAACGAATGACATGTTTAGTCTACTTGCATATGACTATCAGTTTTGGTCCATTTTAAAACAATCCGCTTTAAAAGTGAACCTTACGGCAGGCAGCATTGTAACAATTTTACTCCCCGTTTCTGAACAAACTATTTGATCTGCAGGAATGAAAACACTTGTCATACAAGAAAAACAGCAGAAGTTACAGGTATCACCGGAGTTCAACATGAATTAAAGCGCAACTTTATGTCCGAGCTTTTATATAAATCAGCAATGACTTAGAGGAGAGGGGCACAACAGGAGCCATACCGATTTAAATGGGGGCCGGTGCCCCTATGGCCCCACCCCTAGATCCGCCCCTGCTCCACACCACCAAAAGTGTGCAGCCCCACTTGGATGATGCGACGGCAGCCACAGGACAACGGCACCAGTGCTTCACCACACACCAGCTATAGGGGGAGTGGAGAGACAGTGATAGAGCCAATTCAGTGGGTGGGGATGATTGGGAGGCCATGATGCATAAGGGTCGATGGAGGGAATTTGGCCAGGACACAGGGGTTACACCCCTACTCTTTACCAAAAGTGCCATGATATTATTTCAGAGAGTCAGACCACTTTCGGTTTAACGTCTCACTGACGATATAGTGTCCCCTTCTGAGGCATTAGGACTCACACAAACCACAGGTTGAACACACTCTGCTGGGCTCACTAACACCACTGCCAACAGCGACCTAGTTTTCCCATGTGGTCTCCCATCCAGACACTGACCAGGCTCAGCCCTGCTTAGCTTCAGTGAGTAACTGGTCTTGGGCTGCAGGGTGATATGGCTGTGGCCTTATTGACCTCAGCAGTTACTACATATTTTTTTATTTTCCTTTTTATTCCAGCAAACTAAAATAAATAAGGCATATACCAGAAGAAAAATATAATTAGTAATACAGAAAATATAGAACAAAATAACCCTAACCCATATAATAAAGAAATGGCACAGCACTATATGGACATGATAGCATCATGCTGTTGCTGGAGATTTGTCGGCTGCACATTCATGATGCAAATTAGGGTTGGGCGATGTTGACCAATTTGGCATCGTACGATGTCTAATGTGAAGATCGGCGATGGACGATGATATCGTCGTCGTGGGCGGGGTGGGGGTGGTTGATGTTAAATATCAATTAATTCATAATGAATTTAATAAATGTAGCCTATCGTTTTCACTACCTGACCCACATGGTCTTTGCTTAACCCATAACCAAACCATAAATAAATAAAGTTACACACAAATTACCACCTGTCAATCACTTTTTTCCGCGGGACTCTGGGATGATCAGGCGGAGTGATCTGTGTCCTTATAATGGCTTTTTCCCACAGCTGGTGGCGGAGACCAGACGAGCATTTGTTTGGAGTTCACTGTAATTTGTATTGTGATTAATGATAACTTCCTTATTTTATTACTATTATTATGAGGAAATAATAACAAGTAAAGATGCTAGGGCTCGACCGTTTCGGCGTATGCGCCCGAAATATTATGCGACCTAAAATATATATTTGCAAGCATTTGTACTAGTGCATAAATTGTTGCTGTGCGACCTGTTTTCACTGCAAAATCCTCACGGCGTGCACAGATTTAGGAGACATTTAAGCAGAATGCATCTTTGTTCCTGAGTGCTGCGTTTGGCGTCTTTAGGTGCAAATTAAACCGTTGTTATGCGATTGTGAACTTGCTGAAGTAAAAAAAAGCCCGCAATGCTTGCCCCGCCTTTGTGCTCTTCTTATTGGTCCACTGCTCTAGAACTGAACGCGAATGGATTGGCTAATATCAGCTGTCAATCACTCAGTCGACGCCTTCTGCCTTCAGATGACAGGAGCTACAACCGCGAAAATGTGACGCGCTGAAGATGAGAGAATGACAATAACACTGACAGATTTAGTTTTAGCACCTAAAGTCACTAATAATGGCACATCTTATTAGTGATCATGTGCTGAATGTTAATCCACCATTTACACTTTTCCAAGAGTGGATAAAAGACTTCCAGTGGCTTCAAGACCGCTATGAAAATAACTAAAGCCATTCACTGTAGAGTCTGTGGGACGGGGTTTGCAGGTAACAGCGTTTCCCACTGAATCTACACATTTTAAGCGTGAGAGGTGCTGTATAATCCTCACGATGCATTTAATCCTCACGATGCTGTCAGCCGTACAAGCGGGAGCTATAGGTATAATATAACACAGCTCATGAAAAGACCATTATTGCTATTAAGATGACATGCAAATAATAAGTTATATATCAATATACATGTGGGGCGGGGCGATGGATCACGATGCCGGCTCAGCATCGTGAAGTTTATCAGCCATCAGCGATGGACGATGGCATCGTTTATCGGCCCAACCCTAATGCAAATCTCCCGTTCCACCACCTCCCAAAATGCTTTTATGAAAATAAATAATAATAATTTTGTCTTTAACTATGCTTAGAAATATATATAATATTTAATTTTATTTCAAATAATTGATGATAGTTTAACATTGTTAACAGTTTATAGTTAAACATAATAACTGGCTAATAGAAATGTAGAAACCTATGAATGACATAAAATTAAAAACAGACACTAAGAAAGTGTTTCTTTGTAACCTCCAGGAACATCAGAATAAGTTTTACATTAGAATATTCAATTTCTTTTAGTCTGCAATTTCATCCTATTTTGTGCATTAAAAAATATAATTACTGAAATTAAGCTGCCATTTTTTGTGAGACATTCATTCATTCATTCATTCATTCATTCAATTAGTCTCTAATTTATCAGAGGTCACCACAGCGGAATGAACCGCCAACTATTCCAGCATATGTTTTACACAGCGGATGCCTTTCCAGCCGCAACCCAGTACTGGGAAACACCCACACACTCTCATTCACATACACATACACTACGGCCAATTTAGTTCATCAGTTCCCCTATAGCGCATGTGTTTGGACTGTGGGGGAAACCGGAGCACCCGGAGGAAACCCACACCAACACAGGAAGCAAACTCCACACAGAAACACCAACTGACCCAGCCGGGACTCGAACCAGCAACCTTCTTGCTGTGAGGCCACAGTGCTAACCATTGAGCCACCATGCCACCCTTTTTTGTGAGACAATGAAAAGTTTTGGGATAAGTCAAAGATCTCATCATGCTTAAAACAATAACAATGATGCACTTTTATAATCCCAGATTTATACAAATGATCCAACACAAGAGATAAAGCCAAAATCCAGCACATACACCCCTGGTTTCACTACCAAGGTTTAAGGCTAGTCAAGATTAAACTGCATGTTTGAGCTGTCTCAACTCAAAATAACTTTCAGTGAGATGTCTTAAAATACGTCTGTGTCATTTTTTGTCTCCAGGTGCACCCCAGTAATATATTTTTTAATGCCATTTTAAAAATGTGGCTTATATAGCCTAATTTATCTAAGGCCTACAGTAGTCCTGGCTTAATCTAAGCACTGTTTGTGAAACTGGGCCTTAGGATTATAATGAAGAATTCAATTAACCTTTCAGAAGCTCCATTTAAATAATAAATTTCCTCACTCTGGATATCTGATAATAGGTACATTGTAGAGATAAAACGTGGCGATATTACTGCTTATATTGTGCTCATTCTGTTGTGGTATGTAAATGATGGGCTTAAGAGCAGGATAAGTGATATACTAATGCATTTCTTTGAGAGTCTCCATATTTAGTGCCCAAATAAACTGCTAAATGACGCAAGAGGCATTCTGGAGATAAAAGACACCAGTCTCTTTAATCTCATGAGGCTTTAAGTCTGATAATCAGAGGATGAAAGACGCACACACACAGTTTCTGCAATTGCCTGTGTGCATGTCTACAATTTCCTGCAACTTAACAATGAAGCACAACAAAACAAATGAGGTAATATTTCATTAAGAACTGTGTGACATTGACTTCAGAAGTGTATGTAATGAGATTTTAAAAAGATCAATAATATTAATAATATTTTTTTTCTTTCTGTTGCGTGTGTGTGTGTGTGTGTGTGTGTGTGTGTGTGTGTGTGTGTGTGTGTGTGTGTGTGTGTGTGTGTAGAAACAAACTAACAGCACAGCCAATGTAAAGTTTTAAGAGTTGATTCTTTTAATAAATCATAAATGAATCAATAAAAACAAACCAAAAGAAATGCTGGACTAAATTGGTGATTAAGCATCACAAGCACAATCAGAGAGTAGAAACCACTGGTAAACTACAATCTGTGAAAACTGATGATGCAGTGCTTCCCACACACAGACTTTACTTAGACAGATCGCCCAGGTATATTAACAGCCGTCCCAGTATATTTAGTGACATTTTTCTTTACTATTATCATCCTTTTGCACTTTTTTGTATTTGTCCAATAGAACCAAACATCCGCGAGCGATTAAGTACAAGTAGTGGAAAATCTTCTCTCCTTTACCCGTTTTATACTGCTCGTTCTGTTTGCGACAACTGACAACACTCCCACAGACAGTCTCACGTGCTCTGCAGACCCACAGAGACCCGCACTTTTTTGCATCCGGCCGGGGTTTCTAAATCTAGGGCTGGGTGATAAAATCGGTATCGATATATTTATTGACCGAACACCATTGTCAATAACATAAAAAAAAAAAAAGTTTGGTATGAAGTTTCAGTATGAAGGCTATAGTTTTATTAAAATGTGGCTGCTGAGCACGCCTTGGAAGGAACACCAATAACCTTAGGGTGTCAGTTTGTCATTTCCAATGGAGGCACGAAACTTGCAAGACTCGCCCATGAGTGCAAAGGTGATGCGCGTGGATTTCCAGGTATATGGAGTCAATCTAGGGCTATATATACTTGCAAAATCAAAGAACGTTTTGGCTAACAAAAAATAAATAAATAAATAAATGCAAATCTCCAAAAATCGGAAAGCAAACATTATTTTTTGAGAAATAAAAATCAATTTTGCTAAAAAAAAAAAAAAAAAATGGCAAGGGGAAAAGTTGAGAAATAAAAATGAAATTTGCAATCAAAATAAGAACTGCAAATAAAAACCAAGCAGTGCAAAAAAAACAAAAATATTTGCAATTTAAAACTACAGTTGAAGTTAAAATTATTAGCCCCCCTGAATTATTCGCCCTCCTGTTTATTTTTTCCCCCAATTTCTGGTTAACGGAGAGCAGATTTTCTCAACACATTTCTAATCATAATAGTTTTAATAACTCATCTCTAATAACTGATTTATTTTATCTTTGCCATGATGACAGTAAATAATATTTGACTAGATATTCTTCAAGACACTTCTATACAGCTTAAAGTGACATTTAAAGGCTTAACTAGGTTAATTAGGGTAACTAGGCAGGTTAGGGGAATTAGGCAAGTTAGTGTATAATGATGGTTTGTTCTGTAGACAGTCGAAACAAAAAAAATAGCTTAAAGGGGTTAATAATGTTGACCTTACAATGGTTTTTAAAAAAAACAAAAACTGCTTTTATTCTAGCCAAAATAAAACAAATAAGACTTTCTCCAGAAGAAAAAATATTATCAGACATACTGTGAAAATTTCCTTGCTCTGTTAAACATCATTTGGGTAATATTTGAAAAAGAAATTAAAAATTCAAAGGGGGGCGAATAATTCTGACTTCAACTGTATATAAATTTGCAAAACAGTTTTATAGCATTGTCATTACAAAACCCATCCAGTCAATTGCAATACTCATTTTGATTAGCTTTTTAGTCAACTGTGAGTTTGCAATGCTGTTTTCACGTTGCACTTCACGTTTCACTTTGTGGCCCTGATATGACAAAGAGGCGGAGTCAAGGGAACTTGGGCGTTTATGGCAGGTCCGAACCTACTGGGCTGTAAGACCACCCCAGTGATACTGTGTCTCCAGGTGATGACATTGCTTAAATGGAGGCAGGTCCGGGCCTGTAAACGCCCAAATTCCCTTGACTCCGACCCCTTGTCAAATCAGGGCCATAAAGTAAAACGCAAATAATTAAATTGCAAATATATATATATATATATATATATATACACATATACATACACACTGCTTGATTTTTATTTGCAGTTCTTTATTTTTTGCAAATTGCTCAAAACTTAATTTTCCCTTTGAGTACTTTATTTTTATTAGCAAATTTAATTTTCTCAAAAAATCATTTTAGCTTTGCGATTTTTAGAGATTTGCGCGACTCATGCAAGTAGAATGATCTGCTTCACACCTTGTATGGAATATACACATTTCCATAACGGTAGACTAATTACCTCAGACAAACACCGCAATAACTTTGCAATGGAGCTGCAACAATGGTGGTCATCCTCTGAGAAAATGCTTGATGGTCGCCTAGATATGAGAGACACCAGGGGAGCACGAGCGCAACGCACATTGAAAATGGTGAAGGAAACCACGCGCTCGCGCTTGTCATTTCAGGTTACAATAACGAAGGTCAGAAAATGAGTGCCGAACAGCAGCAGTGTGGAGAATGTAAATAAAAAAGCATGTAAGGATGTCGCCAGAGTGGCTTTTTGGTTTGTTTTCTTGTGCATCCAGCCACTTGCACCCCATCTGAAAGAGTTTTTAGCATAGGGGGTAATGTAGTCATTCAACTTAACCATCTGTAATGTTCAGCATGTATTAGAATAATGATGGCTGGTTCCTTTACTGGAAAGCTCATATTTGATCATCATAAGTTGTTTTGTTGACAGAGTTTGAGGTTTACTGTATCATTACTATTGACACCTTACAGATGTTGATCTGCCTTTACCATTGCACGCGTCTATCAACTTTAAGAGTCTCTTTACACTTCTGTTTAAAGCCTTAGTAATGTTGGTAAATTAAAGTAAAGTGGTTAAATAATACAAAGTCCTAATATTCCTAAATGGATTGTTAAAAAATATTAAATAATTATCGATATCGAATAATATAAAAACATGATAGAGATAACTCTTTTTGCAATATCGCCCAGCCCGATCTAAATCTACTAAAATGTCCGGGATTTGGTTTTGCTTTCATTTTCTAAGCTGTGGTTAATTGTATGTGGACAGTTGTGAGAGCGAGAGAGACATTAAATAATTAATTCTTTAATCTAAACCAGTGGTCCTCAACCACCGGGTCGCGGATCAATTGGAACCGGGTAGCACAATAAATCCTTAATTATTTTTGTTTTATTTATTACCCGAGTCTGAATGGTCTTTTATTTTGAAAAATGACCGTATTCTCTCGCTTACACCTCAGCCACTTGAGCGCCCAAATTTAACCCACAAGCAGCAAAATGAGTAAGAAACAGATGTCTCTGGAAAGTGCTAGGGGGTAAAGGCCCAGTGATGGACACACGAACTGCCAATAAATGGATCCGCAACCCATTAGTCAACAAATCAGGTAAATCCAGCATGGCTGTAAAAAATCAACTGCTAGAGATCACAAATGACGGCGGCCTTTTAGGGGTCATTCGCATATCGCGTCAAGTTCGTTGTTTCCAATGAAGGTGGGTGGCTTGCTTCCAGACCAGACGCACCCAGTTGAATGAATCCTGCACATCACGTGACAAGAATTGACCGATGAGCTTCAGCTTGTGTGGAATATACACATTTCGGTAAGACTAATTATCTCAGACAAAACAGAACACCTTTGTAATTATTTTCCACAAATAAAACTTGTATCAGAGTGACAGCAATGTTTTGTCAACTTGTCTTCCACTGAGAAAACGGTTCATGGTCGCCTAGCATCAGTGTTGCCAGGTTGTAAATGTGAAAGTATCGTACCAGAACCTCAAAATTATCGTATTTGGAGGAAAATTATCGTACACTAGTCAAAGGGAGAGTATACAGATATTATCTAGACAAATAGCGTTTTGACACAACGTGCAAATCACCACAATACGTAAAAAAAAAAGGCGTACCTTAGTGGGAAGGTTCAAACTCCACCTCCGAGACTCTGTCATCGAATAACTGCGTGTGTTGTCAGATGTTGAGGGATTCATTTTGCGGTACAAATTGGATGCCTACATGGAGCGCAACATAGTGCTGGTTGGCTTGAAAGCAGTGCACTCTCCCGAATTTTTAACACACTAGTCTGAGGTGTGCACCACGAGGCCATCCAGAGGATCTGTAATAAGCCGATCTTGTGACTTTGTTTTGATGAGATTAACTTTGGAAAAATCTGTTCACATGATGCATTTGAATGGGGAAAAACAAGAACATCAAGGGCAAACTCCCCTGTCCTTCTCACCTTCCTTTTCAGCACTACTTTTTAAAACTTTACAAAAACCCGAAGCACGGCCGCTCGCAGCCAGTGTTGCCAGATGTAGCTGACTGATTCCAGCCCAAAAACTATCCAAAACCTGCCGAAATGCAAAAAATCTGGCAACACTGCGCCCAGCAGGAGAGAGAGCCATTCTCCACGTTGATTGGTTGAGAAGATGTAATGTAAGATGAGATAGAAAACGTGTCTAACTCCACCTTCTCCTGTCACAGACAGCAGACACAAGATGCAGCTATCAATAAGAAGCCCTAAGATTACAATGAAACTCATTTTAAATGCCATAAATTTCTGAAATTATCGTACATTATAGGATTTTTTTCATTATTGATCGTACATCGTACAGAGGTCGAAATTATCGTACAAATACGATAATTAGCGTACGTCTGGCAACACTGCCTAGCATTCTCTAACTCAATTGCACATTTGTTATCGAGCACACACGCACACATGCACGCACGCACGCACACACAAGCAAGCACACACAGAGCCATCATTTTCATCAATAGCTGCAAATCCTGAAGAAAAAACAAGACACCATAATATCTGTCATTTTATGTAGCACCACAACCATAGATAGACCAGGTAGAACCACACCATATCCACCAAGGCAACTCAGGTGCTGAAATATAATCGGTTAATCTGGCATTGAGTGGAGTTACAAAGATCAAAACAAAGACAGACATGCTGACACGGAGAACACACTCTCTCACACAGAATATCTGACTTCAGCATTGCTTCTCAGATAAACAAGAATGTTCACTTATGATTAATTATCTGCAAACACATAGTATTTTACACTGCAGAAGAGTCAAAACTTTAAAATCTAGCAATATATCAAGTGCAGAAGTAGATTCTGCAAGGCCACCACATTTGGAAACTGCGTGCCTCCATTATTGATGATAATCAGAGGAGCTGGAGTCGAGGGCTCAGGGAACGACAGACACACAAACCATGAAAGTGTTTGATTCAAAGCGCTGCGGGAACTAGGTGAGTGTCAGAACAGATAAACCTCCTGGATCCTGTATGAAGCCCGGATCCGTTCCTCCACTGAGAAGATTACAGGAGCCGCGAGCTCACGCATGCACATGTATGTTTGTTTGTGTGCATGCGTGTTTATTAGTCTCAGTAAATGCCACCGCCAGGCCGTTCTCAAGGAAACAGACTGCGATTCTGTGTTTGCATCAGTTCACAAACATAAACCTCCATCTGGAATGCACCATCAGTCTTGGTTTCTAGCGTTCATGTAGAGCTACACAATATATTGGTTCAGCATTGATATCAGAATGTAGTGACATCAGAGTTGAAATTGTAGTTGATTAAAGTCAATGCAGAGTTTAATCATCATGGAGTGACAGATTTATCATCTGCATGTGTTTTTAAAGGGATAGTTCACCCAAAAATTGATATTTACTCACTATTTCACCTTTTACTCGTTTCAAGTGCAACTTAAATGCCAACTTGCATCCGATACACACTTCCTAAATCGTTTAGGGATGCTCATTTTGGTTAATTTTACCACCGCTGGTTACCGAATACTAACGGTTAACTAGTCAGATCAATATTAAATTAATATTTAATTAAATAAACTAATTGACGTGTCTATTTTGTGTCTGACACATTAAGGCCCAATCCCAATTCTATTCTTGTACCCCTTCCCCTGGGCCTTTAAAACAGAGTGTGAAGGGCTTAAAAATTTACCCCTAAGAATTGGGACAGCACTACAGCACCTGCACACGTCATCAGATGTCATCGAGATCTCTTGCTTCATATGAGATCAGACGATTGAGACTGCTGTAGTTATTCCAGTTGTGTTGTTTTTTGGTATTTATCTTCAGGAAATCACTGAAGGCATATATTATGTTATCATGACGATCTAACGTAAACAAATTGTCATTAAATATAAGTAAAACAAAGGTCATGTTATTTGGGAAATTAAAAAGTAGTCATAATATTGATTTACAAATTGATAATGAAGTTATAGAAAGAGTATGTGCACTTAAGTTTCTTGGTGGTGTATTGGATCATTAGTTGGAAACCGCAAATAAATAATGTGACATCAAAATTAGTAAAAACTGTAGCAATAATATATAAAGCAAGATTTATCCTGGACAATAAATCAATGTATGTATTATATAACACACTTATGTTGCCATATATATAAGTTATTGTGTTGAAATTTGGGGGAATACATATAAATCTAATCGATGATCCTTATGTACAATGCAGAAAAAAGTAATTAGATGGAATATGTGGATCATACAAATCCTTTATTTTATTAAATTGAAGATACTTAAGTTCAATGATTTGGTTAAATTTAAAACAGCATAATTTATGTTTAAAGCTAGGAATAAATTACTTCTGAAATGCAGAACAAAATCTGAGGAGGTTGAAAACAAGGACAACTTTAAAAAGTTTGTGTATGTCTGTGTGTGGTGTGAAATTATGAAACAGTCTATTCTCAAACAATGTGAGGATATTAATCAATTTAAAAAGTTGTATAAATATACAGGCAGTGCAGAATTATTAGGCAAATGAGTATTTTGAGCACATCATCCTCTTTATGCATGTTGTCTTACTCCAAGCTGTATAGGCTCGAAAGCCTACTACCAATTAAGCATATTAGGTGATGTGCATCTCTGTAATGAGAAGGGGTGTGGTCTAATGACATCAACACCCTATATCAGGTGTGCATAATTATTAGGCAACTTCCTTTCCTTTGGCAAAATGGGTCAAAAGAAGGACTTGACAGGCTCCGAAAAGTCAAAAATAGTGAGATATCTTGCAGAGGGATGCAGCACTCTTAAAATTGCCAAGCTTCTGAAGCGTGATCATCCAACAATCAAGCGTTTCATTCAAAATAGTCAACAGGGTCGCAAGAAGAGTGTGGAAAAACCAAGGCGCAAAATAACTGCCCATGAACTGAGAAAAGTCAAGCGTGCAGCTGCCAAGATGCCACTTGCCACCAGTTTTGCCATATTTCAGAGCTGCAACATCACTGGAGTGCCCAAAAGCACAAGGTGTGCAATACTCAGAGACATGGCCAAGGTAAGAAAGGCTGAAAAACCACCACCACTGAACAAGACACACAAGCTGAAACGTCAAGACTGGGCCAAGAAATATCTCAAGACTGATTTTTCTAAGGTTTTATGGACTGATGAAATGAGAGTCTTGATGGGCCCGTGGCTGGATCGGTAAAGGGCAGAGAGCTCCAGTCCGACTCAGACGCCAGCAAGGTGGAGGTGGAGTACTGGTTTGGGCTGGTATCATCAAAGATGAGCTTGTGGGGCCTTTTCGGGTTGAGGATGGAGTCAAGCTCAACTCCCAGTCATTTGATTTTCATGCAGGACAATGCTCCATCACACGCGTCCAAGTACTCCACTGCGTGGCTGGCAAGAAAGGGTCTAAAAGAAGAAAAACTAATGACATGGCTTGTTCACCAGATCCGAGCCCCATAGAGAACCTGTGGTCCATTATCAAATGTGAGATTTACAAGGAGGGAAAACAGTACACCTCTCTGAACAGTGTCTGGGAGGCTGTGGTTGCTGCTGCACGCAATGTTGACGTTGAACAGATCAAAACACTGACAGAAACCA
The DNA here is from genome assembly GCA_903798195.1 of Danio kyathit. Taxonomy (NCBI): domain Eukaryota; kingdom Metazoa; phylum Chordata; class Actinopteri; order Cypriniformes; family Danionidae; genus Danio; species Danio kyathit. The sequence goes on from LR812531.1 coordinate 61,127,990, forward strand.
ATGCAATGAATTAATAACTTTATTGACTGATGTGAATCTACAAATCTTCCCATCCCTATGGTACATATGACTTGTCATGTTCTCGATTTACTGTCAATGTAAATGTGCAGACATCTTAGATTATGCAATAAAATGTGAAAATGCTGATGGATCTTGGGGGGGGGGGGGTGATAGCACAAAACTGTACAGCCTTCATTATAAAAATAATTAAAATAAATCTATAATAAATGTTACAAATAATACAACTCCACACAGTCACAGACCTTAAAAACACATGCAAATGGTCAACTTTCACACCATTATAGTTCAACTCTGCAGTGGCTCCACAAATCTTATGTTTTCTGAATTATGGCTCTTGCTCATCAACATTAACTCATCATTGCACATGCACACATTGCAATACAGATGCTGAAACAATCCATCGTGCAGCC
>LR812531.1:61133420-61398420 GCA_903798195.1 Danio kyathit
TAAATTCACTAAGTACAAGCGTGAAAGCAAAAGACTAAAGCAGTGTACTGACGCTGTGACACCTTACCTGATAGATTCAAAAGATGAAGAGTCGTTAGATAGAGACAAGATTAATTAAATATAACGTTTAACAACTATAGTGAGACGCCATCCAGCAGTACATCCTTGATAAACTGTCCGACGTGCACTGCTCTCTGGGGTTTTGTGCTCAAAGCACCCGCTGACTGGTGGAGCTCAGATGTGCATGCTGCAGCGCATGCCTGTACCTGTGTGTGTGTGTGTGTGTGTGTGTGTGTGTGGTCATGTGATGTGCGTTTTCAGCGGTATAGTGTGGAAGAGGACTTTTCAGAAATGTTAGATGAAACACCAGTGTGGACCTGAATCATTTTCGTTCTAAAATGCCATATTATATAAGATGTATTAGTGTAAACGGGCCTAAGTGGGTGTTTTTTGCAAACGGGTTGCTGCTGCGACACGGGCGGGGCAGAGGATCGTGAAGCCGGCTCAGCATTGTGATGTCTATCGACCATCGGCAACGGATGATAGCATAGTCTATCACCCAATCCTATAAGGTAGCCTACTATGGTAGATGTGCAGTCTGACACGATGACAACGACAGAAATCATAAAAATCAAGCTTCTTTATTTTGGTCTCATCACGACGAGATCTAAAACGGTAGGGATTAAGCCAAAGGAAGGTTGTATAACTCTTATTTTTATCCACGATCTTTCTCTTTCTCAGATTTCGTTTCTCAGAGCATCTGACGTCACTCAGGACATGGGTTAGGGTTTGCCCTACAGTAATACACCTAAAACACGGATTGCCGTAAAACTCAATGGCAGGGAAGCGTTTTCTCTCGTTAACTGCAGAAAAGAGAGTCAAACGAAATCATTTATTGATTTTACGCACACCATAATACCAGCCATACATGTAAAGCCCAAATAATGTCCTTCAATTCAGTCTGGTCCAGCAGCCGTCATCCTTGAACCAATCTCCATCACTGTAAGCTGCTTGCTGTTCTTTCTGTTCCACTGCTCTGCTTGTTAGATGTTTGCTCCCACTTTCTTTTGCAGTCTGAAGCGCGTCAAACGCACGAAACATCCAATTCGCGCCACAGGATGTCTAAATCGCATCTTTGCATTGACTTCACATGTAAATCACTCACGATTGACGCTTCACCCGCGTCTGCTTACTGCACAGGCTGCAAAACTATTTTCCTCCACTTTCATGTGATGTTAGAATTGTGAGGCGGATGAGATGTCATTTTACGAGAGACACTCAAATACATCATGTGCTCTGCATACAGTATACTATAAGTCACATAAAACAATTAATTGCAAACTGAAATAAATATAATTTGATTATATGGTTTAGAATTGGATGTTTTATAAGATTATTAAACATTTTTGCAATTATATTGCATTTAAATTAAGAATTTTGCCAAGAATTTCAACTTTTTGTTGATTTTGCGTTGAATTCAGTGATCACAATATTACGAAAATCTAGTGGGAGTGTATAATATCTCCAGAAGCAAATGAGCATCCACGTCATGCCTTTTATTGTTGTAAAGAAGTCGTTTTTTAAACTAAATGAAGATAGTTCACCCAGAAGTGTCTGACTTTTGCTGTTCGTCAACTACTAAAATAATAGGGGTGTCAAAATTAATCGTTTCTTCGGTGCACCGCGATGCAGACGCGGACAATTCGGTATCGGTTCAGTAATAATCATAACCGGTTATCATACTGACGTCATTTATCTCACATGCGCTATGTCGCCGTACCTTACTATGGCGACGGAGGCGAGCCGCGAGCGCGATTATTTACAACGCTCTAACTATGAAAAACACACAATGTGCACAATTTCACTGCGTGTGTGTTTGCTGAACACTTTTTCACTGACACTTACAGCAAAAGCCCCTATTTCACGGCGATTAAGAGAATGAAAGTAATCTCCATTTCTCTCTCTCTCTCTCTCTGTCTCACTGTGGCCCATGAGTGCATCTGTGAAGAGCCCCAGCGTGTAAGAGCCAATCACAGCCCTTTCTGTTGAGCGCGTGACCAATCAAAGGGGTGTAAGAAATAACTTGGTAGACAAGGCAGAAAGCGAGCGGGATATTTATATTTGTTTATTTGCTATAGACCATTTCAATGTGGTCATGTCATTGGCCCATGAACATTTCCTGCTTGACGTTACACTATTTCCTAACTGTAACAAGAGGCAATTCAATCATAACTTGACTTCAAATCAGCCGTCATAACACTATTTATCAATATGTGGACCTTTTTGGATTCTCAGAAGCAATGGAAATTAAAAATGTAAAACAGGAAATACGTTAGGGCCATTGTTTTTGTTTACATCCTTCGAAATTGCTCGTGTTGTTTAAAGGTACAGTTTATATATCTGACTGTTTGTATTAAAGGACAAAATTGTTTTACAAATAGTATATAAATATATTTATACATTTAATACAAGAATTGTTGTGCTGTGAAGAAAATATAAAACTGTGTATGGAAAGCATCGTCAATGAACCGTGATGCACCGAGATATCCAATTGAACCGAATTGATGGCATGATAATCGTAACCGAACCGAACCGTGAGACCAGTGTAGGTTCACACCTCTATAAAATAAAATAAACATTTACAACATACAAAAAAACTGATTTGCTGTGATATCAATTCATTATACAACAGTATACACAGCCAGCACACACACACACACACACACACACACACACACAGTATGAACATTATTTTGGTATCCATCTTTCACTCTTATGTAAGAGCGTATGCTTTACTAATTTAATGTGTCTTGTTTCTGGCCTTGTCTGCTTCCAGCTATTTATAAAACAGCTTGTTATTCTACTTAATATTGCAACGTAGTGTTTTATGGAAACATTTTACTTTAATGCATTGTAATATGTTGTTAAAAATGCAATTCCTAACCTCTTCCACACTGAAACAGCAACAACAAAAATGTACACACTATTATAATTAGAATTTAACGCACGTTTATATAAATACATGTATAATTATCCTTCAAAAAAATGCTAATTCATGGTATTACTGTATTACTCTTATTAACCATTTGAGTATGATCAGCTGGAAACATGATGCTTAAACTAAACTAAAATTGTTCATAATCGAACTAAGTTAAGCAATTGATGAGATGAGAAAAGGTCATTCTCTTAAAGTTAATTTCAGGCTAATGGATGCACAAAATGTACAATTTAATTATTACAACAACAACAAAACTGAAACCCACATGCTCAATCTCTCTCACACGATAGATTGTTCCACATCAGATCAAAACAGTTGAACATAAACCTGTATGCAGAGCATCTTAATTGATGAACCATCGATATCTGAAGCTGAAAGAGATATGGCATAAGATGGCCTGTTATCTGCCTGCAGAGAGTAGTTATTTTAAGACTCTACAACAGAAGCTTTTAAAATTCAGGAAATGGGAACGTGTGAATCCAAGAGGAAATAATTAATTGCCTGATACTGACAGTCTTTCCTGTTTGCCAACAGGCACAATAATCTAACACATAAATTAAAGAAAAAAGTATATGCGCATTTCATAATCAGAGCTGTTGCCATGTTCACGATTCCATGCACTACACAATGAGCAGCATTATTTGTGTAGCCTATGTAGGGTGTGTCATATCAGGCCTCCCAAATTTCAAAACCCACGGTAGCCCTCTTCAGTTTTTGGTAGCCCGAATAAAAATGTAAGTAGCCCAAATAGAAAATACATTATAAAAACAACAACAACAACATAAATATAAATATATATATAAAAATAGATTTTAGATTTTAAAAGACTGAGTTTGATGAACTGGATGAGGCTGTCCGACTGTCAATGAATGGCAAATGAAAATGTCCCGCACCTCAAAACTCTGTGCATTATAAGAAAAAACACACTGTACAGTCAGAAGTGTAGCATGCATTCATAACGATTTTTTGCGCAGCGACGCTACTTTGAATGAGTCCGATTTACTATACATTAAATGGCAACTGTGCTTCACGAAAGACGAAGTTAAGATGCTGTCCTATCCCGCATGGATGCTATGAGGATAAACAAAACAGGAAAAGAGACAAACACCTTTAATAAAGACCTTATCTTCTAAAAGTGTCTGAGAGACATCCTCTTTTTGCCCAGCAGACCTATCTTGTGTTTTATTTGCTAATGTAAGCTATTTATAAAGATAAATATAATGTATAAAAGTATATATTATTTATATTACTTCATATTACCTGATAAGCTTTTTATATTAATCGACAATGCACAGATATTGTTGTTTCACAATGTTATACACTACATTATTTGAATCTACCAAGCTTAGTTTACAATGTTTACACTGCTCTACTTACATTAAATCGAAATCCCAAATATGAGAAATGACAACAGATTGTTAAGATTTAAATAATGTCAAGTTTAATGTTACTGATTAATGCACTTACTTGACAGATTTCATTAATTCAGGGACTAAGCAGAAGGAAAATGGTTTGTCAGGGGTTACCACAGAGGAATTTACTGCCACTTACTTGACAGATTTATTTATTTTTAATGTTAGGTGGTTTGTGTAATGTACTATTTGCTTGGTAAAATAATTTTTAATTGCTTCTTTAGTGATTTATCAGCTGAATACACTGTCTTGTCCCGATAGGTAGATTTAGAGGTTTTTGCAAAAAAAAAAAAAAACATTTTACAAAAAAAAGCAGAAGTGGATTTAGCTGGTTTTGACGCAAAAGAAAATCTCCCTTGTTAAAAACCAAAGAATTGTCTAAAGTGACATTCATGAATAAATCTATTTTATTTACCAGCTAATAACCTTATCATTACCTACAAGATGAAACTTCTGATCCTAATTATAGGAGCCTGATAGAAAATGCTCATTTACACGAAAAGAGGTCTGATATATATATACATACATATACATACATATATATATATGCAAGAAACATCTCATGGATGCATTTGGGACACATCCTCAGTGATGTATCCTGGGATCATTGGGTGTTTCGGGTCTCTCAACATCATACACTCTCCCCCAGGTGACCCAGCCGGGGTTGATCAAGTCCCGACTTGTGTCCCAGTAGCAGTCCACGGATCTGCCCTCTTAATCCACAGCCACCTTGTGGCCTTCTCTGCGGCTTCGCTTGCAGATCGAATGGCCCTTTTCTTTGCCACCCCTGTAATGCCCAAACGACTGCAAAGCCTCTACATGCCCTGCGAAATGCCCTGCAAAGCCTCTACATCCTACTTCTATGGGCTCATAGAAAGTTCTCCAGCCTCTCTCCCTGCACTCCTCCACTAATTCCTGGTATTTAGCACGCTTCCTCTCATTTGCTTCTTCAATGCGCTCCTCCCAAGGCACTGTGAGCTCCAGCATAATAAGTTGTCTTGAAGCTTCTGAGATAACTATAATGTCTGGGCGGAGACGTGTTTTTGCGATGTGATGAGGGAACCTCAGCTGTTTTCCTAGGTCGACTTCCAGCTGCCAGTCCGAGGCTTTGTGAAGGAGGCCTGTTGTTAATTGTGGCAGGGCCCGGGGTTTTTCTCCAGCTTTAATGAAGTAGAGTGCCTTCTTCGGAGCATGATGATTCTTGCTGGTGCTGATGGCTGAGGCTAAGCTCTCAGTAATTGCCTTAAGCACCTGGTCATGGCGCCAACGATAGCGACCATCAGCCAGAGCCTTTGGGCAGCTGCTAAGGAGGTGTTCTAAAGAGCCTCTTCCAGAGCAAAGAAGGCAGGAAGGTGTCTCACTCTTCCCCCAAACATGGAGGTTCGATGGGCTTGGCAGTACATCGTAGACAGCCTGTACTAGAAAACGGACTCGCTGGAAATCCGCCTGCAAGATGTTCGCCCAGGTGATCCTACGTTGCAGTGTATTTTCCCACCTAGTCCATGCTCCCTGCTGCTGGAGTCCTACCACCCTGCTGACTCTCTCTTCCTCCACACCTGCTCGAACCTCTTCCTGGAGTAGGTGATGTCTTTCCTTACCATGGACCTGGCTAACTAAGGTCTGTGGAAAATAGCCCAAACCCACTCTGCCTCTCGCCACAGTGCCCACCAGCGCCTTTTGTCTCAGGCGTGACTCTGCCACCTCCACTGCATTCCCAGCTTTCCATTTCCTGCCTGTCCTAACCTCAATGCAGGCTGATGACACCTTAGAGTCTCTAGAGTCTCTGTACTGTAGGGCTTCTCTGGTGCGTACAACCATGAATTCTTCTGTAAGGCCACTGAATGGCAGCTGCAAGGTGTTACTCGTCCCATACAACGCAGCACTGGTAAGACTGCGTGGAAGGCCCAACCATTTTCGAAGAAAGCCACTGATCTTCCTTTCTAGGGACTCAACTGTTGACATTGGGACTGCATAGATCAGCAGAGGCCACAAAACTCTGGGTAGAATTGAGTGCTGATAGATCCAGGCTTTGAATCTACCAGGCAGGCCGGATTTGTCAACCTTTGTGAGCCAAGCTCCAAGTTCTTTTCTGGACTTCTGGATGGCTGCAGAGTCTTTTAGGCTGGAGTCAAAGAGCTTCCCCAAACTCTTGACAGGTTGCTCTGTGATTGTAGGGATGACACTTCCTGAGATGGAAAAATGGAACTTGTCAACCACTTTGCCCTTCTTCAGTACCATGGACCTAGACTTGGAGGGCTTAAAACTCATTCTAGCCCAGGCAATGAGTCTCTCAAGTCCTTGTAGGATCCACCTGCTCCCTGGGACCGTTGTTGTTGTGATAGTAAGGTCATCCATATATGCCCTAATAGGGGGCTGTCGCACACCTGATTTGGTTAAGGGCCCTCTACATTCCACTTCGGCTGACTTGACCACCATGTTCATGGCAAGAGCGAAAAGAATAACTGAGATGGTGCAGCCTGTTATTATTCCTTTCCCAATGCGATGCCAGTTTGATGTTTCTGACCCCGATGTTACCCGCATCCTGAAATTATTGTAGTAATCCAGAATTAGGTCCTTAATCTTACTAGGAACGTGATGGCGGTGTAGAGCGAGCTCGACCAGCTTGTGCGGTATGGACCCATAGGCATTTGCAAGGTCCAACCACAAGACAACTAAGTCCCCTCTGTTCTCATGGGCCTCTCTGATGAGTTGTGTAACTACTCCAGTATGTTCCAAGCAGCCGGGAGCTCCAGGAATCCCCCCCTTCTGCACTGAAGGGTCAATATAATTGTTCTTGAGGAGGAACTCTGTCAGTCTTCGTGAGACAATGCTGAAAAACACCTTCCCTTCAACACTCAATAGAGAGATGGTTCGAAACTGGTTGATGTTTTTCGAGTTTTCCTCTTTAGGAATCCACACTCCCTCAGCACATCTCCACTGCTCAGCAACTCTCCCTCGTTGCCAAATCACCTTCAAGATCTTCCACAGATGCCGGAGAATCCCTGGGCAGCGCTTATAGACCAAGTAAGGTATGCCACTAGGGCCTGGAGTAGATGCTGAGCGAGATGCTTTAATGATCTCCTTGACCTCCTTCAGACTCGGCCCCCTCAAATTGAACTCTCTTGCTGGGGGGGCGGGGCTGATAAGAGCTTTGTTGGGCTCCAGCTCCTGCTCTCTCAGTGGATCGCTCACTGTGTCCTCAAGAAAGCGATTCACTTCCTCTATTGAGCACTCTAGCCGACCACTGCGTTTGTCCCCGAGCAGCTGTTTTGTGAAGCTGAAGGGATTGGTGATAAAGGCTGCTCGCTTCCTGGCTCTCTCTCTCCTCCTTCTCCGATGCCACTCTGCCCTGCGTAGGATCATCAGCTTTTTCCGCAAAATGTTTCTTATCTCTGCTAATGGTTGTTTCTCCTCATCAGTAGCTTTCTTATACAGTTTTTTGAGGGAACGAAGCTCCTGACGCAGGTGATGTATCTGAGTAGCTCTACGGTTCATAGTGTAGGAGGTGGGCTTGGTCTTTCCTTTCTCTACCCAACCGAATCTTTCTAGAGCATAGCTGAAGATGATGGTAGTCATCGTTTTGAGTCGGCTATCTGCATCTCCTTTGGCTATGGCTTGAATGATGTTGGACACATCTTCATCAAACTGCAGCCACTCACTTTGTTTACTGGCTGGGGGCCATTTAATACGCTGTTGAACTACTTTGCTTGGAATTTGAGGCTCTGGTACATGGAGGGACTTGGCTCTGTGGGTTGCCTCCTGGCCGGGCTCCTCCTGCGTCTCACCAGGTTCAGGACCTGTGCGTTGCACCTTACTCTCCTGCTCCAAACATTTCATTCTGGCCTGATGGATTTTTAGGCCCCGATGATTCTTACACAGCTTTCCGCAAATGCATGTCACACATGTTACGTTCGTCATCTGTCCGTTTGCGTGGGTCGTTAACCTTTGATCCGTCCGATTGGAGATCTCATCCTTCCCCCCTCTCGGGATCTCCTGGGGGTATCTCTCTGTAGGGCTTTCCGTAGCTTGTTTGGGTTCTCTCTCACGAAAGACACAGGCTGGGGTGCTAACCCATACTGTCCCAGGTGCCGTCTTTCCGTGCCGTCAACTGTCTCTCCAGTAGTCGACCAAACTATCCTTGGTTGCCACCTAGTCTATTCCTAGGAGTCACTGGCTGCGCCAGACTTAACATATGCAAGAAACATCTCATGGATGCATTTGGGACACATCCTCAGTGATGTATCCTGGGATCATTGGGTGTTTCGGGTCTCTCAACATCATACACTCTCCCCCAGGTGACCCAGCCGGGGTTGATCAAGTCCCGACTTGTGTCCCAGTAGCAGTCCACGGATCTGCCCTCTTAATCCACAGCCACCTTGTGGCCTTCTCTGCGGCTTCGCTTGCAGATCGAATGGCCCTTTTCTTTGCCACCCCTGTAATGCCCAAACGACTGAGGACTTTGCAAAGTGAATGCCCTGCAAAGCCTCTACATCCTACTTCTATGGGCTCATAGAAAGTTCTCCAGCCTCTCTCCCTGCACTCCTCCACTAATTCCTGGTATTTAGCACGCTTCCTCTCATTTGCTTCTTCAATGCGCTCCTCCCAAGGCACTGTGAGCTCCAGCATAATAAGTTGTCTTGAAGCTTCTGAGATAACTATAATGTCTGGGCGGAGACGTGTTTTTGCGATGTGATGAGGGAACCTCAGCTGTTTTCCTAGGTCGACTTCCAGCTGCCAGTCCGAGGCTTTGTGAAGGAGGCCTGTTGTTAATTGTGGCAGGGCCCGGGGTTTTTCTCCAGCTTTAATGAAGTAGAGTGCCTTCTTCGGAGCATGATGGTTCTTGCTGGTGCTGATGGCTGAGGCTAAGCTCTCAGTAATTGCCTTAAGCACCTGGTCATGGCGCCAACGATAGCGACCATCAGCCAGAGCCTTTGGGCAGCTGCTAAGGAGGTGTTCTAAAGAGCCTCTTCCAGAGCAAAGAAGGCAGGAAGGTGTCTCACTCTTCCCCCAAACATGGAGGTTCGATGGGCTTGGCAGTACATCGTAGACAGCCTGTACTAGAAAACGGACTCGCTGGAAATCCGCCTGCAAGATGTTCGCCCAGGTGATCCTACGTTGCAGTGTATTTTCCCACCTAGTCCATGCTCCCTGCTGCTGGAGTCCTACCACCCTGCTGACTCTCTCTTCCTCCACACCTGCTCGAACCTCTTCCTGGAGTAGGTGATGTCTTTCCTTACCATGGACCTGGCTAACTAAGGTCTGTGGAAAATAGCCCAAACCCACTCTGCCTCTCGCCACAGTGCCCACCAGCGCCTTTTGTCTCAGGCGTGACTCTGCCACCTCCACTGCATTCCCAGCTTTCCATTTCCTGCCTGTCCTAACCTCAATGCAGGCTGATGACACCTTAGAGTCTCTAGAGTCTCTGTACTGTAGGGCTTCTCTGGTGCGTACAACCTATCTATATATATGTGTGTGTAAATATATATGCATGTGGTGTAAATATATATATATATATATATATATATATATATATATATATATATATACATATATATACATATATATACATATATATATATATACATATATATATATATATATATATATATATATATATACATATATATATACACACACGTGTGTGTGTGTGTGTGTATGTATGTATATATATATATATATATATATATATATATATATATATGTGTGTGTGTGCAGTGTTGGGGAAAATACTTTGTAAATGTATTTAGTTACAGAATACCTGCTTTAAAATATATTTTGTAACGTATTCCGTTACTTTGCTTAATCCTGGTACTGTATTCTAAATACTTGGAATACTCCCCTTGAAAACAGCCTTCAAGTCTATTAAATGTCACACTATCCATTAGTAGCAATTTCTGCAGGAAAACAGAGGGCCTCTAATGCTAAACATTATTGACTGACAGGGAAAAATAAATAAAACAATATAATTATGTTTATTAAATAATGTTTATTTATCAAAGTGTGAACAAATTCAATTTCTGTTTCTGTAATAAAGATAAAAAGTGCTTGAACATAGACAGCATTACTGTCTGTAATATACAGTATTTGTATATAATATGCATTTTGCTCACCCTTTATATTTCACAGTCTGCACAGAAAAATATCAGGTAAACAAGAAATGAAAAACTTCAAAATAGTTTATGTAAAACCAAGGTAATGTAACAGGTTCTATCCAACATTTTAATTTCTATTATGAAAACTTCTCACCTAAGAACAATATTGCAAATATTAGAAGAATGCAAAATGTGTTCGCTTTACAAAAATGTAAACATCAAAATTAACAAGTTTTGTCAAACATATTAGCCAGTAGCCACCTATAACTACCTAACTACCAGTAGCCACCCAACTACCTATGCTTTCCTAATCAACAGACCAGTAAAGGCGGATGTAGTGCAGCAATAGAGACATTTTGAAGTGCTTATCTGTCATTCTGTTGCGATGAGGAGTAAAAATGAGTCCTCCCTGGCTGAAGAGTCGCTCTACAGGATGTAGCGTTGCACTTTATGAAGAGGGCTTTGAGCGTAAACGAAACCTCTGAAAGCGCAAACTAACATCAAGCAGCGAATTCACCAAGAATAACGGCAAAAAAAAAGCAGTTTATTTGAAAATCATGGTTGTTGTCCGGTTGTTCGCTGTTTGCGATCGTCCTTTGTGTTGTGTGAGAAAATGAAGGTGTGGCGTGAGAACAGGGTCATTTGCGTGAGTGATTGCAGTCGGGAGTGTAGCTTCTGTTTCTATGGTTTCGGCGGCAATTTAGTAATATTATTATGGGCCAGACACGCATCGCCCGAAGTATTCCAATGGTATTAGGAAAGTAACTGTATTCTAAATACCCTGTTTAAAAATAGTAACTGTAACGGAATACAGTTACTCATGAATAGTATTCTAAATACGTACCGCCGGTACATGTATTCCGTTACTCCCCAACACTGTATATGTGTGTGTATGTATGTATGTATGTATGTATGTATGTATGTATGTATATATATATATATATATATATATATATATATATATATATATATATATATATATATGGCACATGGTGATCGGTTGATACGGAGTACTGATTCTAATGCTTCAAACTTTATAATGCATTAAGCACACTTTTATCTCTAAGTATGAACCCTAAGAGAAGACCGAAGATAATAAATCAAAGATGCTGCATATTAGGGTTGAGCGATGTTGACCAATTTGGCATTGTACGATGTCTAATGTGAACATCGGCGATGGACGATGGTATCGTCATCGTAGGTGGGGGTGGTTGTTGCTAAATATCAATTAATCCATAACGAATTATTTCATTGTAACCTATCGTTTTCACTACCTGACCCACATGGTCTTTGCTTTACCCATAACCAAACCATAAATAAATAAAGTTACACACAAATGACTAGCTGTCAATCACTTTTGCTGCTCAGCGTTATGCTGCTGGTATAGACGCATGTTAAATTGATTTTTAATATAATACATATGATTATTAAATTTAAAGCCTAGCTCAGGCTATTTATGTCTCCAAATCTTTGTGTCAGTGCAATCTCTGTGTGAGTGACAGTATTTTTTAAAATTTGCCATCTTGCACAAACCTTAACATGTTAATTTTCCTGCCATTATTTTACCGTCACAAACAACTGGCTCCAGTTTCAAACACACAATATGCATCACTCTGGCAGATTTGATGGCCAGAAGCAGCAGAAACTGATGGTGAAAGTGAGCGTATGTCATCTATAGCCAACAGACGGCACAGGAAACCGTGCCATATCTGAGTTATGGGTCACATTCACACAGCCATCAGGTCACAAAGATCATCAAATCCGTGCTGATATTAGTCCGTCCAGCAAACTCTGCGGCTCAACAGGAGTTTGCAGCAGATTGTGGCCAGAGCCTGAGGAAATTGGGTTGGTGGACGTGTGACTTTTGAGTTTAAGTAAACGTGAAAAGGGCAAAAAGGGGGGGAAAAGTGTGTGATTTGGCGTCATGTGACACAGCTTGATGTAATGTCCTGTCGTAAAGCCTTTTCATCTTGCTATGCATTTTTGCCTTAAAGAGCATGAGAAATATGAACATGACAGAATATGACTCACACCATTACACATCTACATTTAATTACATAGTCATGCAAAAAAGGACATTTTCATGACCTTTGACCCCCACAGAGCTCACACGATATATTATTTTAACCTTATATAGTAAATAAAATCTGACTCTAGATGAACAACAAATTTCACCATGTCACATTTCACAGTTGATGTTCATGTGGATGGACATTATTATTAAAAACATTTCTCAAGTAAGATCTCACGGATACCAAATATATCCCAAGTAACAGGAAAATAAAACGGAAATATGAAGTTATCAATTTTTTCCTGGCAACAGTCTCCCATATAATATGATATATGATATGATACAACACAACATAATATAACATCATATGATATAATATAACATAATATAATGTAATACAATATAATATAACATGATATAATATAATAACATAATATAATGTAATACAATACTATATAAGACATGGTTTCCGCTACATTCATTCTTCCATGGCGGGGCGCCACACCAAAATTCATCCCGCCACGGCTACATTACAGCTTCCCATTCAAAACATTCAGTCATTGTTGTTCTTTTTTTAATAGCGGGTTATAATCGCACCAAAACGTATTAAAAGGTAAGTGAATTATAGCAGCGCAAACTTTTCTGTAATCGTAGTAGTGCTGTGCGTTATTTGTTTAACCCTTTACGGTGACATGCTGGCTGACTGACAGGTGCGTGAGACGTGAGACCAGCAAACACGGCGTAGCTTTCAGTTAAGATGAACACAGTTTCCATAATTATACTTTATAGATAAAGGTCTATGGCTCTGCATACAATGACTTTATCTGGCTGGAATTTATAGCGGTTTCACTTTACTTCAGGACTGTTCAGCTACTTCAGCTGTTTCACTTTACTTCAGGACGCATTAATGCCACTCTGTCGGTCTACCGGAGACATTCATAAATATTCCTAGCAAATCTAATAAATGTTGGAGATGTACTCGTCACATAAACGCACTAAATCGCACTTGAGCAGCGTATATTTCAGGGTGTGAAGTTGTGCACGAACAGAGGAAATCAGCGCGCAAGCAGAGATTCGCATGCTCGTATTACATAACTGCGATCTCGACGTGTAACACTGCGCTCACAACATGTGTCATTGAAATAACACCCATAGGTAGTTGGTACATCTGTGTAAAAGTCCTGCCGCCACAGCTGGAAAAAATCCTAGAGGAAACACTGTAACATGATATGATATAATATAACATGATATAATATAACATGATATAATATAATATAACATAATATAATGTAATACAATACAATATATATGATATAATATAATATAACATGATATAATATAATTATAGGTGGGCATAGATTAATTTTTTTTAATCTAGATTAATTTTGAAATTAATTATCTCTTACTGTGGCCCATGAGTGCATCTGTGAAGAGCGCCAGCGTGTAAGAGCCAATCGCAGCCCTTTCTGTTGAGCGCGTGACCAATCAAAGGGGTGTAAAGAACTTGGTAGACAAGGCAATTCAATCATAACTTGATTTTAAATCAGCCGTCATAACACTATTATCAATATGTGGACCTTTTTGGATTCTCAGAAGCAATGGAAATTAAAAATGTAAAACAGGAAATATGTTAGGACCATTGTTTTTGTTTACATCCCTCAAAATGGTCTATAAATGCTCGTGTTGTTTAAAGGTACAGTTTATATATCTGACTGTTTGTATTAAAGGACAAAATTGTTTTAAAAACAGTATATAAATATACATTTTAATACAAGAATTGCTGTGCTGTGAAGAAAATATACAACTGTGTATGGAAAGAATCGTCAATGGGCCGTGATGCACCGAGATATCGAATTGAACCGAATCGATGGCATGATAATCGTAACCGAACCGAACCGTGAGACCAGTGTAGGTTCACACCTCTATTAAATAAGTTTTTAAAATTACAATTGTGATGGAACTAAACTTGATTGATTGATATATATATATATATATATATATATATATATATATATATATATATATATATATATATATATATATATATATATATATATATATATATATATATATATATATATATTAGGGGTGCTCCGATCGATCGGCCGAAGATTGGTATCGGCCGATAATCCCATTTCTTGACTCGATCAATCTTGACTCGCCAATCTAGCCAATCTCATGAACCGATCGCAGAAAGTTCTGTGTTTTTGACAATATTGAAAGTTCATTAAAAGCTGTTTGGAATTTTTTAGATAAAATAACAGTCATATAACAGTAGCTATATTAATATAGTATTATATTATAGTTCTTATTTTCTGTGTAGCGGTTCATTCATTTCTTTTCTGTAAAGCTGCTTCTGGCCATGACCACACCTAAATGGTTATAAGAGACGTGTTTAAGGTATTATATGCAGCATGTTAAACTTTTTCTCTTAGGTAAGGCAAGATCATCTCTTAAGATTCATACTCAGAGGAAAAATTTGCTTAATACATTTTAAAAGCTTGAAGCATAAAAATCGGTGCGCAGTATCGGCCAGTCACTATGACAAGGAATCGGTACTCGGTATCGGCTGCAAAAATCCTGATCGGAGCATCCCTATATATATATATATACACACACACATTTTTTTTTTTTGAAGCAAAAATGACATCACCAGCCATAAACCAAATCACCAGACATCACCAAATATAGATGAGAGGCTATCTCACAGCCTCATTTCAGTTGTCAAGTTTTGTAAAAATCTATCTACTAAAATCAAAATTCGTTGGCTAGAAGTATGGATTATAGGCTTAAATTCTAGAGAGAAATAACAGATGATAATCTGCAGTCAGATCATGAAGCAGATCAATGTTGATCTTTCTTTTGAGGTGTCAGTGCAGAAATGAACAACACAACAGGCCTAATACAAAATATTACAAATGATCAGATGGTAATTTCGATAACTTTTCTAACGCTCGGTAATATTTCAGCATGTTTCACTTTTGTATTCGACATGAAACTCACATTTAACAGTAGGAATGACATCCGCTAGGGGTGTAACGGATCACAAACTGCAGTTCGGATAACATTACGGTTTATTAGTCACGGATCGGACCATTTTTCGAATCAGCAAAAAAGTGAGGAGACAAATGTCATTTGCTTTCCATTTATATAAAAATATTACTGCAAAAAGCATTGCTTTTACAAACAGAACTTAGAACCTGTAATGTTAATAACAATAACAACCAAGAAAGAACCAGCTGAAGAAAGAAAAGTATTCAATATGAAATATGATCTTGGCTACCGTTGCTGATAAAGCTAAAAATAGAAATCGAACATCTTGTACAACAGATCATGTTTATCTTCAATTAATGATTCAACAGTTCACACATTAAACTTCATGTTTCATTATAGGTGGATTATTTTTGAAAACCTATTCAGTCACATAATTTTGACAGTCGTTTGTCGCCATCTGTTGGTTACTCAAAGTAATTGCTTTCACCAGCATCAAAAATTCACCAGCGTAATGTATCATTAAACAGTTTAATCTTCACCATAATCATCAGTGTTTATATCTGAACTATAAACTGTTCTCCCAGCACTGTGTTATTTAATTGTTTGTAACTCACTGAAAAAGTGTAAAAACTGAATCTCTCTCGATGCAGATTTGAATGCAGCGCTGTGAAGGATTAATAAACATATGCAAATCATTATCATTTATCGTTCATGTTGCGCGAGTTTGAACTGATATCACGATCTTATAATGTATAATTGTGCAGCTTTACACTGAATGCATTAATGCAGGCTAAACAAGCAGTGACAGCCAAAGAAAGCATTTAAGTAGGTCCCACCACAACTTTTCCCGTCATCATTATATCTTACAGGGAAGTCAAAATGCTTTCATACGCGTGATTTGAATGACGAGGGAGGCGATCTCTCTGCTGTTGTTATAATGTTGGATTAACAAGTTCAAAAAAAAGTTATTAATCCGCGTTCCAAAACCGTGGGTTGTGATTCGTACGGATTACACCCCTAACATCCGCCCAACTCATACTTCTTTCTTCATACTGTATAGCTGTATAGCTACAACCATAATACACTGTGATATAGCCTGGTTTGATAAATTGTTGGATCATATTGCTTTCTCACGACAATTGATCGGCGAAAAACAAAAGCGTTTGTTTCAATCGAGCCAAGACCACCTCATTCTCAGGCGATCTCGGACCGATTGATTTGGCGCCGGTCAGAGCGAGATTGCGGATGACAAACAAGTGTCTAGGTGTGAAAAGCAGCATTAAACTTTTTAAAATTAAACTGATCGGGCCAGTAACCATCCTGACTACTAGGGATGCTCCGATCGATCGGCCGAAGATCGGTATCGGCCGATAATCACATTTTATGACTCTATAGGTACTCGCTAACTTGGCCGATCTTACGAACCGATCACAATTGATGACGTCAATGCGTGAGGACGTGCACGATGAGTGGGGACGTAAATGTTTTGGCGCCGCAGTCATGTCATCACCGGTGTGGAATTATTATGACGTTTCGAGAAACAATGAAAAATTTGCTAATTGCCGTTTATGTTCCAAAGAAATCTCACGTGGAGGAGCATCATCCAAAACATTTATTACAACGAACCTGATTCAGCACTTAAGAACGAGCCACCGCGAGTCCTATGGTGAATACGAAAAACTGTCGACTGCAAAAAAGGCAACGGTAACTAGTAATGCGACTCTCACTCAGCCATCCATTACAGACAATCTGAAAAAACACGAACTGTACACACCAGACAACAAGAAAGCTAAGGATATAACCGCGAAGATAATGGAATTTATATGCATTGACAACCAGCCTCTGTCAGTCACAGAAGACATTGGATTTAAAAGCCTCATTGAACACCTTGAACCACAATATCAACTGCCACGGCGCAAATATTTTACTGATGTTGAAGCATCAGAATCGGCATTGGTATCGGCCGATCAGCATGACAAAAAAAAAAAATCGGTACTCAGTATCGGTGGCAAAAATCCTGATCAGAGCATCCCTACTGTCTACTGTCCTGAGCGTTTGGCCATCGGGCAGTCCTTATTGTCGAGCCCTGTATAATATAATGTAATGTAATGTAATGTAATGTAATGTAATGTAAAATAATATAATGTTTATTTTGGTAGAGTAATCAAATATGTTATTTAATTTCTGTTCAGTTGCTGTTTTAGAGTTCAACAATAAGCTAAATAACAATGTTTAATAACACGCCTCACTGTAATTTCAAATATGTGATTGATAAATCAGCTGCATACAGTGCAAACTTTATATGTCAGGGTGTTTGGCCACTACATGCCTCACAATTAAACATCCAGATTTACCACAACTTAAATTACCTCATCGCATCAGCCCTAATAAGATGACTTAAATAGTGAAATAAGATTTGTTATACTGCACAGTCCTACTGACTTGTACTTTTATAATAAACCATCATTTATCAACTCAATCATGAATCAAACTGCGGCTGTCGAATCATGCACATTTTAAAATCAAATGAAAGCGGATATCATTAGGTCGCATTTTACCAGGTCAGCTGCTCTCCAGCCCCTGGTCATCCAGCATCTCTAAAACTGGCCCAAAGCGAACACATTTAAGTGTCTTCCCACAAGAGAGCAGCTCTAATTATGACTCAAGGGCCACAAACACACAGTGCAAACCTTCGGGAGAGACAACCACATTTATCTATGAAAATGATTCCCCAAAGTCATGATTGTGAGTTCAGAATGAGGAAATAGCTCCTGCAACCCTGAACAAGCGATGATTGCAACAGATTGAGCAGAGCTGTTTTACAGGATCATTTGAATTGCACTCATATTTAATGAAATTCTGAGCCGAAACTGACAATTTTGGATGCACTTGGACAAAAAAAAAAAGGCTTAATAATAATTACTATGCTAATATAATATGAAGCAATATAACCACATTGTATTGACAGTGATAACTCATGAGGCAGGAATACTGTACGTATAGTTCATTGGTTGGGCCAAACAAACTTTTTAAACAAATGTTATTGTAAGGAAGAGCATTACACTAGAGTTAATGAATAAAGCATTTGCTAACAGTTTTATTGAGGTGGACTGTTGGTGATTGGATGAGTGTCAGCCCAATTGGGTAGCCTTAAACCAGAGATGCCCAAAGTAGGTCCTACGAGCCAAAGTTGGCCCATAGTAATCTTTGATTTGGCCTGCCATCCCAACTGAGAGGGGAGTGAGAATGATGGAGAGGGTTGAGGCGATGTCTTTAACACAGAGATCATCATTTCTAATTTGATGTACCCTTTTTAAGCACAAAAAAAGCGCTGAAATTAAATGTTTCAATTAAATTTTGTAAAAGAATCTGTTTTTTTAAAATGTCGATACTGTCACACATAGAGGACTATGCAAAACACATCAGCAAGCAAATCAAGGCAAAAACTAGTGTAATTATGTTATGAATTAGATTGTTTTGCTTTTACTGTAATAGGTGATTTACCGGTATGTAAACATTCAGGATGAGCGTGCATCGAGGTTGCAGAAAAAAACAGGAGCGCTAGCATTTATATCGAGGGAATGACATCCGATGTGGTACAGAGTTTGTTGTTGTATTAGAGATAAGTTATATTGATTACATGATATAGTCGATATAGTATATCAGGGCTATTCAATTAGTTTGTCACGGGGGCCAGTTCATGAAAAGCATCCCAAACGAAGGGCCGGAGAGACATGACTTGCTATATAAATGATGACACAACTGCATATAAGAGCCAATATGTTGTATTTTTGCTCCTTTAGACACCCACGTTGTATTTGTCTACATTAAAATGTTAATATATTGTATTTTGAAACTATATAATATCTCTGCATTGTACAAAAAGTTTTTAACAAACATTCAAATGTTGTATTTCACAGCACAACAAAATCAGTGTATTGCTGAAGTAGGCTTCTACATTCAGATACGTTCATGTGTGATGTTTTGAACTGCATAACAATTATGGATGCAACAATTATAGATTTTGGTTGTACGATTATATAGTGTGAAGAATAATCAGGGTTTCACAGTTATCACGTCTAATGTAAATTTAAGCTTTATATTAGCTAGATTTAGATCTGGACATCCCTAACTAATATTAAAAACCCTTTAAAAGGCATTTTCATTAGTAATAGTTTTTATGCTGAAGGTTTTTCTGTGCTTATAGGGCTACACAATTTAATTATGTGTGTGTTTATAGAGAGGAACGGGAGAAAATAATATAATAATAATTGTTATGAAGGTCGGCGCCAATATTTAGATTAACTGTTGTTATCATCTGCGTTCATACATACATAATCATTTTAATAATAGTTCGTCTAACATGTCTTTTGTTTACATTGCACTGAAAGCTAAGCACAACTCTCACCGTTACAGCATGAGATGTTTTCTACTGCGTGCGCCCTGACAGACGCGAGCGTGTTGCTCCGCTTGCGCCCGCATTGGCATATATTCTTAAAACATAACAAACTTGCGCGCGGGAAAGACGTGATATGGGAACGGCCCACGGCTATAGTTATTACAGTGTGCGTGCGTATTAGCTTCGGTGGACAAGCTCGGAACTTTAAACTAGCGCACAGTTGGCAACTTGGCGTAACTTTGTTCAGCAGTTTCGTTTCGTGCGGCAGAACAGAAATGCGGTTTAGATAAGCCTTTACAAATTAACCGTGACGAAAAGCGCAGTTAATAGTGAGAACGGTTAATCGTTGCATCCCTAATATCGATATCAGTGCATTGTACAAAAGACCTTTTCTACAAACATATTCAAATGTATTCGGCTGCTCTCGCCTAATGTCAGGTGACTCACGCTCTGCGCAGCTCATGCTGTATTGAACAGACGCACGTCACTTCATAATAGCGGCCGTTTTTTGACTGAACTAAATTTATTCTTGATGTCTTGGTCACACTATTTGGAGGGCCGGAACAAATTGCCAATCGCCAATTGAATAGCCCTGTAGTATATCATGTATAATATACATACATAAACATAAACATGTAACATACATAAAATTTCCTATATATTTAAATAAGTGAATATTTCTAAAAGAAAGTTTTCAACTTTTAAAAAGTTTTCAAAGGGGGGCTAATAATTCTGACTTCAACTGTATATCGGCCCATGCCTAGTCACATAACACGAACTGAGCGGGTAGCTCCATACTTTGGAGTAGAAATGTGTACATTCCATACAAAGACAAAAATAAATAAATAAAAATACCAAACAATTTTGTAATATAGTTAATCAAAAGTGACTTTCAGACAGAGGTTCAGCAGACTACATTTGTTCTCTTTAAAAGAGAAATACTGAGCTAATTTGATGCTTAGATTTACATTAGACAAATTTATTTTGATTTATTAATTTATTTATATTCAGTGTAAAATTATTACTTGTTTAAATGCCAAAACTTTTTTGGTCACACTTTATTTTGATGGTCCGTTTGTTGAATTTAAGCTACATTGCAACTAATTCTCATTAGATTATAAGTAGACTGTTAGGTTGGGGTTAGGGTTGGGGTTGGGGTTAGGGTTAGTGTAAGTTGACATGTACTTGCAAAGTTTCTTATAGTCAGTTAAATGTCTGTTGAAGGACTGTTAAATGTCAGTGTCAACAGATAATAAGCAGACAGTCTACTAATACTTAAATGGACCATCAAAATAAAGTGTTACCACTTTTTTTACTAAATGAACTACTGATTGTATGTTATTATTATTTTGCACAGTATTAATTGGTTACTGAACAGCTATAAACAACACTTTAAAATATAAGAAGTTTTCATCTGATTTTCTAAACTAGTAATGTTTTGAAATTAATGAATACATAATAATAATAACCATGATTATTCCTCAGACCAGTGGCGCAATTCCCGGGGGGGACAGGGGGGACATGTCCCCCTCACTTTTTGTTCGTTTTTTTTCGATAAAAATCCCCCTTTACTCCATGCTATAATTTCTCTTTCATCGCATATGCGTGCAGAAAACCATTCGCGCGCAGCCGCGCACCTCACACACGCCGCTCCTGCTTGACCCTGAGACGCTTGACGTGCTGAATCCCGGTTGTTAACATGCATGCAGACAAAATATGCGCCGCTCATGCGCTATGAAACCAGAGTAACAGCCTTTATGTTACAGTTATGAACTGCGGTCACGCCATCTGCGGTTCCAAGAGAGACGGGTCACGCTATCTGTGCTTCAAATTGCAGTGCGCGTCTACTCGGTGTTGCGCGGTAGATTAAAGACGCGTGTTTAATGCGCTGCAGTTTTAATCTTGTTTCACTTTTATTCGCGTATGAATTTAAATGAGAGATAGTCATAAATGGTCACTTTTATTCATGTTTGGATATATAATAATCATGACTTTGCATGTAGGCTATGCTATTTTTTCTTTGTTTTGCTGTAATTGTGTTTTATTTGCGTCTTTAAAACAAAATTAATAGCATTTAAAAGTCATTACATGGCTGTCATAACTATTCACATTCGTTTTCATATTTACAACCTACTATTTAGGTGTTTACTGTATTATTATGATTGTTTTAATGGTTTATTTGGGGTTTTCAGTCAATATTTTCCCTTATTCATGTGGAATGTTGCTAAATATTTAAAAAAAAAATGTACAATTATGTTACCACTGTGCTCACTTTTCATATCATATTACTGTTTCATATATTAATAATAGCGTGCTAAACTCATGGAAAATACAGTGTTTTTTACTGTACGGTCAAATTTGAAAAATCATAAAAAAATGTATTCAAATTGTTTTCTGCCAACTCCACCAGAATATTGTTCTACATGTCCTAATGTACCACTGTGCTCACTTTTCATATCATATTACTGTTTCATATTTTAATAATAGCGTGCTAAAATCATGAAAAATACAGTGTTTTTTACTGAAGAGTCATTTTAGAAAAATCATTAAAAAATTAATTCAAATTGTTTTCTGCCAACTCCACCAGAATATTTTTCTTCATGTCCTGATGTACCACTGGACTCACTTTTCATATCATATTAGTGTTTCATATTTGAATAATAACGTGCTAAGTTCATGAAAAATAGTGTTTTTTACTGTACGTTCATATTCGAAAAATCATTAAAAAATTAATTCTAATTGTTTTCTGCCAACTCCACCAGAATATTGTTCTACATGTCCTGATGTACCACTGT
This sequence comes from Danio kyathit, assembly GCA_903798195.1. NCBI lineage: Eukaryota > Metazoa > Chordata > Actinopteri > Cypriniformes > Danionidae > Danio > Danio kyathit. The sequence goes on from LR812531.1 coordinate 61,156,122, forward strand.
ACTCACTTTAGGATTATATTTGAGCAAGAGTCAGTTCAGAACAGGAGATTTGTGGAGTTTATGTAAAATTTAACCATAATGAAGTGAAATTTTATAATTTGCATGTTTTAAGGCCCTGGAGAGATTAAAGATCAGGCAGAGGACATTTTATCAATTGAAAGTTTAATAAAGAAAATTTGATTGGTTTAATTATACAGTGCAGTTTAATTTTTTACATTTACAAAACCACAAACTTTTATTGTTGCTTTATTGTATTTATCTATGTTTTGTAATTTGTTTAATTACATTTTATGCATGATTCACTCCCCTAAGTTATCCCAATCAATCAAAATTAAAGGTGCAGTATGTAAGTTTGACACCCAGTGGTTGAACTAGGTATTGCACTCCTGGATCATAATAAAAGTACGCTGGGATGCCAGATTCTGTACAGGAGCGAGTGATTTAAACTGTGTTCTAAATAAAAGCAACGACACGCGATAGAGGGAATATTTTCCATATTAAAAGGAGTTTTTGTCCTAACCAACACCTCGAATTGATATATTAGAAATGGCTTCTATTTCTCACAGCTGAACAACAGAAACCTATGACAGCTAGATCACCTCAGGTAAGCCTTGTGTGCTTTATTCTGTGCTAAATGCTAACAATGCGAGTTTGAATGCATTTTACATGGCATTTGTTGCCATATACTGAAAGCAGAAAGTTCACCTCAGATCTTGAAAATACAATAAACCGTCTGAAATTGAACTTTAGAACTAAACACATATGAGTGATTCAGCATCTACATTGATGTTAAAGTGGGTTAACATGTATTAAATAGATTCTAAACCTTACCGTTTCGTGAGCGAGTGCATATTCTGTGCTTCTGAAAGGCTGTATTTACATTTCTGCCGTGTCTCGTCTGGTGCAAACAGCTGATCACTGCCTCTCTCGTCACAGCGTGTTGTTAGGACACGCGGTTACAATGTAACCTGCTCACCTAATGTTTACGTTCGTAATATTTATGTAATTTGCTAATTAATAACCTCATGTGGAACTGCATCTGTCTCCCATACTGTTCTTTTTGGTCACGGACGCATGCTTTCAGAGTCTTTCTGAATGAATGAATGAAATACGCTGTTTTCCAACAAGGCAACCCAGGGTGCTGACATATAATTGGCTAAACTGGCATCGTGCATATGAAATTTATCTAAACAAAGACAGCGTTCCGGCACGGAAAACCCATTTTCAAAGCAGAATATCTGACTTCAGCATTGTTTTTCAGTTAAACAAGTATGTTCACTTGGGATGTTTCTTAAATATCTGCACACATATTATGGTATTTTTATGCTTTAGAAGAGTCAAAAACTTACATACAGCACCTTTAATTAATTTGATTACACTTTACAAATCCATTCTCACTATTAACTAGTTGCTTATTATTATGCATGTTATTGAGATATTGGCTGCTTATTACACTGTAAAAAATAAAAAGTTGAGTTAACTTTAAATTTTAAAGCAACCGGCTGCAAAGAACTTTTGAGTTTAATAAGCTTCAGTGGTTGAAGTTGTCCCAAATTAATTTTTTAAGTTGACCGAAAAGGCTGGTTTAAGTCAAGTATACTTTACGGAATAATTTGGCACAACTTCAAACACTGAAGCTTAATAAACTCAAAATTTATTTGCAGCCGGTTGCTTTAAAATTTAAAGTTAACTCAACTTTTTATTTTTTGAACATACGGAGAAATAAAAATTTAAAGTCTCCTCAACTGAATATTTTACTTTCATTGAACAACCAGTTCCAAACATGCAGTTAAATCATTTTTATGAGTAAATTCAACTCTGAGCTCAAAAATATGTCCACCTAACTTACAATTTTAAACTGAGTTATCTATTTGTAAGTTGGATTTTGTACAGTGTAATACATATAATCTACACATCCTTCATGATCTTAATCTACATCTTTAACCCAATACCTAAACTATCTTAATATCTATTAATAAGGAGCAAATTTGGAGTTTATTGAAGCAGTCATAGTGAATTGTTTGCTAATAGTGAGAAGTAAACCTTTCTAGTGCTATTTAATCATTTGGTCAAATTGTACAGATACAATATATCGTTTTATATATTGCAAAAAAATAAAAATAAAATTGTAGTAATATTTTTGGCAATTACTAAAGATATATTTGCCAACATAAGACTGGTTTTGTGATCCAGTTTCACAAATATGGATATTTTAATGGCTTGTGTTTTTTTAATCAGTTTAATCCAAGTTATTGAGTCAAATTTTTAGATTACAAGGCAAGATTACAAATCCTTTTCAAACCAATAATTTCTTCTAGACTACAATATTAATATTAATATGATTTTATTAGTGTGTAATGGGCATTGGAGTGTCTAACATGTGTCTAACATGTTACAAGGGTCAACAGAGTAAGCTTTCTTTGTCACAGAACAAACAGTAAGCAGAAATAGCACAGACAAACACCAACATTGAGAGAGAGACAATAGTAGAAACAACACAGACAAACACCAACAGTGAGAGACAGAGAAAATCTGCCAACAATTAGTTTTATCAAATGAAAAGAGAAAAAATATATTTAGCTTTTTTTTTATTTTTTAGATATTTAGCTTTTTTTTTTTTTTTTTTTTTTACACTTTCTTATGTAAAATCCAAATTCGTTCTTTTATTCTTAAAAACAACTAAATAAATTCTTTACATTATTTAATAAAAATATATATTCTTTCATTTGTTTTCATAATAATTATTCACTGTATATGTTATGTTAAAATGTAAATTAAAATTGAAATTTAGGCTTTTCTACACATAGTTACATTGCTGCACATTTCCACAACTATCGCCATCAGTCAGATTTGGTCCCCCCCACCTCTCAGACCAGAATTGCACCCTTGCCTCAGACTATGATCGTACAACCAAAATCTATAATCGTTGCATCCCTAGCCTCTGTAGTTTTAGTGTTAAGACCCCGCGGATACCCTGATCACTAATATCATGATTAATCTGCTCATTAGGATGATCCAAACTGAGAATGCATCATAAGCATGTTCTTTGTCTTTACCCTAAAGACTCAACACACACATACGGCCTGACTCTTATCTGTAAGCATGAGCTCATTCACTGCATCCATGAAAATGCAATACGACACGGGGATGAGTCAGGATCAAATATAACAGCACTGACTCTAAATCCCATAATGCACAGGTGCGAGGGAGCGCATGAGTTTTAATCAGTTACAGCGAATGAGCCACCTGCTGCTCCGTCTATAATGTGTGCCCATCTGTTGGCATCTGGTACCAGCAGTGAGACTGCAGGGGTCACGCTTACCTTGACTGTAAATCACAATTATATGGACATGCATGGGCAAACACATAGCATGGAACAACACAAGATTTGGTACATTTTAGCAAAAGAAATGTGGCGTATTTTGTAGCCTTTTTGTCTAACTAAATGAAATATACACGAAATGCATATAACTAAAAATGTCTGGTTTCACTGCGTGTGTGTTTGCTGGACTGTGTTTCACTGACACTTACAGCAAAAGCCCCTATTTCACGGCGATTAAGAGAATGAAAGTAATCTCCATTTCTCTCTGTCTGTCTCACTGTGGCCCATGAGTGCATCTGTGTAGAGCGCCAACGTGTAAGAGCCAATCACAGCCCTTTCTGTTGAGCGCGTGACCAATCATAGGGGTGTAAGAAATAACTTGGTAGACAAGGCTCAGAAAGCGAGCGGGATATTTATATTTGTTTATTTGCTATAGACCATTTCAATGTGGTCATGTCATTGGCCCATGAACAATTCCTGCTTGACGTTAAACTATTTCCTAACTGTAACAAGAGGCAATTCAATCATAACTTGATTTTAAATCAGCAGTCATAACACTATTTATCAATATGTGGAACTTTTTGGATTCTCAGAAGCAATGGAAATGAAAAATGTAAAACAGGAAATATGTTAGGACCATTGTTTTTGTTTACATCCCTCAAAATGGTCTATAAATGCTTGTGTTGTTTAAAGGTACAGTTTATATTTCTGACTGTTTGTATTAAAGGACAAAATTGTTCTACAAATAGTATATAAATATATTTATACATTTTAATACAAGAATTGTTGTGCTGTGAAGAAAATATAAAACTGTATAGAAAAAATCGTCAATTCACCGTGATGCACAGATATTGAATTGAACCGAATCGATGGCATGATAATTGTAACCAAACCGAACCGTGAGACCAGTGTAGGTTCACACCTCTAGTCTTTTATTAAACTGAAAAATAAATAAATAAAAATAAATAAATAAAAAATAAATAATAAATAAATAAACTATATAAGGTGCTTTTTTTAAATCAACTTGTAATGTTATTTCACTGCTTTTTAATGAATTCTATGCAGTAAAGGACATGCAAACACTGCCAAATATTCTGCTAATATGTGAATAGAAAAATAGATTTTTTATGGAACTGAAAAACCCCATCACAAAATGCAAAACAATTTAGGTGCTTTTTTTTTTTTTTAAATGAATGTAAAACAAACGTAAGATTATAATAAATTATTCAAATCAAGGCTCAAAGCTGCAAAGCAGTCATCAGTAAATAGAAAAATAACATACATCTCAAGACAGAATGGACCAAAGAAAGTAAGAAAAGTCTCAGATCTACACTCTTTAAAAGTGTTGGTTTCGGATTGTGTCATTTTAAATGCTCGGTCTCGTTATGCGGTAAGTTTCATTTTTCTGTGTTTGTGGAATAAAGCAGGCGAGTCAGCGGACCCAATATACGAGCAGACAGAGCAGGATTCTCGTGATGACCATCGACCCAATACCGTTCTTTGTTATGAGCCGCAGATTCAGTTTAAGCTTAGTAAAGGCGAGCTTCTTTGGCGATGATGTACAGTGTTAGATTTTACATTTAACGGACATTTGCGCTGAACACGCAGTGAATGAAACGCATCCAGATTTGGGCACCTTCTCCGAAAACCCTCGATTGATCTCGGCTGGCGCCCTCATAAGCTCCCTGTTATCTGACAGCGGAAAGCCTTGAGTGATTGACAGCTAATATGAACCAATATAGCGGCAGGGAAGTCCGATTCAGCACGTTTTTAGAAAAAAAATCGAAGCAAGTCGCACTACAACCATTATATGCAGTCGCACAAATGCTCTCAAATATATTATGAGGTCGCATAGATTACATTTCGGGCGCATATGCGACCAAAATGGTTGCAATTTCAAGCCCTGCTTATCCTTTTGTAAAATGCGGCTAAAAAGTCCTACATGACAGCAATAGGTTAATTAAGGTGTTTACATGTCTGTACAGCACAGCAATAACGTGACTGAAATAGAAATACTAAAATACCACTACAAAATGGTTCAGATCTTACCTTGAAGGAGGGGTGTCAAAATGAATTGTTTCTTCGGTGCACCGCGATGCAGATGTGGACATTTCGGTATGGGTTCAGTAATAATCATAACTGGTTATTATGTACTGAAATCAGTAGTTACTATGGTGAGGGAGGCGAGCGCGAGTATTTACAACGCTCCCAACTAGTTAAAAACGCAGTAACTCTGCACAATTTCACTGCGTGTGTGTTTGCTGAACAGTGTTTCACTGGCACTTACAGCAGGAGCGCCTATTTCACTGTGATTGAGAAAATGAAAGTTAACTCCATTTCTCTCTCTCTCTTACTGTGGCCCATTGTGACCTGCTGGCGTGTGGTAAAGTTTCCTCTCCTCTTGGCTGTTACAGCGATACTTCTGGATAAAGACACGAGCGCGTGTCTGCAGAGTTTACTCCACCGTGTCTATCATGGATGAGCTGTGATTGCCGCTGCAGTTTATCAGTGTCACTCATCTGTGAGAGCGCCAGCGCGTAAGAGCCAATTGCAGCCCTTGCTGTTGAGCGGGTGACCAATCATAGAGGTTTAAGAAAGAACTTGCTAGACAGGACTCAGAAAGCGAGCGGGATATTTATATTTGTTTATCTTCTATCAATGCTTGTGTTGTTTAATACGAACAGTCAGATATATAAAATGTACCTTTAAAGGACAAAATTGTATTACAAATAGTATATAATACTATTAGATAGTGTAGGTTCACACCTCTACCTTAAAGGGAGAGGTTATGTCAGTATAGGTGACCATAGGTCAAGGTGGACACCCATGACATGTGGAGTCCCACAAGGCTCGATTCTGGCACCTCTCTTGTTCAACCTTTATATGATCCCTCTGAGCCAAATAATGAGAAAGAACCAAATCTCCTACCACAGCTATGCTGATGACACTCAGATCTACTTAGCCTTACTGCCTAATGACTACAGCCCTATTGACACCCTCTGCCAATGCATTGATGAAATGAACAGTTGGATGTGCCAAAACTTTCTTCAGTTAAACAAAGAGGAAACTGAAGTCATTGTGTTTGGGAACAGAGATGAGCTTCTCAAGGTGAATGCATACCTTGGCTCTAAAGGTCAAACAACAAAAAATAAGGTCAAGAATCTTGGTGTGATAATGGAGTCAGATCTGAGTTTCAGTAGTCATGTCAAAGCAGTTAGTAAATCAGCATACTATCATCTCAAAAACATTGCAGGAATCAGATGCTTTGTTTCCAGTGAAGACTTAGAGAAACTTGTTCATGCTTTTATCAGCAGCAGGGTGGATTACTGCAATGGCCTAGGACACAGGTGTCAAACTCAGTTCCTGGAGGGCCGGAGCTCTGCACAGTTTAGTTCCAACCCTAATTAATCACACCTGATCAAACTAATTGAGTCCTTCAGGCTTGTTTGAAACCTGCAGGTAAGTGTGTTGAAGCAGGGTTGGAACTAAACTGTGCAGGGCTGCGGCCCTCCAGGAACTGAGTTTGAAACCCCTGGCCTAGGAGCTCAATACATTACAGATATGCTCACTGAATACAAACCTAACAGATCACTCAGATCTTTAGGATCACATAAACTAGAAATTCCAAGAGTTCAGTCAGAGCAGGGTGAATCAGTTTTCAGCTTCTAACAGCACCCCCTGCTGCTGGAATCAACTCCCAGAAACGATCAGATGTGCTCCAACATTAGGCACATTCACATCAAGACTGAAAACACATCTCTTTAGCTGTGCCTTTACTGAATGAGCACTGTGCTACGTCCGACAAATTGCACTATTATGTTTTTCTCTTCTTTTTTATTCTTTTACAACCTGTTTTAACATATTTTTATCTGTTTTTAATCATTTTTATTATTTGTTTTTATTTTCTTATACTCGTCTCTTTTATTCCTGTTTATGTAAAGCACTTTGAATTGCCACTGTGTATGAAATGTGCTACAGAAATAAACTTGCCTACTGTATGTCTTAATTTGATTTGTGTTTAGGATGACTATGGTTTTCAGCATATATAAAGTGCTATTCCATTGCAAGGTTATGAACTGTAGTTAATGCGTGTGCTGCAGTTGTATCCTCTGTTGGACATGGCAGCTGCTGAACTCCGGTGAAAAAGCAGTTACATCCCACCCGCCCAAGCAAACGAGTGAGTGGCAGCCCTGGGTTGCCAGGTGTGTGTAAAGTACTTGATTTGCGGTTCAAATCCAATCCTGCCTCCGATCTTCAATGCTAATTTCAGCCTCACACTCCATCATAACATCACAACTCACGAGACAACTTTTCACATCAACATCGCAATTTAATCTCCAATATCTCATCATACGGGATCTCGTCACACCCCTATTAGGCATGCTTTGTTTTGATAATTAACCCTTCGTTGGATGAGGCATTGTATATATTTTTTTTAATTGATATACTTTTATTTATTTTAAAAGTTAAAATTTTGTAATAACACCCAAAGAGCATCAGTATGTCAATTAGTGCTTTATAAAGTGTATTAAAGTTTTTTAAGCTATTAACTAAAAAATATAAAGCAAAAACTTATAAATTTAGATGTCAATCCCGTCTGCATTGTTGACAAATCAATCCACAGTCATGGGTATTACTTCAGAGTTGTCATCTTTACAAAATGACAGTAACGGGGAAACCTCAATCCAGGAGTTTAGCCTCTTACAACTGTGAAGGAAATCCCAAAGGATCTTCCATTCAAGTGAAGGCTTTTGCACAGAGGAGGACATACGAGGAGAAATAATGGATCAGCTGTCTCGCTTTCTGCTAGATTTGTCACTCAAGTTTGAAAAGAAACCAAAAGGTCAAGAAAGAAGTAGCAAGAAAACTAAAATTCACACGTCAGAATATGCAGAATGAGCCGGAGAGCCGACAGCACAGGTGGGATATGGAGAAACAGTCACGCAGAGCAACATGACAGTCCTCCCACTGCGCCAGAGATAATGTGATTGATGGCCAATCAAGCCTGTAGGTCTGATGGAGCGACTGCTTTACAAAGGCTATCAATGATGATAGCCCACGGGTAGCATTATGGGTATCTGGTTATGACCTTCAGTAGGACAGAGATATGCCATCATTCATGACACTTCTCAACCCTACTGTAACTCAGAGGTTACAGTAGGGCAGGGCGATGCTTTCGATTAATTTGAATTTACGTTTTAAGACGATTTAATTTATTAAATTGAGGTATCGTGATTTTTTTAATAAAAATATTAGATGCATTATAATTGCACCAATGCGCTTTGGTTCACTCTCTGTATTACGCTGCCTGACTGAGTTTCAATCATGGTAGTAATGGACTGAACACACAAACTGTTAAAACCCTTTGTTTGATGCGCTTTGGTCCACTCTCTCACGCTGCTTCAGCGCTGCCTGGCGAGGGGATTTACATTCAGACTAATGAAACAAGCAACATCCTACATGACTTCACGCTTTACTAAGTCATGTCTGTGTGGATTATGTCAGGACATATTTCCTTATCAAGTCGATTAACTCGATCTCTTAACTTTAAGGGTGTGACAAGATCTTGTACGACGAGATCTCGCGAGACTAAATCGCGACAGGTTTCTCGTCGAGCTGAAAATATGTCTCGTGAGTTGTGATGTTATGATGGAGCGTGAGGGTGAAATTAGCATTGACGATTGGAGGAAGGATTGGATTTGATCTGCAAATAAAGTGCTTTGCACACACCTGGCAACCCAGGCTGGCCTCAGAGTTGCGCTTGTCACTCGGTTGGGTAGGCGGGTGTGGCGTAACCGTTTATTTCAGCGGAGTTCAGCAGGTGCGCATCCAACATAGGCTACAACTACAGCCTCACACATTATGGTTCGTATCCATGCAATGGAATAGCACTTCAGATATGCTGAAAGGCATAATCGTAGTAAACACAAATGGAATTACGACGTAAAGTATTCCTATTTTGTTGCATTATTGAAGTGCAGATATGTAAACGCCATAATCAAACTATTAACACCGTGAAGGACTTTTAGCCGCATTTTGCGACAGGACCTACACACCTAGCGAGTCAGTAAAGCACCACAGACGCAAACATCTCTAAGCGCGCGCAAACAAACACACACACTCACTGAATGAACTCCTGGAGACTCATCGTCACATCATCATCACGGAACACACGTTAATACTGTCCGGGAAAAGCTGAATTTTTTTTTTTTCATTCTGCGTGCGGTATCAAACTCCATTAAAACAACTCTCCTATCAGTCCTTCATATTCGCATGATCCCATCCAGTAGCTCAGAGTGAGTCACAGGGCCTGAATGAAATCTTGCTAAATGAAAGAAAAACTAATTTATTAAATTAAAAATTAAATACAAAAAATTACATATATTTGTTTCAGTGTGTGGAAATAAGTTTGAATATATCATGTGAAATTGTACAGGGGAGAAGCCAGTCGGTAGAGTTTATAGCTAAATATTTAGCAGTGTTTGCACGTCCTTTATGACAGAATTCATTTAAATAGAAATAAAATATCATTCATTACAATGTTTTGAAAAAGCACCTAAATTGTTTTGTATTTTGTGATTTTTTTTTCTAGTTGAATAAAAATCTATTCTCCATTCACATATTAGCAAATATTTAGCTAATATTTAAAATTATATATAAAAAGATTTTTCCATTCACATAGGCTATTAGCAAAATATTTATCAGTGTTTGCATGTATATTACTGCGTATAATTCATTAAAATAGAAGTAAAATAACATTCATTACAAGTTGATTTAAAGAAAGCACCTACGAGGTTTTGTGATTTGGGTTTTTTTCCCAGCTGAATAAAAGACTATTTTCCATTCATACATTTCATCATTGAGGATTTCTTAAAAATAGTGTAAAAATCTTGTTCTAGTGAACCCAATCTCGTATCTCGTCTCATCTCGTGGAGTAGGCATCTCGTCACACCCCTACTTAACATGTATGAAAGACATAAAAACCTGCCATGTGAAAAACCACGCCGGTCTTGGTTTGGTTTGAACACGAGCAGAGGTGAGCAGCTGCAGTGAAAAATGAAAGTACCCGCCCCATTACGTCATTAGCGGACCTAGTTGAAACACAGACAGGCAGTCAGTGTTACCAGATTAAGTAGTTTCCTACTTCACTGGTGTAAGGCTAATGAGACCGTCTTTCCCAGGCTCAGCAAACTTGCAAAAAAAATACCTCTGTATTCCTGCAACCAGTGGTGCCCCTTCTGAGAGGGTGTTCAGTGCAGGTGCTTAACTTTGAGTTGACTGATGTAATGTTTACATTGGTTAAAACGGTTATTTTCTTACTATATATTCAGAACAGAAGAATTTCATGTTTAATTCAATTTGTACAATATTTACTTTGATATTTTATTAAAATCTTCTGCAACGATAATTAACTCATGAATTTGTTTTACATTTATTTACACCTTGTTGACCAATTTATGTATGGCATGGCCATTAAACATACAATGTTCCTAAACCAGATGGTTTTTCAAGTTATTTATAAAGAGAATGTTACTTTAGTCATGTTGTAATGTTTTAAGTTGACTAGTTACACAATAAAAAAATAAATTAAAATAAATTAAAAAAAAAAAATCTAAATCATGAATCCGTCAAACTTTATTAAAAAAAAAAAAACCTAGATTTTTTTTTTTTTTTGCCATATCGCCCAGCCCTAGGTTACAGAGAGTTTAGAGTTTATTGCAATATCAGCTTCAATTAGACATGCACCGACCCTTCAGCCAGTAAAAATGTATCTGCAGAAAAATGTATTTTTGGTTATTGGTCAAGTGAGAAAAATATGAGGCAAAAAATGCTCACTAAGTTCACTAAAATAACACGCAGACAGGACATTTCTATATAGTATACTTGAAGAGTTCAGATGCAAAACCCACTAAATCCATCAGACCTCCTTTCTTATGAAAGAGCATTTTCTATCAGGCTCCTATAATTAGGTTCAGAAGTTTCATTTTATATGTAATGATAAGGTTATTAGCTGGTAAATAAAATAACTTTTTTCAAAAATGTCACTTTAGACAATTTTCTTTTGCGTCAAAAGCAGCTAAATCCACTTGTGCTTTTATTGCAAAAACCTCTAAATCCACCTATCAGGACGAGACGGTGTATTCAGTTGAAAATCACTAAAGATGCAATTAGAAATTATTTTACCAAACATAAAACACCTAAAATTAAAAATATATAAATCTGTCAAGTTAGTGGCGGTTCATTCCGCTGTGATAAACCAGGGACTAAGGAGAAGGAAAATTAATGAAATCTGTCAATTAAGTGCATTAATCAATAACATTAAAACTGACATTAATTAAATCTTAAAAATCTGTTGTCATTTCTGATATTTGGGATTTAATGCAAGTAGAACAATGTAAACATTGTAAACTAAACTTGTTAGATTAGAATAATGTAGTGTAAAACATTGTGAAACATCAATATCTGTGCATTATTATAAAAAGCTTATCAGGCATAAAGGTAATATGAAGTAATATAAATAATATATAGTTTAATACATTTTATTTATCTTTAAAACAAAGTAGCTTAAATTAGCAAATAAAACACAAGGTAGGCCTACTGGGCAAAAAGGCGATGCCTCTCAGATAATTTTAGAAGCTGTCATTCATTCATTCTCACCACACTTACGGTCTTGGTCTCTTGTTTATCCTCATAGCATCCATGTGGAATAAAAGAACAGCATCTTAACTCTGTCTTTCGTGAAACGGAGTTGCCGTTTTAAGTGTTTAGTAAATTGGACTCAAAGTAGCGTCGTTGCACAAAAAAAAGTTATGAATGCACGTTACACTTCTGACGGTACAGTGGGTTTTCTTGTTCTTATAATGCACAGAGTTTTGAGGTAAGGGACGTTTTCATTTGCCATTCACTGACAGTCGGACAGGCTCATCCTGTTCATCTAACACTAAGACCAGAATAAAAGTCCCCTAATAAGGCTGGTGTTTCAGCGCGCTGCTGCATTTAAAACATGACTCGATTCTAACCTTCTGATTGGTTCTCGGGATATAGCGGCTTTTGCTGTCAAAGGCAAGTGGCGTTTAGAGGCTTTTGCCAACAAACTGTTGTTTCTGATTGTGCTGACGCTGCAATTTGGTTGATCAGAAGCAAATCTATTTGTTGAAGGTGTACTACGTGCCTAAAGCATTCACTCAATGTCATTAGCTCATTTTTGGCGGAAGTGGCGTTTAGCGGCTTTTGCATCTGAACTCTTCACTTGTTCCTGCTGCTTGCAATAGTGTTACTGTGTTGTCATGGCAACTCTGGTAAAATAATGCCTCTCGACTGGTTCATGGTCAATAAAATACTGTTGTTTTATTGTCTTTTTTATTGGAATAAAATGATTGGAACTGAAATGATTGAGTTTAATTTAAAACTGCTTATAGCAGAGGTGCCCAAAGTCGGTCCTGGAGGGCCGGTGTCCTGAAAGTTTAGCTCCAACCCTAACTAAACACATCTGAACAAGCTTACTAGATATACTAGAAACTTCTCAGCAAGTGTGTTGAAGCAAGTTGGAGCTAAACTCTGCAGGACACCGGCCCTCCAGGACCAACTTTGGGCACCCCTGGCTTATAGGTTTACTTTTTTATTATTTAATAAAATAAATATAGATATCTACACTGGTTACTTTTCATTCATTCGTTCATTCATTTATTTTCTTTTCGGTTTAGTCCCTTTTTTATTATTAATCTGGGGTCCTCACAGCGGAATGAACCACCAACTTATCCAGGACAGGTTTTACGCAACGGATGCCCTTCCAGCTGCAACGCATCTCAGAGAAACATCTATACACACTCACTTACACTCATACACTATGGACAATTTAGCCTACTCAATTCACCTGTACCGCATGTCTTTGGACTGTCGGGGAAACCGCAGCACCCGGATGAATCCCACGCAAACGCGGGGAGAACATGCAAACTCCACACAGAAACGCCAACTGACCCAGCCGAGGCTTGAACCAGCGACCTTCTTGCTGTGAGGCGAGAGCACTACCTACTGAGCCACAGCATCACCCTGGTTAATTTTTACATTTTTAAAATTAATTGGTTGTCAGCCAGGTAGGCATGGGCCGGTATAAGATTCTGATGGTATGACAACCTTGGATGGAAAATATCATGGTTTCAAGGTTTTGTGATTACTGCTCTAAAATATATTCTTTTAAAAAGTCTCAGTAAATAAATATTTTTCCCCACTGAACCCAAAATATTTTATTTTGAGAAACTGTTAAAATATTTTGCAACAGTAAACATGTCAGGCTGAATATTTCAAATGAATTGCTGACTTCTGCTGTCTTCGTTACTTTCAAACACATATTTCTTTACAATTTAAAACAGCATCCTTGGATATCTTTTGTTGTCCTAAAAAAACAAACAAACAAAAATAAAAACGTAAATAAAGAAATCTTACATACACCGAAGGAATAGTATAGCAGAAAATGTTGGCAGTTTTAATACCTTGACTTTTGCAAATCGCGATATACTTTGAAAATGGTTATCCCATACCTACAGCCAGGTGCATCCAGAATTTGAGTTTTTGGCCAAGAATTTTAATTTCGGCGCTTCCCTAGCTTTAATAGCTGTTTAACAGCATTACGGATCAAATTTACAAACTGTTTATAAATAATATATTTCCATAACAAAACAAAATGTCAACAACAATAAATACATAAGAAAAAACCTAAAAGATTTTAAAGATCTTTAGACAAAAAAAAAAATGTGAGGCTGACCGCATGCACAGAAAAGCGCAAGTTCTCATGCTTTTAAAAACTACAATAAATCTAGCACACACTTCAATAGAGCACACCCCATGCTACAAAAGTCAAATTACATAATTTTACTTTTTCTTATGTAAAATTGGGATTTGTGGAGAAATAAATGCTGACTGCTGGAAAGGGGGAGAGATGGCATGACATTGTTTTATCTTGATTGTTTTTTTTTGTCCATAGGGCGACACAGTGGCTCAGTGGTTAGCACTGTCGCCTCACAGCAAGAAGGTCGCTGGTTGAAGTCCTAGCTGGGTCAGTTGCTCCAGTTTCCCCCACAGTCCAAACACATGCACTATAGGGGAATTGGGTAAGCTAAATTGCCCGAAGTGTATGAGTGTGAAAGAGTGTGTATGGGTGTTTCCCACTACTGGGTTGCAGCTGGAAGGGCATCCTCTGTGTAAAACATATGCTGGAATAGTTGGCAGTTCATTCTGCTGTGGCAACCCCTGATGAATAAAGGGACTAAGTCAAAGAAAAGTGAATAAAGGAGAAACATTTTAAAACGTAAAATAATAATTGGTTGTCATCCAAGTGCATCCAGAATTTTAATATTGATGTCAAGAATGCTAATATTGGTGCATCCCTAACTTCAATGGATATTTCATAACAAAACAAATTTACAAACTGCTTGTACATAATACATTTCCATAACAATAAAACGATGTCAACAACAATAAATACATAAGATAAAAAAACAGCACAGTCGTTAGCACCTTTCCCTTACTGCAAGAAGGTCGTTGGTTCGAGTCCCGACTGGGTCAGTTGGTGTTTCTGTGTGGAGTTTGCATGTTCTCCGGGTGCTCCGGTTTCCCCCACAGTCCAACATATGCGCTATAGGGGAATAGATCAACTAAATTGGCCGTAGTGTATGATTGCGTGTGTGTGAATAAGTGTGTATGGGTGTTTCCAAGTACTGGGTTGCAGCTGGAAGGCATCCACTGTGTAAAACACATGATGGAATAGTTGGCGGTTCTTTCTGCTGTGGCGACCCCTGATGAATCAGGGACTAAGCTGAAGGAAAATGAATGAATGAATGAATGAATGAATGAATGAATGAATGAATGAATGAATTTTCAGAGGCTGACAGCAAGCACAGAAGCACAAGTTCTCTTTCATGTTTTCATAAAACAAGAATAAATGTAACACACTTCATTAAATTGAGCACGCCCCTTGCTGAAAATGTCAAATGACATAATCTTACTTTTTCCTATGTAAAATTGGGCTTTGTGTAGGAATGAATGCAGACTGCTGGAAAAGACGAGAGATGGCATGACATCAACATTGTTTTATCTCGATTGTATTTTCCTAATCGTTGGAGGCCAAAATCTAAACTGAATTTCGCTTACAATGCAAAAGTCTAAATGGACCAATGAGACTTTCCCAAAACATAAGCCACGATTTCTGATATTGTGGTCCATAACTCCTCTCCAAATTCTCAGCTGTCATGTATTCGCCCTCTTATTGATTGTAGATCATTGCCAATGGGTTGTTGTTTTTTTCAGTCACTGACATTTTTGAATCGCTGACAGGTCCAGTTATTTAGCATGCTAAATATTTCATGAGCATCAACAACACATCTGCAATTCCTCTTAAGGCGTCTTTGATGATTCACATGCATGAACTGGCACTGATTTCAGGCATGTTGACAATTTCACAAAACATGTTGGCAAGCAAAAATCAGGGCTTAAATCATGCAGTGTGAACATTAGTCCTCACATATCATGCCAACATGCTAAACACACATGTATACGCATGACCTACATCTTCACAAAGTCTTGCTTTTACTCAATATAACAATTTATTTAAAAAAAACAACATTACTTTGAACTAGGCATGGGCCGGTGTGAGATTCTGATGGTATGATAACCTTGTATAAAAATATCACGGTTTCACGGTTTTGTGATTAATGTTCTAAAATAGGTTCTTTTCAAATGTCTGGCTAAAAAAACAAAAACTTTTTTCCCTTTGAACATAATATACTTTATTTTGAGAAAAATGTTAAGTATTTTGGAACAGTAAACATCCCAGTAAGCACAGAATGTCAACATGACGTCAGATTGATGTTGGACCCCAATGTCGAGAGGACGTTGCATGTTGTTTGGAATTAAAAATCGGGTTGACATCAGAACCAAATGTCAGGCCTACGTCAATGTCCAACCTAAAATCAACCAAATATCAACGTCTAATGATGTTACAGCTTGATGTTGTGTGGACGTTACCACTATGACGTCTATCAGACGTTGGATTTTGGTTGCCATACCTGACAAATAAATGTCAGTATTTGATGTCAATATAATGTTGGTTTAAGACAGGGGTCATCAACTATATTTGTCAGAGGGCCAGAGTTTTACTAGACAGTCTCCTTGGGGGCCGGACGCCCCAAGAAGTTTCAAATTTAAAAAAAAATCTCATTTTGGCTTAACATTATGTTTAATGTTTATACTTTTTCAATTTCATTACAAAACTAAAGGCATTTGATTCAGGCTCCCATCACCTATAGCACAGTCAACCACTAAGAGTAATAGATATTTTGCCTCAACTCAATTAGGCCAAGTCAACAAGGGGAAATGTAACTTTAGCCATTGATTAAGCACTGTGAGTAGCCCGTTTCAGCATTGTGATTTGAATTCAAACCCACTTAATGTTTCATTTGATGTCATTATTTGTGACCTGTTTTGTTCTGGTACCAGGTTATTTATTTACCATGCTATTTTAAAGTTGTGCCAGATAGTTTTTCCACCTTTTTTAGTCCTGAGGCAGACATCCCAAGTCTCCCGCAAATGCATAGAGACTCCCGGATGCCCGCAAACGAATGATAAATCTCCCGGAAATCGCGCGTCTCCCTCCCGCTCCTCAAATACGTTGTGCACCCCTCTCCACCGCATCCCTCCATGCTCTTCATCACACACACTCCGCCTACACCCCACCCGGTCTTCACTTACAATTGTTTCAAAACCTGTTTGAAACAATAAATGCTTAACGCCGCATGGTCTGTCTTCATTTCGAAGTGTAGCCTAAATACAGTCATAAATGGTGGTTATTCTGACAAGAGACTCAGTTGTTGTTATTTTTAGTTGCTTTAATAGTGTGGACCCCTATTTTCTTTTTGATCCTCACAATTTTGGAATCCAGTCGCGGGCCGGATTTGGCCTGCGGGCCGACAGTTGATGATCAGTGGCTTAAGATGTTGACTTGACATTGGATTTTGGTCACTTTCTATCACAACCTAAAATCAATCGAATATCAACGTCATTTGACGTCTTTATGGAATGTCAAATTAATCTTGTCCTTAGATGCTGACTAGACATTGAATTTTGGCCACCTGACGCCACGGCCTACATCTAACCTAATATTAATGTCATACGATGTCAAAAACCTCTGGGATGTCAGGCTAAATAATTCAAATAAATCACTGAATCAATCATTCTGCTGTCTTCATTTGCTTCAAAAACACGGATTTCTGTACAATTTAAAACGGAATCTATGGATATCTGTTTTGCTGGAGATACTGTTGTCCTAAAAACGAAAATAAAACAATCTTACACATACCTTAGGAATGGTATAGCAGAAAATTTTGGTGGTTTTAAAACCTTGACTTTTCCAAACCGCGGTATACCTTGAACACGGTTATCGTCCCATGTCTACTTTGAACCCATTTTTTGCATTTACAGGTCTTGAAAAGTCATTATGTAAATGAATGTCTGATATTATTTCAATTCTGTTAATAACACATTTTTGCTGTACTTTAAATCACATGCTATTCATAAACTGACTGTAATAAGCTTGAAAATAGTATTAGCGTGTCTTAAATCACACTGTTAAAATGAGTACTCCAAAGCTACATAGGTGGACTATTATGTTCGGTACAAACACAAAATAAAGATTCATGATGCTGATGATACACAAGGCAACTTCAAGCAATGTTGTCAGGCAATATTGCAATGTGATGAGGCTTGACTACTTTCCTAAAAATGATGGCTGCATGATATTGAAAATAGCTTGACATTGTGATATTGTTTTTCTGCCATATATATTGCACCAGATGGCTTAAAATTTCTTACTTTTGGACTGTACTCTTGTTTTTGCATTTGGATTATCTATATTCATGATTTCTCTAATAAACTATGCTCGCATTTGGATGCTTGCCTCTTCTTGTCTCTGCTCCAGTGGACATTCTTAAATTTTTATAGTTTTAAATTATAGATTTACATTTTTAGTTTTCATTATTTTAGCACTTCAAATTTTCATGAAAATACTGTAAGCCTTAGGTCGGCAGCTAGATGAAATAAAATAAGAGCAATTCTTCCTTAATCAATGCTGTATGATCAGTAGTTAACATTGCAAACACAATAAAACAAAATTGCATGTAGATACTAATGCTTTTTCTGCACTGTAAAAAATGCAGGGTTCCACACAATTCATTCATGTTGTCGAAACACAAATTTATTAAGTTAACTTAACACTTTTAACAAATTTATGTGGATTGAAAATAAAAAAAAATAAGTTTTCCCAATGAAATCTCAAGAATTGTGTTGTTTCAGCTAATATTAAATAAGTATTTTGAACTATTGAATATTTTTTTTAATGCATCTAAATATAATTTAATGTCGATTTCAACTCTACTTTCTCAAAACTAGTAAATTCAGGGTTCAATATGAGAATTGAGTAATTTATTTAGTGCCTGATCAACTTCTACATCCTCACACAGATAATCTCCCAGAATGTGACACTCTGAAAATCCTGAATCTGGAATTGTGATGATAAGGTGAGACGATGTTTCCCCACAACTCCCTCCTTAAAAAAAAAAAAAAAAGTCATTTATGCTAATCCTGCTCATTCTGACTCCTACATTCGCTCTGCATGTCATGCTTGATTCCAGAGCTGCTGTGGGACTCACTTCAGCATATTCAGCCATATGACTGAGACACAGTCTGCAGTGCTGTAGTACATCCATTGTGTCATATTGCATACTACAAAACATGTGATATAATACATTGGGAGATCATGTGTTCATTGTCATTTTAATAATAAAATACATGTGCACAAATCAATAGAAAGTTGATGCCGCTGTAAATAGAGATCAACTAAGATCAAATATGAATGCACTTTTATACAAATACATTACAATACACGACATGCACTAAAACATTCCAATACAAAACATCTAATCAAATTATTCAAGTACTGCATTCATATTCATGACATCTGTATTGCTGCTCTCTAGTGATTTGAAGTGCTTTTATCGTCTTTATTTGTAGGTCATTTTGGATAAGGCGTCTGTTAAATTAATAAATGTAAATGTAAAATGCATAATGTGTCAATCAAGTTAATTTATCATTGAGTATAATGAGAAAGCATGAACATACGCCAGCCAAACCTCTCAAACGCCTTAATAAATGAGTTTAATTCACTGCTTCTCAGTGTGTAGACAGCATATGTACATTACATAACCTCACACAACAACACATGAAGAGATTCACCACATTTATAAAGTCTGAACGGGATAACTGAATGAAAACCGCGCTTTATACGGACGAATCCATTTAGTAAATCCAACATTTCACTGAAAAACAATTCTCCACCGATTCAATCTAACTAATTCACGTTTAAAATAAGTTAGGAACACTAAATTGGTTCATTCTGATGGAAAAACGTACTATTATAAAGGATTGAGTAACCGCGTCACAACCCAGTTTTACCTCAGAAATCCAGTTAGATCTCCTCAAACGCTTCTTACCTGTGGCGCCGTGGATAAACGGGCATTTCTCAGAAATATCAGGACGAGCTGAGCACACGAGTCCACGGAGACATCGATCTTTTCTTAACATCCGAATAAAAGTGGTTAAAAGCAGCGTTTTTCTCCGGTTTATGGAGCAAAGCGTTCGCGAAGCTGCTCGACACCAAATGAACCCCACGCGGAGCGCGCGCACTGACTGGGAAGGATTTGCGCGCCAAACGCGCGCGCTTTCCGGTTTCTATATTTATTAGGTTAACCGGAGATCCGCGCTTCTGATCGACGACCATGTTTGCTATCTGTCGGTGATTCGTTTCAAGTTAACCAGTGGTCCGTTAACGCCATAATGACAGGTAACCGTAGTAAATCTACTCTCTGTGACTTTATTCAAATCCGGTGGGATTTCTAGTCTCACCTGAATGTTTTCATCATCTGAATGAATTCAAAAACCACCAAGGTTGACAGGAATTAAACTAGATTATTAGTTTAGCCGTCAATATAGTTCGTTTTTAACTTAATTCAGCTGGACGTGTCTTTTTTAATTAAGCTATATGCATTCCTGTAGCATAAACGTCATATTGTTAGCAAGTCTTGGGTCCTATTCCTAGCATAACAAAAACTAGCAATGGTATATTATTGTTGAAGTGTACCAGGTTTTTTGTTTCTTTTTTTGCCTTATTGTATAATCAAGATAATAGCATCCTTAAATAGAGCAAAACCATGGTCTATTTGTGGTCACTATGGTTTATCTACACTTACATTTTGTTCTAATTTTATTTTATTTGTTGTAGAACCATGGTGCATTTTCATAATGGCTGGCAATGGATGAATATTCTAGTCTCTCCTGAATGTTTGCATCATCTGAAGGAGTTCAAACCCCATCAAGGTTGACAGGAATTAAACTAGATCATTAGTTTAGCCGTCATAATTCGTTTTTAACTTCATACATCTACACGTGTCTTTGTTTTATTAAAGTATAACTTGTGTATTCCTCTAGCATAAACACTGGATCATATTGTTAGCAACGCTGAAGTCTTGGGTGAGTCCTATTCCCAGCATCACAAAAACTAGCAATGGTTTTATTATTGTTAAAGTGTAACCTTTTTTTGTTTGTTTTATTTTCCATATTGACTACAATTAGTATAATCAAAATAGTTTAATCCCTAAGTAGAGCAAACCCATGGTCTATTTGATTACCATGCTTTAACTACATCTACATTTTGTTCTTGTTTTATTTTATTTGTTGTAAAACCAAGGTACTGAAAAGGGCTGAAAATTAATTAATTTTGAGTCTCTCCTGAATGTTTTCATCATCTGAATGAGTTAAAAACCCATCAAGGTTGACAGGAATTGAAGATCATTCATTCATTTTCTTTTCGGCTTAGTCCCTTTATTAATCCAGGGTCGCCACAGCGGAATGAACCGCCAACTTATCCAGCACGTTAGATGAATTTAAGATCATCAGTTTGTCAATTTTTAATTATTTGTTTTTTGCTTCATTCAGCCAGACATGTTGTCTTTATTTTAAACCTAAAGCATAAACAGTAGATCATGTTTTAGAAATACTGTCTTGGGTCCTATTCATAGCATCACAAAATATGTTTTATTGTTGTAAGAGTTTTTTTTGTATGTTTTGCCGTATTGCTCACAATTTGTACAGTATAACCAAAATAGTAGCACCCTTAAACTATGAATAGTGAAGCAAAACCATGGTCTGTTTTTGGTTACCATAGTTTAACTACAACTTTTATTTATTGTAAAATAACACAAAATTTTCACAAGGGCTGACAGTGAATGAACTGTAAAATATATGATAGTCAGTTTATAGTCCTGACCCCAGATTAATAAAGGGACTAAGCCAAAAAGAAAATCAATGAATGAGTTTATAGTCCTAAAATAAAAGTATCTGCCAAATACATAAATGTGATGTTTTTTAAGCACCATCAATTGTATTTGCTTTTGTGTGAACATAATAATAATGTTCTTTAATTTTATTTTTGATTAAAAATCTGTAGATTTGTGCAGTTTTCATGAAAACATTATAGTCTCTTAATTCCAAGAATATTGTGAGGTATAAACATCTGAATTATGAGATAAGTGTCAATTACCTTTTAACTTTATGTTGTTTATCATAAGGGGTGGCACGGTGGCTCAGTGGTTAGCACTGTCGCCTCACAGCAAGAAGGTCGCTGAATCGAGTCCCGGCTGGGTCAGTTGGTGTTTCTGTGTGGAGTTTGCATGTTCTCCCTTTGTTCACGTGGGTTTCCTCCGGGTGGTCCGGATTTCCCCACAGTCCACATGCATGCGCTATAGGGGAATTGATGAGCTAAATTGGCCGTAGTGTTTGAGTGTGTGTGAATGAGTGTGTATGGGTGTTTCCCAGTACTGGGTTGCGGCTGGAAGGGCATCTGCTGTGTAAAGCATGTGCTGAAATAGTTGGCGGTTCATTCCGCTGTGGTGACACCTGATAAGTAAGGGACTAAACCAAAGGAAAATGAATGTTTATCAGAAACTAGCTTACAGTACATACTTGGACCCCTTGATACTTAAATATTCATTTATTCATTTTCTTTTTGCCTCAGTCCCTTTATTAATCCTTCCAGCCGCAACCCATCTCATACACACTCATTCACACTCATACGCTACGGACAATTTAGCCTACCCAATTCACCTGTACCACATGTCTTTGGACTGTGGGGGGAATCGGAGCACCCAGAGGAAACCCACGCAAATGCAGGGAGAACATGCAAACTCCACACAGAAACACCAACTGACCCAGCCGAGGTTCGAACCAGCGACCTTCTTGCTGTGAGGCGACAGCACTACCTACTGCGCCACTGTGTCGCCCCGATACCTAAATATATATTTTTCAATTGACTTTAATGCTAATGAAGCAAGTGAACAGTATAGACATACAATATTTCAGCGGATTATTATGCTCTCTCTCTCTTTCTCCCACACATACGCCCACACATCGTTAATCAAACTCTAACCCTAATTAATTAAACGAGATTCAGCAGAAATTGAAACTTGTTCTCATTTCCATTCATCCACATTTCCTTTGCGATGTCTGATTACTTCTTCATATTGTCCATGAGCCTTCAAGCGTGTTTAATTTAAGCTGTTCTGGCATTCAATGCTGATAAATTATGGTGTATTGTCACCAATGCTGCCTTGAGAATGAAGTGTTTGTTGGTGTTTTGTTGTTACTCAAGGTTAATCAAGTGACAATAATTCTGTCATTTTGTGTTCAACAATTAAAATAAGCAGTGGGAATTACAGAAAGGATCATTTGAACAAAAGCAATAAATAGATGAGCAAAAAATGCATTGGAATTCACTTCGTCCTCTTACACACATTCAGGCAGATAATCCCTTCCAAAGTGGGAGTTTTGCAAACTGTTTGCATTTCTAACACCCATTTTAGTCACACAGTTATACTATTTCCATCATGTAATATAAAATAGAGAAGGTAATTGGGATGTTTTCACTCACAAATGTGAATTTCTTTTTTCTTTTTCTTTTTTTGCTTGGGAATTAAAGAGCCCCTATTATGGGCTTTTGAAAATGATCTCCATGCAGTGTGCAACACAGCTCTAAGTGAATAAAAACATCCAGCTGAGGTTTAAATCTGAAAGTGCACTGTGTCTAAAACTATTGATTATTTAACGAAATAGTCGACTCGGAGTCAAATAAATGAATCGAGTTGGGTTTGAATTAGGGGTGAAACCGATCACTGTTAATCCGCGATCCATACGGATCACAACTCACGGTTCGGATCGCACGTGACCCGCGGATTAATAATTTATTTTGAACTTGTCGGTTATTGCAACATTTATAACCATTGCAGAGAGATCGTCTCCCGCGTCATTCAAATCGTGTGCATGAAAGCATTTTGGCTTCCCTGTAAGATATAATGATGACGGGAAAAGTTGTGGTGGGACTAGGGCTTAATTTGTGCCGCAACACTCCGGATCCGGATCCAGCACCTCTGAAATCTGATCCGGCACCTCATTTTACCGATCCTCCTCCTCAACCGCTTCTACCTGTCCGCTGTTAACTTTCGCTTTCTTCCGCGACTCCCCAACCCTCTTCACTTTCGTCTGTGACACCTCCGCCCCGCTCACTTTTATCTGCAACAGTCCTCCGCCATCCACTGCCCTAACAACCCCCCCCCCCCTCCCCCAAGTCACCATTTCATGAAACATGACGCTAGTGAATTTTTGACGCTGGTAAAAGCAATTACATTGTGTAACTAACAGATGGCGACAAACAACCATCAAAATTATGTCACTGAATAGGTTTTCAAAATAATACACCTTTAGTATAATGAAACATGAAGTTTTATGTGTGAATTGTTGAATCATTAATTGAAGATAAATATAATCTGTTGTACAAGATGTTAGATGTCTATATTTAGCTTTATCAGCAACAATAGCCAAGATCATATTTCATATTGAACACTTTTCTTTCTTCAGCTGGTTCTTTCTTGGTTTTTATTTTTATTAACATTACAGGTTCTTAGTTCTGTTTGTTAAAGCAATGTTTTTTGCAGTAATATTTTTATATAATTATTTTAATATTTTTATTTATATAAATATTTTTCCTGATCTGAAAAGTGGTCCGATCCGTGACTAAAAAACCATAGTTGTGATCCGAACTGCAGATTTCTGATCCGTTACACCACTAGTTTGCTTGGGGTTAGGGTTAAGGGTAGAGTAATACGCTGGTGTTTAACGGCATTGCTTTATTGCATTCCTGCATTGGGCTCTCACATACTCTGTGTGCTACTTCATAGCCGTGGTGGGCGTTTCTCTTCATCTCGCGCGGAACGCAGTCGACCAATCACAACAGACTGTGTCATCAGTCCAATCAGTGCAGATTAACTTAATGGGGTTTGGGAACAAATGAATCGCTGAGCGAATCATGTGAGAGTCGCTGGGATAATTAGGTAACACTAAATGCATATTATAAGTAGGCATGGGACGATACCCGTTTTCAAGGTATACCGCGGTTTGGAAAGTCAAGATTTTAAAACCGCCAAAATTTTCTGTAATACCGTTCCTAAGGTATGTGTAGGATTTTTTTATTTACATTTTTTTAGGACAACAGTATCTTCAGCAGAACAAAATATCCAAAGATGCCGTTTTAAATTGTAAAGAAATCTGTGTTTTTGAAAGTAATGAAGACTGCAGGAGTCGATGATTCATTTGAATTATTTAGCCTGACATGTTTACTGCTCTTTTCATAAAATAAAATATATTGTTTTCAAAGGGAAAAAAGTTTTTGTTTTTTACCCAGACATTTACAAAGATCCTATTTTAGAGCAGTAATCACAATACTGTGATACTGTAAAACCGTGATATTTTTATCTAAGGTGATCATACCGTCAGAATCTTATACTGGCCCATGCCTAATTATAAGACAATGAAAGTGTTTTTTGACCCTGCATGCATATCAGCCTGACCCCCCACCCCCAATTAAAATGATGTTTTATAATGCAAATTAGGGGCTCTTTAAGAAATTGTCACATTTCAGACAGCGATATACTGTATAAACATTTTTAGAAAGAAATGCATTGATTTTGAAATGGAAAATATGAGCTGAATTAAAAATATACAGTTAAAGTCAGAATTATTCGCCCCCCTTTGAATTTTTTTTCTTTTTTAAATATCTCCCAAATTATGTTTAACAGAGCAAGGAAATTTTCACAGTATGTCTGATAATATTTTTTCTTCTGGTGAAAGTCTTATTTGTTTTATTTCGGCTAGAATAAAAGCAGTTTTAAATTTTTTGAAACCTATTTTAAGGTCAAGGAGGAAATATAGATAAATTGTGAGATAAATTGTGAGATATAAACTATAGCAATTGTGAGAAAATATATAAATTGTGAAATCTAGACTGTAGCAATGGTGAAAACGTATAAACCGTTAGAAATAGACTAGCAATTGCATGCCACGATGGCTCAGTGGTTAGCACTGTGGCCTTACAGCAAGAATGTTGCTGGTTCAAGTCCCAGCTGGGTCAGTTGGTGTGGAGTTTGCATGTTCTCCCTGTGTTGGCGTGGGTTTCGTCCGGGTGCTCTGGTTTCCCCCACAGTCCAAACACATGCGCTATAGGGGAATTGATCAACTAAATTGGTTGTATTGTAGGAGTGTGTGTGTGTGTGAATGAGTGTGTATGGGTGTTTCCCAGTGCTGGGTTGTGGCTGCGTGAAACATATGCTGGAATAGTTGGTGCTTCATTTCGATGTGGCGACCCCTGATTAATAAAGAGACTAAGCTAAAAAGAAAGTGAATGAGTGTTTATGAGTGTTTCCCAGTACTGGGTTGCGGCTGAAAAGGCATCCGCTGTGTAAAACATATGCTGGAATAGTTGGCGGTTCATTCCGCTGTGAATAGACCTCTGAAATAGAGACTAAGACGAAGGAAAATGAATGAATGTGAAAACATTGCATGGTTTAGTTTATTGTTTTTCTTTTTAATAAATTTGTATACTCTTAATGCTGTGCAGTTCGATATTTTTTCAAGGTATTGTGTCGAAGTTGGGAATTTCAGTATCGAGACAACACTACAGAGCAGGATTTAATGCATTTTTCAGCCTTGTTTCACATGCTGGTTGAAAATGAAGATTTCTTTGTCACAGATAAAGACATCACATGCGATCCAGTCCCACGCACTAATCCGGCCTGTATCCCCCCCCCACTCGTCCTTTTATCCCCAGGCACAAGGCATCCCTATGCATTAAACATCAAAGACACTTGAGATCTCCGCTCAGATGCTGCTAAGGGGAAATTTTGGGGGAGAAAAGCAGAAAATGAAGCATCTAACCTCTATCTGCCATCTGCCTCTGTTTTATGAATTCCACATCATAACAACAGCAGCAGCAGTGATCTGAAAACACGATCATGTCTAAATACAGCACAACTTAAAAGAATGCAATGCTTAAAAGAGTTTATTTATACAGAAAACAAGAGGTGAAATCTAGAGCTGCTAGCCAACTTTATATATACATAGGCTAAATTAATCACCCTCTGGGGCTGCACGGTGGCGTAGTGGGTAGGACGTTTGTCTCATAGCAAGAAGGTCGCTGGTTCGAGCCTCGGCTGGGTCAGTTGGCGTTTCTGTGTGGAGTTTGCATGTTCTCCCTGCATTTGCGTGGGTTTCCTCCAGGTGCTCCGGTTTCCCCCACAGTCCAAACACATGGGGTACAGGTGAATTGGGTTGGCTAAATTGTCCATAGTGTATGTGTATGAATGAGTGTGTATGGTTGTTTCCCAGTGATGGGTTGCAGCTGGAACAAACAAAAACAAATGCTGGATAAGTTGGCAGTTCATTCCGCTGTGGCGACCCCAGATTAATAAAGGGACTAAGCCGAATAGAAAATGAATGCATGAATAATCACCCTCTTGTGAAACTGTAATAAGTTTTAATATAAAATCATATGCTGGATAAGTTGGCGGTTCATTCCACTGTGGCGACCCCTGATGAATAAAGGGACTAAGCTGAAGGAAAATGAATGAATGTAAATAATTTACTGTAAAATTTGTAACGTATGTTTACATTTACAGTTATTTACATTTACAGTGTGCTTATAAATTTACATAAACTTACTGGCAACCAAATTTGGAAGTAAGTTACTGTAAATTTTACATTAAATTGTGAATATTATTTTACAGTGTGAATGTAAATTTACAGCCTTTCTGGCAACCAAAATTGCCAGTAAGTTACTGTAAATTTTACAGTACATTAATTATAAATTTACAGTGCACTTGTTAATTTGTTACTGTAAATTTAAAAGTTAATTTTAATTATTAATTTAAACTGCGCTTGTAAATTTAGTCTTACTACAAGCCAAAATTTGCAGTAAGTTACTGTAAATTTTACAGTACATTTTAATTATAAATAAACAGTTCACTTGTTAATTTGTTACTGTACATTTTAAAGCTAATTGTAATTATTAATTTAAAGTGTGCTTATAAATTTTGTCTTACTACAAGCCAAAATTGCCAGTAAGTTACTGTAAATTTTACAGTAAATCGTAATTATTAATTTTAAGTGCGCTTATAAATTTAGTGTTACTACAAGCCAAAATTGCCAGTACATTACTTGAAATTTTACAGTAAATCATAATTATTCATTTACAGTGCGCTTGTAAATTAACTGTCTTGCAACCAAAATTGCCAGGACGTTACTTGAAATTTTACAGTACATACAGTGTTCAACGCTAAGGATTTTTTCTACTGGCCCGATCGGGCCAGTGGTTCAGATTTTTACTAGCCCTGCCAAAATTTTCACTGGCCCCACCAAAAAAAAAAAAGAAGTTAATACCCATTTCCTAGCCAGAGTATTTTAAATAATGTTTCAAAAGCCAAACATAATTGTAATACCTACCCTTTTTATTCAGCATAACTTTTTTTTAATACAACTGACAATTTAAAAAAAATTCAATTGTGATGTAACTAAATGTAACTAAACGGTAACGGTCAAAAGTTTGGGGTCAGTTTTATTAAATTTTTTTTTATGTTTTTTTTTAAAGGAAAATTATTCATTTCGTAAAGACGACATTTATTAAATGTAAAAATGTAAAAGTTAAATTGTTAAATATTTATTACAATTCTAAATAACTGCTTTCTTATTGTATGTAGTTTCAAATGAAATTATTATTCCAGACGTTATTACTATTACCATTAATAATAATATTATTATTAATAATAATAACAACAATAATAATAAATATTAGAGTGATTTCTGAAGGATCATGTGACTCATCACTGGAGTAATGAAGCTAAAAATTATCTTTAAAATCACTGGAATAAATGATTAAATTAAATGATAAACTACTTTTGAACAGTTATTTTATTGCGCAATAACATTTCACAATTTTACAATGTGTGCTGTATTTATGATGGCTAGTTTGTATGTTCTCCCCGTGTTGGCGTGGGTTTCCTGCGGGGGCTCCGGTTTCCCCCACAGTCCAAACACATGCGCTATAGGGGAATTGATTAACTAAATTGGCCATAGTGTGTGTAGTGAATGAGAGTGTGTGGGTGTTTCCCAGTGATGGGTTGCAGCTGGAAGGGCATCCGGGGATAGGTTGGTGGTTCATTCCACTGTGGCGACCCCTGATTAATAAACGGACTAAGCTGAAAAGAAAAGAATGAATGAATGGTTTTGCATATTAATAGATTAGGCCCAAATTTAATTTATTTAAATTTTTGAGTAATGTTAATTAATGTAGAATGTCCTTTCTTTATAAAATAAAATATATAGATGTAATTTATATTATAGTTTTGCATATTCGTAGATTAGGCCCAGATTTAATTTAGGTACATTTACATTTTTGAGTAATGTTAATTATTTTGCCTTCAAAATAAAATAATAAAATAAAAATGGTTTTGCATATTCATAGATTAGACCCAAATTTAATTTAGGCACATTTTGAGTAATGTTGATTAATGTAGAATGTGCCTTCAAAATAAAATAAATCAAAATGTAATTAATTTCTCAGAGAGTGTTTTCAGTGTCATTAACTGGCTTGTTATGAGATAAGACTCACTATAAGATAAGAGTAATCCTCAGTAGCGATAGCAGTTTATCAAATACGTTTAAGAAAATCCCAAGAAGGCCCAAACAGAGCGTCAGCAGCGAGATGGAAAAGTCTCGGCGCATTCATAATGCAAACACACTTTCCACTGAGAGTTTTCGCCACATAATTGGCTCCACACGATTGTCTGTGCGTTTTCAATTCAATCTTCTGTATCTCTGCTGCTCTGTTCTCGCCGGATTCCTTTATTGATGATTAATCTTTGGTTTCTACTCGTCCCTTTTCTCATCATCCTCTGCGAATCAATTGCTTTATCTGTGTTTCTCTGTCTCTCCCTCTCCCTTTCCCGTCTGCTTCAAGGTTGTTGTAGTTTCACGATTGTAGTTTTTATTTTGATGCTATTTTTACATTTGTTGTACATTTCTGTTTAGTTTTAGTTAGTAGCATTAACGAGTTCAGTTTTAATTTTGGGAACACATTTGCTTTTAGTTTTTAGATATTTAGTTTTAGTAATAGTTAATCAGAGTTAAACATGCCTGGTTTACTTTTGTTGGCAAAAGAAGAAAAGATAACACATGTTTTATGCTTAGAAAAGATGTTTTTTGTACACTGCCTGACAAAAGTCTTGAGGTCGTTCTCAGTTGTAAGAGCAACACATAATAACTGGACTTCTAGTTGATCATGTGTGAAAGAGTCAGAAGGTGGATTTCTCTGCTGAATCATCTGTTGATCTGCATTCCAATCATCACTAATACTGCAGAAGACCTACTGGAACCCGCATGGAGCCAAGATTCTCACAGAAATCAGTCAAGTTTGGTGAAGGAGACATCATGGTTTGGGGTTCCATTCAGTATGGGGGCGTGCGAGAGATCTGCAGAGTGGATGATCAACATCAACAGCCTGAGGTATCAAGACATTTGTGCTGCCCATTACATTACAAACCACAGGAGAGGGACAATTCTCCAGCAGGATAGCGCTCCTTCTCATACTTCAGCCTCCACATCAAAGCTCCTGAAAGCAAAGAAGGTCAAGCTGCTTCAGGATTGGCCAGCCCAGACACCAGAAATGCACATTATTGAGCATGTCTGGGGCAAGATAAAGAAGGAGGCGTTGAAGATGAACACAAAGACTCTTGATGAACTCTGGGAGCCCTGCAGGAACACTTTCTTTGCCATTCCAGATGACTTTATTAATGCGTGATTTAAGTCATTCAGAGATGTATGATGCAGTCCTCCAAGCTCATGATGGAGTCAGACACAATATTCATTCTGTTTCCACTGCAGCATGACTTTATATTCTATACTGGACATTATTGAAGGGTCAGTGATGAGACTTTTGTCTAAGCAGAGTCAGACCTTACTGTCCTAATGAAATCATTCAACATCAAGGCATGATCATATTTTATTGTGCTCAAATAAGCGTCATCTAGAGGCCTTTGCCTTTCATATAAGACACTTTTGATACCAAATGATCAACTAGAAGTCAAGTTATTATTGCAAACTCCACACAGAAATGCCAACTGGCCCAGCTAGGACTCAAACCAGCGACTTGTGAGGTGCTAACCACAGAGCCATCATGCCCACTGGCGGCATCCTAAATGACACTCAACTCAGTACAATATGAATGCACACTGATCATAGCATGTTGTGAATCTAAACATGCAAACGTTTCTATTTATATTGAGTTTCAGTTCTATTATTGGTAGTTTTCAGTGTATTTAATGATATATTAAGGCACAGAAAGCAATGTGAGCGTCAGGACATGAACTCAAGCCGCCCGAGGCTCAGATGCACCACATCTCAGATCACACAAGACCACGACTCTGACATTCATCTCTAATTCAGGATTCTCACTTGTAATCTCCTCTCTTTACACTTTATCTTTATTCAGTATCATTTTGAGGTACAATTATAGTTTTTATGTTTATTTAGTATTATACTCTATACAGTGCTCAGCAAATATGAGCACACCACAATCATTTAAATGCTTTAGTCTTTTATATTTGTGCATATGCATTAGATTAGTCAATACTCACGCCAAATCTGGAGCTGATAAGCTAATAACTCAGTCCAAAATGTGTACACCCAAATTGATATTTTAGGGTATAATATTTAATACACATTTTAAAAAGACGTATACAGTTGAAGTCAGAATTATTAGCCCCCCCAGAATTGTTGGCCCTTTGTTTATTTTTTCCCCCAATTTCTGTTTAATGGAGCAGATTTCTTCAACACATTTCGAATCATAATAGTTTTAATAACTCATCTCTAATAACTGATTTATTTTCTCTTTGTTATGATGACAGTAAATAATATTAGACTAGATATTCTTCAAGACACTTCTATACAGCTTAAAGTGACATTTAAAGGCTTAATTAGGTTAATTAGGGTAACTAGGCAGGTTAGGGTAATTAGGCAAGTTATAGTATAATGATGGTTTGTTCTGTAGACTATCGAAAAAAAATATATAGCTTAAAGGGGCTAATAATATTGACCTTAAAATTGTTTTTTAAAAAATTAAAAACTGCTTTCATTCTAGCCAAAATAAAACAAATAAGATTTTCTCCAGAAGAAAAAATATTATCAGACATACTGTGAAAATTTCCTTGCTCTGTTAAACATCATTTGGGAAATATTTAAAAAAGAAAAAAAAATCAAAGGGGGTGAATAATTCTGACTTCAACTGTATGTGTGTCTTGTAACAGTGACAGACCCCGGGGCGTTGCTAGACCTCAAAAATCGCCAGTGCCCCAGTAAATGCTTTGAGATGTGATTTACTTCATATGCAAGTGTATTTATTAAGAGTCATAAAACCGAAATAAAGACGTTATTATCTGTGTGCAACTGAACCAACGCTGGTGAAAGCAATGTAGGTTAATCAAAAAGCAAACTGAACATGTGCACAGAAAAAACTACCCGCGCGCCTCACGCACCGCTTCTGCTTGACACTGACGTGCTGCTCTGCTCCCAGTTGAGAACATGCGCGCCGGAAAAATAGCCGCGCTGCTCATGTAACAGGCTTCTATGTGGAGGGTTCGGCACGCAGTTAGTTTTGCAAGTAGACAAAACAAAGTATAAAGAATATGATGGTGATCTTATTTAGACTAAGCATGGCTCCTTGTAGAAAGCAAAAAGGAGGGATGATGAGTCAGGGTTAAGACTTAATAAACCTAGTTCTCGGCCATGAGTCGGTCTAAGACCACACACAACAGATAATTCAATAAAACATTTTTTTTTTGTATTCTATAGAATTGTCTATAGAAATTCATTCAAATGAAATTAATATTCATGCAAAAGATTTCTTAAATTATCTCATTACCACTTTTGTGTCTTTAGATTTCTGTCTCTGTTATTTATTTGGAATAATAATGATATAACAATAATTATTTATATATATATATATATATATATATATATATATATATATATATATATATATATATATATATATATATATATATATATATATATATATATATATATATATATATATATATATATATATAAATTTTTTTATTTTTATTTATTTATTTTTTTTTTGAGGGGGAACTGTGCCCCAGTAGAGCTTTATGTCTAGCAACGCCCCTGGACAGACCTGATGGTGGATTTTCTTCTTTTTTTATGGTTTTAGTTTTAGCATAGTTATACAGTACTTCTGATAGCCCACCATTGACCTTTTTTATGTCTAAATGAAAGAATGAGGAGCAGATATGTATTTTTCTGTCTGGCTTTAGTATTCCAGAGGAACCTGTAAACACACAGACGTGAATCTTAAATGCTGGCATTTTCAGGACTCTTACTCATCCTCCCTCTGGCCCGCTGCAAATGTTTGAGGCCTCTAAAACATGGCACTAAAACAGATGCAGAGGTTTTCTTGACAAACTCTTCAATGCAATTCACTAGTGAAATTTATTTAAATGCATTCACAGAAAAATATACAGCCTGAGGAATTAAAGTTAAAACAGTGCATTCGCAGAAATCACCTTCAAAGCACTCGTACACCATGCAGCTCACAGAATGTTTAGCTTCAGCTTAAACCCACAAATGTTCTCAAAACACATTGGGTTATGGGAGCATTTAAGGGAACATTACATTCTCATGCTTTCTCATGTTCTCTAACCACTCTGAAACAAGGAGTAACACTGGAAAAAGTGTTCCTTTTTGTTTGTGAAAATGATTTAAGAACATTATTAAGGATTAGGACATAAAAATAAATAAAAAAACCTCACCTTTCAGATTTCTGACAGCCAGGATTGTCACTTTTTGGGGTCCCCTGACATATTTCTGTTGTGTGCATTATTTGCAGAGCATTTCTGTACTTGCATGTGTTGCATGTAAAGTAAAAGTCAGGGAAGAGTTGATTATTATTGACTAATGCTTATATAGGCGACGGGGTGGCGCAGTGGGTAGCGCTGTCGCCTTACAGCAAGAAGGTCGCTGGTTCAAACCCCTGCTGGGTTAGTTGGCATTTCTGTGTGGAGTTTGCATGTTCTCCCTGTGTTCACGTGGGTTTTCTCTGGGTGCTCCGGTTTCCCCCACTGTCCAAACACATGCGCTATAGGGGAATTGGGTAGGCTAAATTGTCCGTAGTGTGTGTTTGTGTATGAGAGTGTATGGGTGTTTCCCAGTTATGGGTTGCAGCTGGAAGGGCATCCGATACATAAAACATAAGCTGGATAAGTTGGCGGCTCATTCTAAACTATCGGACTAAGCCGAAAAGAAAATGAATAAATGAATAATGCTTATATATGATTGCAAATGTTTATATGATTAATGTGCAATGCAGTTTTCATTCATTCATTTTCCTTCGGCTTAGTCCCTTTATTCATCAGCGGTCACTACAATGGTTTTTAAAGTAATATTTTTTAGTATTTTTATAGTATGATTGTCACAATCACCAGCGATCTAGTCCAAACAGATCACTGGAGAACTACAAATCTGCCACCAAAAGAACTACAACTCCTATCATGCACCACACACTCACACCTGTTCCAGTTCTTCTTTGATTACGCACACATACAGCTGGGAACAGCTCAAGGACTAATTGCATGGACCATATATACAGCACACAAACACATGCTGTGTCCCAATTCGCATACTATCCGTCCTAAATAGTATTTGAAAATAGAATTAATATGTCTCAAACCATAGTATGTTGAAAAGAGTATGCCAAAAGTTCCTGGATGGTTTACTATTTCTGGTTAAAATTTTAAGTGTAGAAGCGTCCATACTCTGACCGCTGATATTGCCCACAATACATTGCATGTTGGACGTGAATTCAATTAGAACTACAAACATGGTGGATGCGCGAGACCAACCATCAAGTAGAGAGGCTTCAGTAAAGATGTTTGTATGACTGTTAATTAATATCTAGCCCACTGGAGAATATTTAAATGGTGTTGTCTGTGTTATATTTCATCTGCAACAACAATACTGAACTTCTATAAAGACGTGTTTGGAAATTAACATCTGAATGCAGAATTATCCAAAGATCTGAGGAGATTTCCCTGCATGAAAGACTCCTGAATGGCAGATTAACCTGCTGCTGCTTCTCCAATAAGGCAGGACATTAAATATGACAGAAATGTGGATGATGTGTGGATGATTGACAGGGCTCATGACTAAGTAACGCAACGATCTGTTAACGGGGAAGTAGTATGTGCCAAAGCTTGCACGCTCTTCTGCTACACACTCAAAAGTATATATTTTTCCTTCACAAACAAAGTGCATACTTTTTGGGCGTAGTATGCAGATTGGGACGCAGCAACAGACTTTGCTGAGTTTGGTTAATCTGTAACACCACGAATCGTTTTCCTTGTTTTGTCTTGCCGTGCCTTTTGATCCTTGCGTTGTTTCTTGTTTATCCTGTTTGCCGCCTGTATCGAACACTTTGCCTGTGGGCTCGACTATGATTCTGGATTTCCTGTATACATCTGTTTGTCCCTGTGTTGACCGTTGCCTGCCTGACCATTCTTGTAATAAACTGCACGTGAATCCTCAACTCTGTTGTCCAGCATCCTAAAGTTACAATTATATTATAGTAATAGCCTTTTAGTAGATTGTAATGTGAAGTGGGACAAGGAAGCGCGGATCCAAACGCAGGGTTTATTGAACACAGAATGGTAAGGTAAGCAACGGTCACAATTAGGAGCAAACAGATGTATACGGGCAATCCAGAGTCGTGGTCAATAAACAGGCAGAAGGTCAAAAGGCAGGCAGCATACGAAGTAAACAAATAAACAAACAAAGTGAGGGTCAGAAACAAGGCAAAGCACGGAAAACAAGTCGTAATGTTCACAAGACTCAGCACAGATGTGTGTGTGAGTGCTCTTTTTATTGTCCATGTAATCAGTTCATAAGCAGCTTCAGCTGTGACTGTTTGCAATCAGGCTCTAGGCCAGGGTTGTTGCTAGATCGGATACGTTTGCGGCCGGAAGTTAACGAGAATTATTTATGTTATTTATGAAATTTCTGATTTATTGTATTTTATTATCGTCTACTCCCACCCCAACCCTAAACCCAACCGTCACAGAAGCGTAAAAACAGAAGTTGTACCGAGTTTTATTTATCTTATCTATTAAATTACCCAATAAACTGTATTATTTAACCCCTACCCTCACCCCAACCCTAAACCCAACCGTCACAGTTCTGTAAAAATATTCGTTATTGTTATACAGTGTCATAAAAAAATGCCGCTATATTAATGTGCATATCGCACTTCCGGCCGGCCGCGTATACGATCTAGACTTTACCCTAGGCCAGGTGTGTAAGTGGT
The DNA here is from genome assembly GCA_903798195.1 of Danio kyathit. Classification (NCBI taxonomy): domain Eukaryota; kingdom Metazoa; phylum Chordata; class Actinopteri; order Cypriniformes; family Danionidae; genus Danio; species Danio kyathit. The sequence goes on from LR812531.1 coordinate 61,192,298, forward strand.
GCATGACTGGATCTTGTAGTTCTTTTGCAGGCTGATTGTAGTTCGTTAGTGAACTGTGTTTTCCAGCGTGAAAGTAGATATATTATGAGTGACTTGCTTTGATTACCAAACCAGTTCATCTAATCGGTTTTGCATTGGAAACCTTAATACAAGTTTAAATATATTTAAACTTTTTTTTTTATAGAGATATATACACACACACACACACACACAGTTGAAGTCAGAATTATTAGCCCTTCCTGAATATGTTTCCCCAATTTCTGTTTAACAGGGAGATTTTATTTTTTTTCCAACACTTTTCTAGAAATAGTTTTATGATGAGAGCACATAATATTTGACTAGATATTTTTCAAAAGTGATATTTAAAGGTTTAGGCTGTGGTCACACTGCACATTTCTCCCCATAGACTTCCATTCATATGCATGCGAATGCGTCAGACCGGAAACGTAAGGTCATGCGTCAAGTTTTGCAGGTCGCTGCGGTGCAAAGTTCAAGCTTGGTGAACTCTGACCTGCGAAATCGCATCACTTGACTGCTTGAGACCAATCGAGGATCAAAACATGACCTCTCTGGACAGAAATTTAAATGTCTAATCATCTTGTTTAATCCCGCCCCTTTTTCGCAGCGCCATACGACAGAATTTTGCACACACAAACTTTAATTAGGTTAATTAGGGTAAAGTTAGGGTAATTAGGCAAGTCATTGTATAACAGTGGTTTGTTCTGGAGACAATCTAAAACAAATATTGCTTAAGGGGGCTAATAATATTGACCTTAAAATGGGTTTAAAACATTTAAAAAACTGCTTTTATTCTAGCTGAAATAAAACAAATAAGACTTTCTCCAGAAGAACAAATATTATAGAAAATACTGTGAAAAAGTCCTGAATCTGTTAAACATCATTTGGGAAATATCTGAAAAAGAAAACAAATTTAGGGTGTATAACAGTGGTCGGGAACCTATGGCTCGCGAGCCACCTGTGGCTCTTTGACCAAAATTAGGTGGCTCTCCAGCTGTCTCCCTTCAATAAAATTCTACGGTTTAAAAAATGATAATCATCACTAGAAATCAGTTTCCTATAGAAAATACATTTACAATTCCCTTGTTATTGTAATTTTATTTTGTATGAAAAAGAATAAAAACTCGACGTTTCGACATATGCGTTTGTGCGGCGCAGTGAATAAACCAACTTACGTTTCTATGGTAACCGCGCACATAAATTCAAACAACGTTCATGAGTGGTGATGATGGCAAAAAGAAATTCTGAGGAACATCGAAAGTTTCAAAATGAGTGGGCAGGAATTATTGACGTCTCTGCTGCTCTGCCCTGTCTGATCTGCACTAAACGCATTTTCTCTTGTAAAACATCAAATGTTAAGAGACATTTTAACACCATGCTTTTGCGGCAAAGAACCAGCCGAGTGAAAGCCGAAAGAAGGCGTGTGAGGAGCTCCAGCATAAACAGCAAACCAGACAAAAACAGCAGAGACAGGACAGGAGTTTGGGCAGGGGCATCTGGGAATGTGAGTGCTGCGAGATCATTGGAGCTCGCAAGGCAAAGGAAACCTTTCACAAACGGCGAATAAATCGTGTATGCTAAGTACAGCAAATGAACAGTTCGCGGCGGTGCTTAATTTGAGCCTTAATTTGGATCTTGTTGCGAGAAATGTCAGATATTCGTGTTTTGCTTCCCGGTATTTATTTTAATTGATCCGGCATTAACTTGTGCGTGGTGAATACGTGTGTGTGTGTGTGACATCCAATGCCTCAGTTTGTCACGTGGGTACACGGACCGGTCTTGAACGATTCGTTTATTTTGAACGAATCTTTTATTAGACTCGAAAAAAAGATTTGTTCATCTCGATGAACGAGACTCAAAGGTCCAGTTGAGTAAAATGATCCGAACTTCCCATGAGTCCGAGTGAAAAACAGCGAGCAAAGCTGTGTCGAGTGTGTGTGCTCGGCTACACATAAAGCTAGTCATTTCTGACCAATCAGCTTATGTTTACAATCATTCTCGTTGGTTGGTGATTGTTGTTTCGCGCGCAGTAAGCAGCGAAAATAAATAATGGCACAGTGGCCTACTAAATAACACCTGTATTTTCAAAATGCCAGAGCTGTATTTATATTTTTTAAACCACGAGTAAATCTGACAATGAGCCTGATAAACACCATGAAACTGCGCGAATGGATCAGGAGACAGCAGCAAAACGATCTCATGTCAGCCAGAAAACATGACTGAAGAGGTAACTGGGCTCATCTTGAAGCTTAGACTGAGTGAGTCATTTTTGCTTGACACATAATAGTGAAGTGAACTCAGTGTCAGTGGTGTTAGTAAACTAAATAGTGACGTTTCATGCTTTTTTCGCTATAACCGTTGAGGAAGGTCAGGTTCCGGTGTCCTTACATTTTATACTACCCATCAGATTATGCTACCAACAAATATATATATATATATATAAAGTCACGTGGCTCTTTAAAAAATGCATTTGCAAAAAAAACCCCAGAAATGGCTCTTTGCTGAAAAAAGGTTCCCGACCCCTGGTGTATAATGTTGACTTCAACTGTAGATACGTTTTATATCCATATTGAGTTAGAGATATTGCATGTTACTATACCTTTAAAATAAATAAATCTTTAGATATTTTACAAAATTCTGTGCAGAAATAGCAAAATAATGTCTGCAAATTCTGTTCGGCCCTGCTCATAACCAACATCTGCATTCACTCCTAGTACATACACACATACACGCACATATAGCATCTTCTCAAGCACAATCACAGATCTGAAAGACTTATTGACCAGGTTGTGTTAATTGGCAATTAGCAGAGTCCTCTGATCAGCGTAATCAGTAACCGGGCAGAGTAATTGTCTCAGAGAGCAGAAACTTTATAGATCGTTAATCAGCGAGGAACAAGCTCAATCCGTAACCTCTTCACCTAAAGATCGGAGGCGGCTCAGATTAGTCTTGTTTACTTTCACTGTGTGTTTTTACCAGCAGTCTTATTTGATCTGGAGGAACTGTCTGGTTAAAAAGACTTGAGCTTTGATAATTAGCCACTGTTTACAACAATACTTGGTTATACACAGAGAGTAATTCATCATCAGCAGGCCTAGACAGAACCTGCTGACCTTTTTAGATATTTCTGTAATGAATTTTGTAACATCTCTGTGGATTTATGTGGAATGTTTTGTATAGTATATGACCTAAAAAGTGCCTACAGTAGCTCTCTCATATAATACATCCACTAAAAGACAGAACATATTACTTTACAAACTCTGTTGTACACAGATCATCTAAACATTTGCATATATATATATATATATATATATATACAGGGGTTTGACAATGAAACTGAAAGGTCTGGTTTTAGAGCACAATAATCTATTATGGCTCGTTTCCACTGAGTGGTACAGTACGGTACGGTTAGGGTCGGTACGGGTCACCTTTATCAGGCTTGCGTTTCCACTACAAAGGGTACTCTTTTGGTGGGCGTGGTGTACGACAGAGAGTTTCAGTCGACGTGATTCTCGCTCGAATAAATGTCTACAGTAAAGCTGTACAGGTCGTTCATGTTATATGAGAAGCTCTTCTAACAAAACAGATGCTTTAAACATATTAATACTTGTTTATAAATGTTTATTACTAACATTTCTATGAACATGATTGGATTATAACTGCAGATTAATGACAGTGTGACAGTGTTACAGCCTACTGTAACGTCAGCAATTATATAAAATAAATAAATAAATGCAACATATATGAACACATACATACCCTTACAGTCTCCGATATGTTACCACTTACAGATAAACTACACACAGCATACATTAAGTCCTTATTTGAGTTCAATAACAACACGCAACATATACAGTAGCCCACAGTCAGAGCAAACCTATCATCTGTGTCTTTAATCTTCACCAGCACATGTAGCCTCTGTTAGAGAGTAATTCCCTCATTCCGAGTTCATAATAGTCCAAAAGGTGATGATAAACATGGGAGTTTATTCATGATTTGTTCATGGCAGATTGGTCAGGTTGCTGAAACTATTTGCTCCTGTGTTTTGTTGGGCTTCTCCTTTTTCCCGCGCTTCACTCTCGCGTTTGTCCTTTTCTTTCTGAATGGATGCTTCATTAATCACACACACGTTATTATCATCAGCTCAAGAAGTTCGTTATATCAAATCTAGACGCGATCGCGAGCTCCCTGGAGAAAGCGAAAACCGCTCGCACTTTTAGACTTTTAGACGGCCTCGTAAAACAACAACAAGACACGGCAAATTCTTGGCTTTGTGGCTGTTCATCAAGACAACGACAAGGTTTGTTTTGAGCCCGGGTCATCCATTACTCGTTATTATAATGCATATAGTTGTCTCGGCTGTGTATTTAAAAACATGGCGGCTCCATTGTTTTGATTCTGGCTAGCTCCACGAGATTGTGACGTATCTCTGTAAACCAATCAGCGTTCAGCTGCGCGTGTAGCTCTACCTTTTGGTACCCTTTCTCGTCTTTGGTACCCTTTCGAAAGGGTGCCGAAGAAGTGGTACGGTACGGTTCGGTTCGAACCAAACCGTACCGTACCATACCACTCAGTGGAAACGGGCCATTAGTATGGTGCAGGGCCTCCTTTTGTGGCCAATGCAGGATCAGTTGGTGTTGGGAATGACAGACACAAGCCCTGCATAGGGATTATAAACCATTTTCCTTCAGAAAAGGGGCTCGGTCTCTACAGTGATGCTGCTGGAGGAAAAACTTTCCTGACTCGCTCCTCCAAAACACCCCAAAGTGCGTAATAATGTTTAAATCTGGGTACTGTGCAGGCCATGGGAGATGTTCAACTTGACTTTCATGTCCATCAAACCCCACTGTCTTCAGTCTTGCTGTGTGTATTTGTGCATTATCCTGATACACAGCACTGCCTTCAGAATACAATGTTTGACCCATTGGGTCCGTGGTCCTTCAGAATGGTTGGGTAGTCATTGGCAGTGACCCAGGATTCATCTAGTACCAGTATTGGGCCTAGGGAATGCCATGATATTGAGCCCACGCCCCGTGCTTTACATTGGGCATCAGTAGTCTGGGTGGGACGCTTCTTTGGGGCTTCTCCACACTGTAACTCTCCCGGATGTGGGAAAGACAGTGAAGGTGGACTCATCAGAGAACAATACATGTTTCACATCTTCCACAGTCCAAGATTTACACTGCTGGCACCATTGAAACTGGCGTTTGGTATTGGCAGGAGTGAGCTAAGGTTTGGCTATAGCAGCCGGACATGTATATTGACCCTGTGGAGCTCCACACCAACAGTTTTTGTCTAAGAAGGAAAGGGGATCAGACTGCAGGCATGACCATTACTGTGTGTAAGTGTTTCCCTGCTTTGGTTGTGTGTCTTGTCAGACATTAGGCAGACTGATGACTCTTTAACATACGGCGTTTTTAGAATCGTGTTAGTCTGATGCCTGTCTTACATAAGAAGTGACATTTCAAAGCTCTCAGACGACTCCTTACAGCCAAAACCTGAACAAAAGTGTTACGTGTGTGTGAGTTACGTGTGTGTGATGTGAGCGGATACGAGAGGCGCTTTCGATTACATCCAGCACTCTCTTTACATCTGCCTCACTGCACTGATAAACAATGATGCTCTTCCTCTGTGTTTTAGCCAAATGTATATATTTTTTTTATTCTTTTTACCGTATTTCAGAAGTGATGTTTCACAAAGCAAGAAATCTTTCACAGTATATATATATATTTTTATTTTGGAGAAAGTCTTATTTCTTTAAGTTTGGCTGAAATAAATGGAGTTTTACATTTTTTTAAAATACAATTTTTAAGGTCAAAATTATTCAACCCAGGCTCATTGTGGATATGTACCCAGGTCTACATCCTTGGAGAGTGCGATTATACATACCCAGAGCTACTTCTGCCCCGATTGACCCACGCATCCCCTTCCCTAAACTCAACTGATAGTGCTTTTAAAAGCAATCTTGAAAAGGAAAGCTGTGGCACCCTCATGATTTTACCACGTTTTCATATTTTACAGTGTTTTCAGCCTGTTATTTATTTAATTGTATTTTTTGCTTTTGTTTTACTTGGTTTCTGGAACCGTTCTTTGCCTGAATAGAACCCTGTCGTCCGCCGGTGTATGTGGCGAGCTACTGGGCAAACTGGTAACACCGAAAAAGCTGTCCATACGGAGGTAATCAGTCAGCGGTAGCACAAAAAGAACAGAAGCTGTTCGCTTTTAAAGACTAAATGCAGCCAGATTTAGCCCCAGGTACATATCTGTATCCACAATCATGTGCATATCCACAATCAGCCTTTGTTGATTTTATTAGCTCCTTTTTCGTGTTATACAATGACTTGCTTAATTACTCTAACTTGCCTAGTTAACCCTAGTTAAGCCTTTAAATGTCACTTTAAGCTGAATACTAGTATCTTGAAGACAACGCAGGCTCTTTCTGAAAACGTACCACTATATACATTTCTGGAGAGCACCAAATACGTCTCAGGAGCTACGTTTTTTTTTTTGCAGTTTTTGCGAATCTACCAGAGGCCGCTGTGTAGGCTTTTTAAGATCTCAAATTTCTCTCGTGAGTGCCATTTGTGCCTGCTGTTCTCACGTAAATCAACCAGAAGCCACTGTCGACTGACTGACCCACCCTCCTCCTTTCCTAAACCCAACCAATAATATTTTAAAAAGCACAGATTGACCCGCCAACCCACTTCCCTAAACCTAGCCAACACTTTTAAATAGCAATCTAGAAAAAGAAAAGCCCTCGCCTGATTTTTACCACGTTTTCAGATTTTACCACATTCTCCTCCTGTTATTTACTTGTTTATTTTAATTTTTGGCTTCTGCTTTTGTTGTGGTCAACTCCTCTCTTTCTCTCAAGTCTGCCGACGTACATGGCAAGTTACTGGACAAACTGGTAACACTAGAAAAGCCGTCCATACGAAGGTAATCTGTAGCGAAAAAAGAACAGAAGCTGTTGGTGGTGTCATACCGCCCCATAGTGTTCGCTTTTAAAGACTAAATGCAGCCAGATGTAGCCCCAGGTACATCTGTATCCACAATCATGTGCATATCCACAATCAGCCTGTGTTGATTTTTATTAGCTCCTTTTTCGTGTTATACAATGACTTACTTAATTACTCTAACTTGCCTAGTTAACCTAATTAACCTAGTTAAGCCTTTAAATGTCACGTTAAGCTGAATACTAGTATCTAGAAGACACCCCATTCTGAAAACGTACCGCTATAAACGTTTCACCAAATACGTCCCAGGAGCTACGTTTTTTGCAGTTTTTGTTTTTGTAAATCCACCAGAGGCCGCTGTGTATGCTTTTTAAGATCTCAAATTTCTCTCGTGAGTGCCATTTGTGCCTGCTGTTCTCACGTAAATCCACCAGAGGCCACTGACTGACTGACCAATTGACTGACCCACCCTCCCCCTTCCCTAAATCCAGCCAATAGTGTTTTAAAAAGCACCGATTGACCCGCCAACCCCCTTCTCTAAACCCAACCAACACTTTTAAATAGCAATCCAGAAAAAGAAAAGCCCTCGCCTGATTTTTACCACGTTTTCAGATTTTACCACATTCTCACCCTGCTATTTACTTGTTTATTTATTTTTTGGCTTATTATTATTATTATTATTAGTAGTAGTAGTAGTATTATTATTATTATTATTAGAATACTACAACAGACAGTCCTGTTTATTGTGTTCAAAACTAAACTCATAATCAATCTGTCTGGACATATTATAGTCAGTAATACAGCAGCGCAGATGATGGACAGATGTGATTGACAATTCACAATTTTACCAAAATGACTTTAATCCTGCAAATAAATGGAGTCTGTCCCATATGTAGCCCAGGAGGATTCTCCGTAGAGTCAGACCTATTCGAGGTCAGTAATGAAGACATTCATTTGCATGAGCGGTGTTTCAGGTAGAGGAGCATGATGGGAAAACCTGCTCCATCACTGATCTGTCAATCAAACATCAGCTGATCATCTTCATCATATATTACTGTATACTGGAGAGAGTTTACTGTATACTGGAGAGAGTTGTTTACTGTATACTGGAGAGAGTTGTTTACTGTATACTGTACTGTATACCGATAGCTCATGGACAGATTAGATTTAAATATTGATGTTGATGCACTAAATTAATGCACATTTATTGGTGCAGTTGTTCACTAGAACTGCTTGTACTGGAATAGCATGGAAATATTACACATGTGACTGAGTCTCATTATTGCCTTATTTCGCTGTACTCCAATGCTGTCACTTTTGTTTTTAATAGTTTCTTATGATTATTTTTAGATTGACTGAAATGTATTAGTCTTATTTTACATGTATTTGTATGTATGTGTGTTTGTGTGTGTGTGTGCAGTTAAAGGCACAATTATTTGCCCTCCTATTACACATATATGTACATAAAAATGAAATTATACAAAATAAAAATATGTACATACATATTAAGATTTATATTGTATTTGAATTTGGTGCATGTGTTTGTATATACAATAATGTGTGTATTTATATATACATAATAGATACACACGGCACACACACACAGTATATTATTACTTTTACTTTTGAAACGTTATAGACATTAAAGTTGCCTGATGTGCTTTGAAATGTGCATTTCGTATTTAAAGTTTGATGTAATTTCAACTGAAACAGGAAGACAGGGCTGGACAGGGAGTAGCTCCTAACAGCCAATAGGGTTTGGTTTATGTCACAACGCTGCAGTCATTTTCACCTTTAAAACACTGTAGAGATGAAATATGTGCTGGTTATCTCTGAACTCATTTGAGTTTGTTCTGGATCATTGAACTTGACGTTATGAAGCTTTAAGAGCTGATGTGAAACCAGAGAAGCTCATGTTCGCTCAAGCAGATCTCTGTGGGATTCAACAGATCAGAAGCAATGTGAACAATGACACAATTATGCAAATGATACAAGTTGTGGTCGGATAGTTAGAAAAGAATAGTTTATTGGTCCCATTTGAAGAAATACTGTAGTGATGTAGGGTAAAATAAAGTACCTTAATTAATCTGTTGTGGTGATTCTATAGTTGCTGTGGTAACACAAGTACTATAGGAATTAATCTGTTGTGGTGATTCTATAGTTGCTATGGTAACACAACAACTTTAGGAATTAATCTGTTGTGGGGATTCTACAGTTGCTATGGTAACTCAACAACTATAGGAATTAATCTGTTGTGGTGATTCTACAGTTGCTATGGTAACACAACAACTTTAGGAATTAATCTGTTGTGGTGATTTTACAGTTGCTATGGTAACACAACAACTATAGGAATTAATCTGTTGTGGGGATTCTACAGTTGCTATGGTAACTCAACAACTATAGGAATTAATCTGTTGTGGTGATTCTACAGTTGCTATGGTAACACAACAACTATAGGAATTAATCTGTTGTGGTGATTCTACAGTTGCTATACTGACTACCTTTACATGGACATCAGTTATAGTTATTTGCCTTAATCTGAATCAGACAATAATATAATTAATGTGTTACGTGTAGTGCTTTTTGAATGTTGCGTCACCAGGCTATCCACAATTCCTGTAGAATCTCATGTCATTTTGGGTGTTTCATCTTTAATTTTTCAACTTTAACTGCAGTTCGGCAGTTTCACTTTCACTCATGAACATTTCATTCATGCCCCCATGACAATCTGGGGTTTTAGACGCGAATATGAAGTGAGGACTGGTGGAAGAGTGTTGCTTTAAAGGGCACCTATGGTGAAAAATCTACTTTTCAAGCTGTTTGGACAGGCATATGTGTAGGTATAGTGTATATCCGTCATATTGGGGTGATATAAACACACCCAGTCCTTTTTTTTTCAGTTTAACAACACAAAAACGGTGGACCAGTTGGAGCGGTTTTGAGACCGACCGCAACTTGACGTAGGAGTGCGGTCCCCCCGCCCACCGAATTGTTTAACAGTTGCGTATTAACATGTCTCCGTAGTAACATGTATAATCATACCAACCACAGGACGTGCGCAAACTAAGCAACCATAAATAAAAGTCTGTTCAGTTTGCTAGGATCATCAATCATCATCAAAACAAGTTTAAAATCTTTTAAATCAGTGCATGTTTGTAATAAATTACAGCAATTTACTTCAGCTTTACTTCATCAGCACAGCCGCGTGTCAGAACAATTATACAAGAAGCTTCAATCCCGGTTTGTGGACGTTAAATCAGGTTTATTTTGTACATTAACATAACAGATATCCATACAGCAGTGGATATTAACCTGTATCCTGCCACATTTGCATGCAAAAACAGTGCAAAGCTAAACGTGCGCTGTGTGTGTGTGTGTCCACGCTATGTGTGTGCATGTGTATTTGTGTGTGTGCGTGAACTTTGTAACGACATTGTGTGTGACTGACTCATCCTTGCAACTCCACAACATGCATCAAATACTCATTGGTCAGATTCTTACTGTAGTTTTTCTCACAAGCGTTACGTGAGATCTTATTCCTTCTTGTTTGTCTGTTGTCTGACGCAGCCGAGGTAGCTGCTGACAGGCACGTGGAAACGGTGGGCGTGAAGGACTAGCCTTAAAGGCGCAGTACACAAAAAAACGTTAGCTGATGCTAAATGCTTCAAAACAGAAACTTATGAAAGGTATAATAAAAAATCTGATGGGTGTTTTGAGATGAAACTTTACAGACACCTTCTGGAGACACAAAAGACTATATTAAATCTGGAAAAAGTGGTAACCTAGGTGCCCTTTAATGGAATTTGATACCGCACGACAAATAGAAAGAAAAAAAACTTCCACATTTTGTGATGTGTGTGTGGTCCTTTTCTGACAGCCGTGTGTGTGGATCTTGTCGGAAAATATGGCGAAAAGTCCTACATGACGGTAATAGTTTGATTGCAATGTTTACTTCAGTAATGCCACTAATATCTGCATACTCCACATGTCTTAATTCCATTTCAGTTTAGTTCAATCATGACTTTAGTCAGATTAAGTTCATCAAAAATCGCTGTTTACATGGTAGACTCTTAATCAGAGTATTGTCTTAATCGTGTTGATCATATTAATTAAGTATTAGTTGTCGGGCCATTTGGGACGCAGCTTATTCACCTTATTCTCTGTGTACGAGCGCGTGCATCCGTTTGAATCTTTTTGGCTCAAGACTTCCGGTCTCATTCACTCCCGTTCATTTTTAAACTTTAAAAACAGCTCTTTATGCTGCTTTGCTGCAAACTGATATTTTCTTATTACTGTATATGATTCTGCTTTGCCTGTATAATCATGCAAACACTTGTTTTTAGAGTTTGGCCGTTGTCTGCGGATTATTATTCCAAGTCATTTCTCCCATAGGCAGCTGATCAGAAGTTCTAAAACAATCGCAAAAATGAGCGCACTTCCGCAATATTTACTATACATTACTATAGTACTTGTTCATGTGGGTGGCTCTGTGTTCAAACCCAGTGTGAGGATTTCAGCAGAGACGCTGGTGATCTGCTCAGTATGCAGCGTTTAACTCACGGCAGATTCAATCAGCTCAAGTCTTGTGTTTCAATTAATTATTGTCCTGATGCCTTGACAGATCTGAGAGACGAGAGCTTTCTGCTTCACCGCTGAACAAAAGAGTACAGAGAACAAGATCATCTGCACTCTTCAATGCCTGTAATCAATGCCTGTAAATTCAACATCTAGTATTAGCGTTAGAAAGATTAATTTTTAAAGGGCACCTATTTTACCCCTTTTTCAAGATTTAAGCCTTTTGTGTCTCCAGAGTGTCTGTAAAGTTTCAGCTATAAACACATCAGATTATTTATTAAACCTTTCAGAATGTTGGGATGTTCTGCTCTGAACACAGGGTAGCTGTTTTTGTGGCCGGTGCCTTTAATGCTGGTTCTCCCTGCTCACAGTTCCCATGTGCACGTCAGAGTGTGCCTCAATCTCCGACTCGGCTGTGTCAGATAAACAGCACAGTGACAGACATGAAGGAAGCAGGAACGTTTGTGCAAAATACTACAGTAAGAACTTTACCAATGATTATTTGATGTATTTGTGGTGCAGTTAATTCAAGCCTTTCTGCAACGAGGAGTCACACACAATGTCATTACAAAGTTGACTCACACACATACAGTGAACTCACACACACAGACAGCACACATGTTTAACTTTGCATTGTTTTTGCAGGCAAATGTGACAGGATACGGGTTAATCTCCACTGCTGTATGGATATCCGTTATGTTAGTGTACAAAATAAACCTGATTTAACGTCCACAAACCGGGATTGAAGCGTCTTTTATAATTGTTCTGACATGCGGCTGTGGTGATGAAGTAAAGCTGAAGTAAATGGCTGTAATTCATTACACACATGCACTGATTTAGAAATGTGTTAAACTTGTGAAACTCACTCTTGATCACATTTGATGATGATTGATGATCACAGAGAGCTGAACAGATCTTTTATTCCCGGTTGCTTTGCGCACATCCTGTCTAGTGGACATGGGCGTTGCTAGGCCTATTTTAGGGGGGCTGTAGCCCCCCTATATTTCTTCTCAGCCCCCCTAAAACTTTTGCTATTAGCTCATAAACTGTACACTAAATTAATCGCCTCAGTCCCCTTTAAATTTGATAAGAAAACGGCGGCAGAATTCGGCTCCTCCATGTCTTTTGTTTTTCAATTGATCAGTAAACCACAGCGAGGTGTGTGTTTATTGATTAATTGTTATAATATCTGCTTATTTGCAGTTCTTTGATCTAGATAATCTTGTATCACCTGTATCGCAATGTCACGGAGGAGCAGTCGGTTTTCTCGGCGTTCACCTCATCAGCATAGCTGTTTCCTCCAGCAAAAAATGTAACTCTTAACGAACATTTCGCTGTTTTTATTTCAAAATGAACTACCAATAAGCACTTTACAGTTCGTGTGGCATTAACTATAGCATACAGTCTTGCACAGAAAGGATTAAACACAGTGACAGAACCACTTAAAGTTTTCGTTATAACTGTCACTGAGTCACAGATAGAAACAAAAAATTGTGTAAAAGGAACAGGAACTTTCAGATGTGTTTGTAACGTAACGTTAGCATACACATCAATTAGCTTCAGTCGTGTTTCTTTAAAACTAGTTGCATTTTGTATCAAATTGTTTTAAATTACTAAACACTGTTACAACTAGGGATGGCAGATGTGAAACTGACGTTTCGACACAGTGTCGAGATCCCGAAGCACGAGTGTTTCGAATCACTGCACCGAAGCATGAGCCGAAACACCCAGGTCCCGTGACTAAAGCGATTCAAAGCATCGATCGGTTCAGAAGCATTTCAAGACCTGGCGAATCTGCATTTAACTGACAAGGTCAAATGACGTCACGGCTCATATGGCCTAGTGGACCGTACGTATGCACGTTGTCACTGTGCTTCAATTGACTTTGGGTTCGAATCCCGACTTGAACAAATACTCCGAAATCATGATTTTATGTATTTTAATCATGTTACTGTTTTATGGTGTAGTCTAGATAGGATACAGCTGCTGAATTTAGCATCGTTTTGTAACACTGTAAAACAATAATTAATACTTTTAGAGTACTGTAATTGTTGGGTTTAGGTTTTGGGTAGACATTAATAAAATACAATAAATGGGAAAGTTAATGAATAATATCAATAATTCTTGTTAACTTCTGGCCACAACCGTGTCTGATCTAGCAACAACCCTGTTTTATGACCAAAACAAGACATATTTATTCACAAGTGTTTATTTGGATGTCAGACCAATGTTGAAACAAAACGACACAAGAACAGAGCAATTCAAACTGATATAAAAGCATTTCAAAACAACTGCAACAGCCTGTATTCGAACCCTCTATCCCCGCATGGAAGTCAAGAACTTTAACCGCTCCACTATATCACTTAAAGATTTGTCCCTGCAAAGTGGGGTTTAATACCTTAATTTGCTCAACTGTTCTTTGCTGAAGCGGTTTCAGTGCAATACATTAAAAATGACCACTAGGTGTCACCGTAGAGTGGGGTTTCGAAACGTTTCGAAGCTTCGACACATTTGCTTTGACTGTTTCAGTGTTTCATGAAGCCTCGCTTTGCCCACCACTAGTTACAACCTAGCACTGTGAAAAAAATGTTTTGAACACTAAATTCGCATAGTATACAGTATAAAAGCAGTAAAAACCTTACCTTTCTGACCGGAAAACACGAGTTCCAAAACTTCTTCTTCTTGTAATCTTTAAGGCGGTTGCCAACCAGCTTTTTGGAGCATTACCGCCACCATCAGGACAAAAGTTAAACAAGCCGAGTCCTTGCCAGAAGCGGCCCGGACTCTACAGACAGACTCGGGCCAGATATGGTTAACAGGAATCGGGCCAGGGCTTTACAGCCGCATCACAAACACATGTGCGAGAGCGAGCTGCGGGCCATACTTGGCCCAGATAACACTCGCCGATGCCGAGTCGGAGCCGGAGGCGCCGAAGGGTAGCCGAGCTCGGGCCGATTACTACCTGCTATCTGGGTTGTCTATATAAAAAAATATATACTTTTTTATTTATTATTATCATTCAGATCGTGAAATATGTGAATTAGCCTGTAAGTTTAAAATTATATATTTATATGCATTTCATTTAATTAGAAAAGTGGCAGTTTAATAATAATAATAATTATTCCTTACATTTATATAGCGCTTTTCTGGGCACTCAAAGCGCTTTACTCATAGGGGGGAATCTCCTCATCCACCAGTTTATTTATTTATAAATTGGAAACAAAAAATGCACTCGAATATAAGTGCTTTTTACTACAGTAAACAGGTGGGTTGAGCTTATTTGGCTTATTCAGAACTCAAATGGTTATGCCTGTCTATGTAATACAGTGGAATAGTATACAACCCATATCATTTTTTTAAGTGCATTACTATTAAATGTAATATTTGGCTTTATATATATATATATATTTATTTAATTTAAAAAATTTTTAGGAGCTGAGCCCCCCTAAAATGAAAATCCTAAAATCGCCCCTGCTAGTGGATATGATTATACGCTTTATTATGGAGACATGTTAATATGTGGCTGTCAGTCAATTCGGTGGGCGGGGAAACCCCACTACTACGTCGCGCTGTGGTGGACCTCAAAATGGGAGGGATTTGGATCCTATTTTAATGTCAGGAAATGTAAAAAAAATTAGCCCAGCATGACTGTGGACACACTGTACTACACACAGTTCTGTCCAAACAGCATACAGAAGGTGATTTTCATCATAGGTGCCCTTTAATGCCTAAAAAAAGATTGACATAACCATTTAATAGCCTGATGTGAAGGTTAGCACAACATATTTTTGTTAACTGCTTTTAAAATCCAAATCTACTGGGATCAAATAATCTGCTCCTGCATCTACACTGCCTTTACATTTGAGCCGGATGTCCATTTTTATCTCCCCAACGGGCTTTTAGATGAAACATCCTGGACAGAGTTCAGTGAAGCCTATAAGTGAGAAGTCCATTAAGATGTGAGCGATTAAACGGGCAGTGATACGTACGTGTGTGTGTGTGTGTGTGTGTGTGTGTGTGTGGCAGGAGCAATCTGATGATGCTCAGGGAACGAGCCGATCGCACCTTTAACAGTGAAGAAGAGCAGACTACTGACTGTCCTACAGTGACCTTCTGCTTCACACACACACACACACACACACACACACACACACACACACACACACACACACACACACACACATACAGCACACATGTGCTCCATCTTATAAACATTGCACACATACGCACTCAAAAACACACATGCGTCATCTCCTGAACATTGTACACACAAACGCACACAGAAACGCTCCCACACATGCAGATTGCAAACATACATACACACACACACACACACACACACACATGTAGGCACATAGAAACACATAAACACACACACATTGCATACACACACAAGCATGCATGCACATTGGACACACATATACGCACACACACAAGCAATTTACGCACACATGCTCCCACACGCACACATTGCACGCACACAAACACACATGTGCATCATCTCCTAAACATTGCACACACAAACACACGCACACAGAAACGCTCCAACACATGCAGATTGCAAATGCGCACACACACAAACATGCACACACTGCCATGCATGTGCATTGGACACACATATACGCACACAACACTAGCATTTACACACACACACACGCTCCCACACACATATACATTGCACACACACAAACAAACATGTGCTCCATTTCATGAACATTGCACTCACGTGCACAATCAAACATGCACACACACTCCTGCACATGCAGATTGCACACACACATGCTCACATATTACCCACACACAAACACAAATACACACTCCCACACACATGCACAAACTCACGCTTATATCACACACACACACACACACACACACACACACACACACACATGCTCCCACAGCCACATTGCACACACACTCATGGATACACATTTTACAAACACACATGCACATTGCACAGTCACACTTATACAAACACATACACAAAAACACACATGCATGCACAGACACATGCACACACATGCACCTGCACATGCAGATTGCACACACACATGCGCACATACAAACACACATTGCACAAACACTATACACACTCCCACACACATGCACAAACTCATGCATATTGCACACACACACACAGACACACACACACACATTCCCATGGTCACATTGCACACACACACACACACACACACACACACACACATGGATGCACATTTTACAAACACACTCATGCATGCCCACAAACGCACACAAACACACTCCCACACATGCACATTGCACAGTCACACTCATACAAACACATACACAAAGACACACATGCAAGCACAGACAAACGTACACACATGCTCCCGCACATTTAGATCGCATGCACACATGCAAACACACATATTGCACAAACACAATACGCACTCCTACACACATGCACAAACTTATGCATATTGCACACACATACACACACATGCTCCCACAGCCACATTACACACACACACATGGATGCACATTTCACAAACACACTCATGCATGCCCACAAACGCACACTCCCACACATGCACATCGCACAGTCACACTTATACAAAAACACACACACACACATGGCACACACAAACATACATGCACACACACACCACTAGAGAAGTGTGGGTCAGCTCAAATATTAAATGAATCTGCTCCTTCAAACAAATCATGGTGGCTCAGGAGTGTCGCACTGTGGCCTCACACCAAGAAGGTCGCTGGTTCGAGTCGCGGCTGGGTCAGTTGGTGTTTCTGTGTGGAGTTTGCATGTTCTCCCCGTGTTGGCGTGGGTTTGCTCCGGGTGCTCTGGTTTTCCCCTACAGTCCAAACACATGCGCTATAGGGGAATTGATCAACTAAAGTGGCTGTAGTGTAAGAGTGTGTGTGTGTGTGTGTGTGAGAATGAGTGTGCATGGGTGTTTCCCAGTACTGGGTTGCAGCTGGAAGGGTATGTGCTGTGTAAAGCATATGCTGGAATAGTTAGCAGTTCATTCCGCTGTGGTGACCCCTGATAAATAAGAGACTGAGCCAAGAAAAATTAATGAATGAATGAAAGTTTGTCTTTGCCTAAGTTTGATTAAAATAAACACATTATTAGCACTGATTATTACTTGATTATTAACTGAGAGAGAGGAGAAGAGAAAAGAAAAACCTTCTGGAATGTATAATATTTGCATCATGAACACAGTTTAACTCCAACATCTGTAAGTGAGCACCGCTGGATGAACTGAACATCACATTGGTATGAGAGTCGGAGCGCTGTGTGTGTTCTGATGCCGAACTGAAGCCTGGAGCTGTTTTCTGCAGTGACACTCAAACACGGCTCTCCTGCTCTCTGTAAATTTATCTGTTCTTCCTCACCTCCTGTGTGTCGAGAGGACGGAAGAGCAGATCACTGAAGAACAGGGATGAAAACACTGAAACACAGTCAGTCTGAGAGCAGAGTCGGTGTAGCAGGAGTCACGACCAACATCTGCACTCAACAAGACATAATAAACTGTTGGTGCAGCAAAATAGTCAATTAAAGGTGCCATGTACTGCATTGGATCAGTAAATTAAATTGTTTTCTCATATCAACATGGTAAATACAGTATAAGAAACAATTTTATATGCTCATTTATTACTCCATAAAATCCCCCTAGAATCAGAGGGTGCTTATTGACCATATTTGGTCAAGTCCCGGCTGGGTCAGTTGGCTATAGGGGAATTGATTAACTAAATTGGCTATAGTGTATGAGTGTGAGTGTGTATGGGTGTTTCCCAGTTGTGGCTGGAAGGGCATCCGCTAGATCAAATACATCTTTTTTTGACACCCTTTATGGGGATCAAGCGTTAATTAGGGTGGTCAGCTCCACTGTAATTCACAGCCTGATTACGAGGATGCAGACAGAAATATGAATAACAGCATCATGAGAAAGTCGAAATCTTAAAGCTGTAATTTTTACACTTTGATTTTATTTTTAGTAAAATATTTTTAAAATAATTTTTATGTTTGAAACTGTTGCTTTATTTGCAATATTTCAATTTTGTGCATTAATGTAAGTCACATCTTTGAATGTAAACACAGCAACTAAATGCAGTTTACATATTTTCAATCTAGGCTCATTCTGAAAACGCACCCCTAAATACATTTCTGGAGAGCACCAAATATGTCCCAGGAGCTATGTTTTTTGTTTTTGTTTTCGTGAATCCACCAGAGGGTGCTGTGTACACTTTTACAGATCTCAGATTTCTCTTACGAGTTCCATTCGCGCCTGCTGTTCTTACGTAAATCCACCAGAGGCTGCTGTCGACTGACTGACTGACTGACTGACTGACTGACTGACCCACCCCCTTCCCTAAACCCAACCAACAGTGTTTTCAAAAGCACCGAATGACCAGTGCTCAACCGATAGTGTTAAAAAGCAATCCAGGAAAAGAAAAGCTTTCGCCTGATTTTTACCATGTTTTCAGATTTTACCACATTCTCACCCTGTTATTTACTTGTTTACTTTATTTTTTGGCTTATGTTTTTGTCTTTCCTGCTTTCTAGAACTGTTCTTCGCCAGACTCAAACCCCATCATCGCAGTCAACTCCTTTCTGCGTCTCAAGTCCATCGACGTACATGGCGAGCCACTGAACAAACTGGTAACAGCAGGAAAGCCGTCCATACAGAGGTAAGCGGTCAGCTGGTAGTGTGAAAAGGAACCCACCCCGCATCGTTCGATTTAAAGATGAAATGCAGCCATACATACCTCTGGCTACATAATTCGCGATCTCCAGAAATGTATACAGGGCTACATTTTCAGAATGAGCTGTGTTGCATATTGTATAGGCTTGTTCTTTAATTCTAGTCCATCCGGTTTAATCAATATAGCATTAAATGTGCATTTCGTAAGTTTGCTTTGCTGAGTAATAACACATTTATTTATGATGTGCTTTTATTAAACTCAAAGCGCTCCAAGATATACAACAACAAATCAAAAATCCAACCCAAGCCAGATATAAAAGCTTACACGCATAGCATAACAAGCCAAAAGTCACACTGCAATATTCATTCATTCAATAATTTTCTTTCAGCTTAGTCTCTGATTTATCAGAGGTCACCACAGCGGAATGAACCACCAACTATTCCATATGTATTACACAGTGGATGCCCTTCCAGCCGCAATCCAGTACTGGGAAACACCCATACACACTCATTCACACACACTCACACACTATGGACAATTTAGTTCATCAATTCCCCTATAGCGCATGTGTTTGGACTGTGGGGGAAACCGGAGCACCTGGAGGAAACCCACACCAACACGGGGAGAACATGCAAACTCCACACAGAAACACCAACTGACCCAGCCGGGACTCGAACCAGTGACCTTCTTGCTGTAAGGCCACAGTGCTAACCACTGAGCCACCAACCACAATAATCAATAAAACAATAAATAAGCAAAAGATTACAAATTGCATAATAGTGACAGTGATGATCACAGATTAAATGCTTTGCTAAAAGATCTTAGGATGCTCTTTAAAACAATCCAGAGTGAACGGCGTTCCTGATAATTGTGGGTAATGCAGTCCATAATGCATAACAGCCTGAAAGGAGAAGTGTTATAAAGAAAAACAGACCAAAATGGGAGCTTTTCGTTCAGTGCTGGCGGCTGCGTGAGGTTTGGTTCAGTCTGTGTGTTTGGCATCATGGGAAAGATCCAAATGTTCTTTCAGATTCATACACTCTTCATGAGCAAACACATGCAGGTATTGCAGGATCCACAATGCACACGAGACAAACACAAGCCTCACAGCATGCTGAAACTCAAGCAAACATTTCTCTCGCTTAACACAAAGTTCAATACAAAGAAAGCTGGAGAAAACTCACGTTATATTTCAGCAGGAGCACAGAATGATTTCAGTTACTGTGAAACAACATTTATTATAAAACAACATTGCAGGAGTTCACATGAGACCACTTAACCTCTGTCTGTGTTACATAAATACTGTTTATTTAATACTAGAAACCTCTAAACACGTGTTAATAGAGAAAGTAAATGTGTTTTAACTGAATATTGCAAATACTAGAGCTGGGCGATATTGCAAAAAAAATATCACGATATCATGTTTCATATCATTTGATGTCGATAATTATTGAATATTTTTTAACAGTGCATTTAGGAATATTAGGATTTTTAACCACTGTATTTTAAGTTACCAACATTATAAGGCAAATAGTTTTAATAGTCAAAAACAAAAATATTTAAACAAAATATCTGATCTCTTCATAATAAAATAAACAGAAGTGTTAAAGACAGTGTTGCCAGATTGGGCGGTTTAAATCCGATTGTGCGGGTAAAAATTACATAGGCGGGTAGTGTATATTTGGGCGGTTTTGAAAAGGCCTGCCCGTCCAACGCCCCCCCACCCCCCACCCCCCACCCCCCACCCCCCCCACACACACACACACACACACACTTTTCATGAAACCTGTGATCCTCAACACCCCCCACACACACTTTTCATGAAATCATTGTTGTTGCGCGGGTGTTTTTGCATTTCGACAGGTTTTTGGGCTGGAATCAGTCAGCTACATCTGGCAACACTGGTTAAAGAGACTCTTAAATTTGATGTAATGTAATGTAATGTGTATTTATATAGCGCATTTATTGTGTATGGCCATACACCCAAAGCGCTTCACAATCATGAGGAGAGTCTCTCCACACCACCACCAGTGTGTAGCATCCACTTGGATGATGCGACGGCAGCCACAGGACAACGGCGCCAGTGCGCTCACCACACACCAGCTATTGGTGGAGTGGAGAGACAGTGATAGAGCCAATTCAGTAGATGGGGATGATTAGGAGGCCATGATGGGAAAGTGCCGATTGAGGGACTTTGGCCAGGACACCGGGGTTACACCCCTACTCTTTACGAGAAGTGCCATGGGATTTTTAATGACCACAGAGAGTCAGGACCTCGGTTTAACGTCTCATCCGAAAGACGGCTCCCACTGACAGTGTAGTGTGCCCTTCACTTTTACTGGGGCATTAGGACTCACACAGACCACAGGTTGAGCGCCCCCTGCTGGCCTCCACTTCCAACACCACTTCCAACAGCAACCTAGTTTTTCCCATGTTGTCTCCCATCCAGGTACTGACCAGGCTCAGCCCTGCTTAGCTTCAGTGAGTAACCGGTCTTGGGCTGCAGGGTGATATGGCTGTGGCTTGATGAATAAAATGTAATAAAGTGTGTGCAATAGTAAAGGTAGATCAACATCTGTAAACCTCAAACTCTGTCAGCAACACTAATTATGATCATCAAATCTGAGCTTTAAGTAAAGGAGCCAGCCATCATTATTCTAATACACACTGCAACATTACAGATTATGAAGTTGGATGATTACATCACCCCTATGCTAAAAACTCTTTCATATGGGGAGCTAGTGGATGCACAAGGAAAGAAACCAAAAAGCCACTCTGGCCACATCCTTACATTCTTTTTTATTTACAATCTCCTCACTGCTGCTATACGCCACTCATTTTACATGTGTTGTTATTCTGACCTGTGTGACAAGCGAGTGCGTGTGGTTTCAGCATTTTCAATGCGCTTTGCACTCGTGCTCTCCTGCCGTCTCTCATAACTAGATGACCATCAAGCGTTTTCTCAGAGGATGACAAACAGACAAACCATTGCTGCAGCTCGAATACAAGTTTATGGAGATAAGTTAAAACCACTGCAGTGTTTGGGTGTGCTGTGTTTGTCTGAGGTCATTAGTCTGCCGTCACTGAAATGTGTATATTCCATACAAAGTGTGAAGCAGATTGGTTAGTACTACTGACATGAATCGCAGTGCGCTCGCGGCATTCGGAAGAGTTGAGACGTTTTCAGCTAGGTGCATCAGGTTTTCACACTAGATATTCATTCATTCATTTACTTTTCAGCTTAGTCCCTTTATTAATCTGGGGTCGCCACAGCGGAATGAACCGCCAACTTATCCAGCATATGTTTTATGCAGCAGATGCCCTTCCAGCCACAACCCATCACTGTGAAACATCCATACACACTCATTCACACTCATACACTATGGACAATTTAGTCTACCCAATTCACCTGTACCGCATGTGTTTGGACTGTGGGGGAAATCGGAGCACCTGGAGGAAACATTAAGGCCACAGTACTAACCACTGAGCCACCTTGTCACCCCATTATATTATATTATATTATATTATGTTATGTTATATTATATTATATTATATTATATTATATTAAATTATATTATATTATATTATATTATATTTTATTTTATTTTATTTTATTTTATTTATTATATTATATTATATTATATTATATTTTATTATATTATATTATATTATATTTTATTATATTATATTTTATTATATTATATTATATTATATTTTATTATATTAAATTATATTAAATTATATTTTATTATATTATATTATATTACATTATATTATATTATATTATATTATATTATATTATATTATATTATATTATATTATATTATATTATATTATATTAAGCTAGATTCTCAAAAACACTAACAATTATTTTGAGCCCATTTAAACCACAAATGAAAGATAATTAAAAAAAAAAGCAAGAACAATATATTAAAGCAGGCTAAATATCCTTCAATATTCACATGTACTTACATAAATGCACATACGAATGTTCAGAAATCTGCATAAGGAGCAGCGGCACATGCAAATATGTCCCACATCTGGCTCTGAATATCTTAATGTCACAGCCTTCATCTGTATTTCTTTCTGAATAAACACAGTGTATGTGTTAATTTACATGCACCAGTTACAGTAGTATCGGCTGACCATGTGAAGAATAACTAACATGCCCAAACATTTGCTTAAAATATGCATGATTTTGTAAGCAACACTATTTGCCTGCTGCCGGCCTGGAGAAGAATATAAAGAGCTGTGACCGACTGTGAACAGAGAGAGAGAGAAGGAAAGATTTATAGTTACTGTATATTTATGAGGCTCAGTCTGTCACACTGGTCTCAGATCAGCTGAGATTTAATGAAGAGACGCCACGCAGACTGTCACTGCTGAGAGTCAACACAACATTTAAAGAGACAGTCACACACAATATAATCATTTACATCAGGAGAAAATTCAGTCTGAACATGTTTACATTATTCCATACACTCAAAAAATAAATTAATAGATGCACACACACACACACACACACACACACACACACACACACACACACATCACACACACACACACACACACACACACACGTTTATATATACAGTCCTGTGAAATACGTTTTCTTTTTCAGATATTTCCCAAATGATGTTGAACAGATTCAGGAATTTTTCACAGTATTTGCTCTAATATTTTTTCTTCTGGAGAAAGTCTTATTTGTTTTATTTCAGCTAGAATAAAAGCAGTTTTTAATTGTTTTAAACCCATTTTAAGGTCAATATTATTAGCCCCCTTAAGCAATAGTTGTTTTGGATTGTCTGAATACTGCAGCACATTTCCAGTAGGCCTGGAAAAAAAAAGGGTTTCAGTAAGAAGCGCTTTAGTTTTATTAAAATGTGGCTGCTGAGCGCACACCTTGGAAGCAACAGCAATGAGCTTAGGGTGTATATTTGTCATTTCCAATGGAGGTGACGCACACACATTTTCCAGGTACACCTAGTGGAAAAACATCAGAAGTTTTCCGAATGCCACGAGCGCACTGCGATTCATGCCAGTAGAACTAGCCAATCTGCTTCACACTTTGTATGGAATATACACATTTCAGTGACGGCAGACTAATGACCTCAGACAAACACAGATCACCCAAACACTGCAGTGGTTTTTACTTTTTTACGTTAACATGGATTGGAGCTGCAGCAATGGTTTGCCTGTTTGTCATCATCTGAGAAAACGCTTGATGGTCTTCTAGTTATGAGAGACGCCATAGAAAATGGTGAAGGAAACCACGCGCCTGGGCTTGTCACTTCAGGTTAGAATAACACAAGTAAAAAATGATTGCCATATAGCAGGGGTTCCCAAACTTTTCAAACCACGACACCCAAAATAACAATGACAGTGGCGCGTGACCCCCAATAACCTTTGAGGTGCTTATATATATATACATTATAGATGGGCATAGATTAATTTTTTTAATTTAGATTAATCTCGAAATTAATCTGGAAATTAATCTAGATTAAAATGGCTCATTTGAATTCTGCTGATGGCATTCAGAATATGTGTGCTACCCAAATAATAAGTCTTTGAGAACGGGTTTCTCAAGCCAGGTGACGCATTAGACCAGGGGCTCATCTCCTGTTTCCAAAGTGCATCACAAACTGCTTGAGAAACTGTTCTACTGTGATAATTGGTGATGAAAATAAATGATGTTCAATAAGATGTACTTGTGTTTACTCACTGTTTATTCAGTTAAACATGAATGTTGAACTGTAGGCCTACATAAGCTCCACACAGTGATTTCATACTTGCTTTTGATGTACGCACATACAGAAAATGCTGCTTCACAAAGGCAAGTTCACAGAGCCCTGACGGTGTCAAACATTGAGTATGTTTTAATGAGCAACAATACTTTAATACGATTTTAATATGATTAAAACAATACTCTGATTAAGAGTCTACCATGTACACTTTTGATGACCTTAATGCGACTAAAGTCATAACTGAACTAAACAGAAATGGAATTAAAATGTGGAGAATGCAGATAGTTGCATTACTGACAAACTATTACCGTCATGTAGGGCTTTTCCAGAAGATCCACACAGGCGGCTGTCAGTAAAGGACCACAGACGCACACACACACCGCAAACTGCTGAAGTTTTTTTTTCTTTCCATTTGGCGTGTGTTATTAAATTCCACAACACTCTCACCAGTCCTTACTCATTTATTTGCTTCTAATACCCCAGTTTGTCACAACGCATGAATGAATGAATTCATGAGTTAAAGTGAAACTGCTGAACTGCAGTTAGAGTCAGGCATCCTGCTGATTTGATTCAGAAGGGCAGTTTTTTGTCAGACGGCTCACCGGTCAGGTATACATCCACGCTAAAATATCAAGGTGAAAGTCATCATAGCTTGCATAGAATAGACCCAGCTCCCAACCCAACTTTGAGAATAGATTAATGGCCATATTTTTTTAATCACGTGATAAGATTCTTGTGTTAACACAGCACATTAACACAGATAAAGGCCCACCACTAAAATATAAATATATATATATATATATATATATATATATATATATATATATACACACACACACAAACACGAGGCGACGCAGTGGGTAGTGTAGGTAGGTAGTAGGTAGTGCTGTCACCTCACAGCAAGAAGGTCACTGGTTCGAGCCTCAGCTGGGTCAGTTGGCGTTTCTGTGTGGAGTTTGCATGTTCTTCTCGCATTCGCGTGGGTTTCCTCTGGGTGCTCTGGTTTCTCCCACAGTCCAAAAACATCCGGTACAGGTGAATTGGGTAGGCTAAATTGTCCATAGTGTATGAGTGTGAATGAATGTGTATGGATGTTTCCCAGAGATGGGTTGCAGCTGGAGGGGCGTCCGTTGGTGGTTCATTCCGCTGTGGCGACCACGGATTAATAAAGGGACTAAGCTGAAAAGAAAATGAATGAATATATATATATATATATATATATATATATATATATATATATATATATATATATATATATATATATATATATATATACAGTTGAAGTCAGAATTATTAGCCCCCATGTTTATTTTTTCCACCAATTTCTGTTTAACGGAGAGAAGATTTTTCAACACATTTCTAATCATAATAGTTTTAATAACTCATTTTCAATAACTGATTTATTTTATCTTTGCCATGATCACTTAACTTTTATCTTTGCCAGGCTTAACTAGGTTAATTAGGTAGGTTAGGGTAATTAGGCAAGTCTTTGTATAATGATGGTTTGTTCTGTAGACTATTGAAAAAATATATAGCTTAAAGGGGCTAATAATATTGACCTTAAAATGTTTTTTTAAAATTAAAAACTGCTTTTATTCTAGCCAAAATAAAACAAATAAGACTTTCTCCAGAAGAAAAAATATTATCAGACATACTGTTTATCTATTATCTGACATTTAATATTTAACAAAGAAGAAAAAATCAAAGGGGGACTAATAATTCTGACTTCAACTGTGTATATGTGTATATATATATATATATATATAAACCTTCCACACAACGGTGCACACATACCAATTGTCCCAAGTCTAATCCTCATTTTGGTGAATGCCACTTGGAGACCATCATCCGTGTTTAGTTGTTAATTTATTTTTAATATAAGAGAGTGCCATAAAGATGTCAGAAAGTTTACTCTGGTGCCATAAAATCAATCTGCTGCATCTGACGCTATTGCTGTCTTTAATATATGTATGTTTAATATATGTAATCACCCTAGTGGTCGCAAAAAATTGAAAGGCTGATGGCTTTTTATTTGAATTTTTTTTTTTATGTAACTATTACATTTTTTTTTCTTCTGTAGGTAAATTCTACTAGTTTAATTAAATGAATTAGATTTTTGGAAATCACCAAGTGACCCCCACTTTGTGAACCACTGCCGAATAGCATCAGTGAGGAGATTGTAAATAAAAAAGCATGTAAGGATACCGCCAGGAAACATAAAAACAGCATGACATGTTTCCCCTTTAAATGGCTGAATCCTGCTGACTCTTTAAGCGGGTGTAAACTTATGCACGCATCTTTTTCATGACGGAATTCGGGAACACATATTAATATGATCAAAGTTAATGACTTACACACACACCCCAGCTCTCATCCATGAACACACCAATTTCTGACCCAATCAGAGCATCTGATGTGCAGAAAAGAGCTGAGAGAAGTCTGTGATGACTTTTAGCTTGTGAGAAATGGCCTGGATTGAGGATAATCTTCTCTTTCCTTCATTGCGTTTCGTCTTCTAAGGCGCAACTCATTTATTAGAGAAGAAAAAACACCACAGTGGCGAATCCCAATGCATCAAACTACACTTCTCTGAGCAATATTTGTGCAAGTTTAGCAGAAAGTAAGAAATCTGTTCTCTTTAGTGTCTTTTCGGATGGAAACGCTGTTTTATTCACTAATATTTTATGCAATATTCCAATTTTGTGCATAATTCCACTTCACATATTTTGATGTAAACACACTTACTTTTGAGCAGTGATATTATCATGATTTATATCCATTATTTATGTTCACACAGAGACATTATTAAGCTATAAAACAGGTGATTTGAGGATAAATTCTGCATTCTCTGTTTTCTCTGACCTCCAAAACTGCACTTTTCTCCAGGAGTTCAGAGTGAAAAACCTTCAGACTTCAAGGCTTCAGTCGGGTCTTTGTCAGAGCTCGTCTTGATGAACTTCACTGCTTCATTATCTATTCTATATGTTGTCTGGAAGGTCTCGGCTTCTCGAGTTTCAAAAGGATCTTTTATCATCTGCATAAAACTTTCCATATCTGCATGGTTAGCATTAGGCCTCCAGTGCCTGTGTGAATATAAGAGCAGATAATGACCAGGGTCACA
Organism: Danio kyathit; assembly: GCA_903798195.1. NCBI lineage: Eukaryota > Metazoa > Chordata > Actinopteri > Cypriniformes > Danionidae > Danio > Danio kyathit. Next base: position 61,220,398 of record LR812531.1, read on the forward strand.
GAACAGTGTGGAAACACTCTTAAAATGCTGCTATATCAATTTAACAACTGAAATAACGTATCTTCATTCTGTTGTTCAGACATGACAGTACTTGCATATAGTCAGAGGTGGTTATCCAAACCATAATCATTTAATAAAAAGTCAGATGTTAATGAGACTAAACTTTTCCTCTTTTAGGTAAGGTAGGATGATCACATTTGTTTCTGTTCTGCTTAATTTCTCCAACAATATCTCTCTCATTATTCTGCTATTGTTCTAACTCTTCTAGAAAGTCAAGTTTACATACAATAAGATTATTCTGCCTCTGAAAAAGCTCAGATGATGGTGTCAAGGTTTTGGAAGTTTCTGATTGGCTAATTGACAACATTTGAGTTAATTGGAGGCACAACTGTAGAATAGTATTGAAGTAAAACCTCAAACACACTGCTTCCTTGTGTGACAACATGGGAAAATCAACAAGCCAGAATCAACACAAAAGCCAGATTACAATTAGCTAAATCACACTGGGAAAAAGACTAATGTTTGGAGACATGTCCTGTGCTCTGATGGAGCTAAGATTGAACTGTTTGGCCTTAATGACCAGTGGTGGAAAGAGTACTAAAAATGTGTACTCAATTACAAGTACTGTTACGTTGCTGAAATTATACTCAATTACAAGTAAAAGTACTAGTGTTAAAAAGTACTTAAGTAAAAGTACAAATTACTCTTAAAAAAAACTACTCAAATTACTGAGTACAAATGACTTGTTTAGCTGTTGGTATTGGTGGAATTATCCATAATTGCTGAATCAGACAAGATTCAGGCAATAAAACACATTTTACATAACACATTTAACGATACTATAAACACTTTTGAAACCGTGTAAACAGCATTAACTGAACTGTCAGGTGTGGTTTATATATGAATTAAAACCGGAGCACTCAGAGGAAACCCACGCCAACATGGGGAGAACATGCAAACTCCACACAGAAATGTCAACTGACTCAGCCAGGGCTTGAGCCAACAACCTCACAAAAATTAAGTTGTAAGTCTTCTTACCATTGTGTTTTATAAAAACACTTTTGTAACTTTATAAACAGTATTAACTTATCCCTAATGAATTAATACAGTCTGTATTACAATGATGATGGATTTACATGTTCTTGTGATGATTATCTGATCAATAGCGTGCTGCGATTATTTTACAAAAGAAATGTTTTTCTATTGTGAGTATAAAGACAACAGAAATATACACAAATAAAAATAGACTCTTTATAATTTCAAATGATGCCTCTCTTATCTGTACGATCAATAGACCTTTTAATAACAAACCGTCAGAAACCGTCAGAAACCACAGAACAACACTGCTTAGTGCCTAAACATATTAATAAATTAAATATCACACAAATGAAGTTATATGTCTTCTTACCATAATGTGTTTTTTTCAGATTAGAGACTGAAGTCTTGTAACAGGGTTTCTGCAGATATCTTAATGTCAAATTTAAGACTTTTTAAGACCTTTTTAAGACCATTAAGTATTAAATTTAAGACCAATATCACAATATCAAAAACACGCAAGATAAAATGCAAAATCACAAAATTAGTGGTAAAATAAATGTATTTAAATTGAACTGTACTAAAGACAGGTTAGATGCACAATTGAACTACAGGAAAAAACAAACAAACATCTTAAGGCTGATTTATACTTTCGCCTGGCGCCACATCGTGCACCTCCGCTAACTGTGCGTGCACATCACGAACGGACGAGGCTTTTATACTTAACGCGTTCGCTGTTGTGATTTTCTTTAAAACGACAGGGGCCAGTCAAAAGATACCCACCGCAAAGTCAGAAAGATAAACAGAGAAGTAGGAAGTTTCCGGAACTACGTCATATCATTAATATTGTTCAAGATTTTAAAACTTAAACAGTGGGTAGCGCTCTCGCCTCACAGCAAGAAGGTCACTGGTTCGAGCCTCGGCTGGGTCAGTTGGCGTTACTGTGTGGAGTTTGCATGTACTCCCCGCGTTTGCATGGGTTTCCTCTGGGTGCTGGGTCCCCCATTAGTCCAAAAACATGCGCTATAGGGAATTGGGTAAGCTAAATTGTCCGTAGTGTATGTGTGTGAATGAGAATGTATGGGTGTTTCCCAGTGATGGGTTGCAGCTGGAAGCGTTAAACATATGCTGGTATAGTTGGCGGTTCATTCCACTGTGGCGACCCCAGATTAATAAAGGGACTAAACCGAAAAGAAAATGAAAGAATGATTATAAAGTTTTATAACCATTCAAGATTTTTTTAAATCAAACTTTGATGCATCACTCACTTTTGTTCATATCTTGGACAGTTTTAAAGTTAAAGCTAAATATCAATGACAAGAGAAAATGGGTTGCTCTACAAAAATATTTTTTTATTATGGCAAGAAACTTTTTAATTTTTATTTTGCCCACTTCACACAATTCACACATTACTGTCTGGCTAGTTTCTGTCCTACTTTTAGGCTAAAAAAGAATAATTGTCCAACAATCCTGTCCATTAATCACCAATAAAGCCTAGAAATTGGGCATCAGTATACTGTAAACTGATAGGTTAAAATATTATTTTCCAGTTATCAAAGTCATAATTTGTTCCTTAATTTTAGTTTGTAGCTATTAAATAGTTTTAACTTCAAAATTATGCATCAATGTAAAACCTATAAATGGTGGAAAAACCTTCTGTAATAATCAAACCACATGACATGGGTCTCCACTTTTGCCATGGACTCTTTTTTTTGTTTTAACTAACTTGTCCCTCAGGTTTTTCCAAACTTTTTAACAAAACATTTTCCTCCTTTCCATGCTGTTGCAATTTCTAGCCAAGATTTATTGGTCTATCTATGATGATCACGCATGGTCGGATCGTTAAGATGTCTGTACAGTCCTACTGTTTCGGACAAATTCTCTACAAAGTGATTCATATTCAACTCAAATCAAAGGCGGCGCCGCGCGAACTGTTCACCTGAAATCATGTCGCGCGCACCCCAAGGGAACCTCCGCAAACACAGCGATGACGTCACATTCGCCGCGCGCACTGGGCTCAGTAACAGAAAGCCGATTGACTATTGCATGTTGGTCTCTCTCATTTGTAGTTGTAATACCGCAAATTACATTAGGACTAGTGAAATAAAGCACTTACAACACCACGAAAACCAAGCAACAGCAACAAAAAAGAATTTAAATGAGCATTGGATGTAGCGGTACATGGACATAGGAAAAATAAGACCTGTGCAAAAATATTTAAGACCTAGAACAGCGAATTTAAGACTTTTTAAGGCCTAAAATTTAGATTTTTATTTTATTTTATACTTTTTAAGACCCTGCGGAAACCCTGTGTAAGAATATTATATTATTAATGACCTCCAGAATTGTCAAAAGCGTCTGCACTCCGTGTCTCGCGCGTTCACTGCGTGTCAGCATTGCCTTCTGAGGTGCAAGTCATTTATTAAATGAAGATAATATATTCCCGCAGCTTCTACCACAGTAAATTCCGTTTTTACTGTTGATATTTGTCACCAGTTAATCAGGAAGTGGCGATTGTGTTCTCTTTGACTTGTTGAATGGAAACGTTGCTTTATTCGCACGTCTTTATGCGATATTCCAGTTTTGGGCATATATTTAATTAGCATTTTTAGATGATAACACAGCTATTCACACTGCATCAGCACAGCTGTCCCCTTTCTTCCCTATGTACCTGTAGGTGAACAGCTCCTCCGAGTGTGGCCATGGGCATTCATCCTCTGCTATTTCTTCCTCATTTCTGCGTTCTTCCGATTCATTGTTGCTGTCTTGATTATCCATGTCAATCGATAACTTTGTGATGGTCTGATGACGGTCAGCTCACATAAATCTGCAGTAGCATGAACTTGTTTTTCGGTTCAAATAATGTACCAGGCTTTTCATTGGTCCGTTAAGATGAGATTTTGATATTGGCTACCGAAGTCAGTGGCTGAGATATTAATTTAATTACAGTACTCTGTAACGAATTATGATTTTAAAAGGAACGAAGTAGATTACTCAGCTTAATTTGTACTCAAGTACAAGTAGAATTACAGACTTAAAATTATACTCATGAAAGTACAAATACACCAAAAATGTACTCGATTATAGGAACGTGAGTAAATGTAATTCGTTACCTCCACCACTGATAATGACCAGTGTTACATTTGGAGGACAAAGGGGAAAGCTCACAAGCCTAGGAACACCATCCCAACTGTGAAGTATGGGGGCGGCAGCATCATGTTGTGGGGCTGTTTTGCTGCAGGAGGGACTGGTCCACTTCACAGCATAGATGGCATCATGAAGAAAGAACATTATGTAGAAATACTGAAGCAACATCTTAAGACATCAGCCAGGAAATTAAAACGTGGCCACAAATGGGTCTTCCAGACAGACCATGACCCTAAGCATACTGCCAAATGAGTTCAAATGTGCTTTAAGCACAACAGAGTGAATGTTTTGGAGTGGCCATCACAAAGCCCTGAGCTCAATCCTATAGAAAATGTGTGGGCAGAGTTGAAAAAGCTTGTGTGAGCAAGACAGCCTACAAATCTGACTCAGTTACGCCAATTCTGTCAGGAGGAATGAGCCAAAATTCCTGCAGACTATTGTGAGAAGCTTGTGGAAGGAGACCCAAAACATCTGACCAAAGTTATACAGTTTAAAAGCAAAGCTAAAACACTACCAAGGAAATGTGTGTAAACTTTTGACTGACTAGAAATTAATAAAAAATTCTCTCATTATTCTGGCATTTAGCAAATGTAAATGATTTAGGTAATCCTAACAGACCTAAAATAGTAAACGTTTAGTGTGATTTACCATCAGACATTTTTTTAAAAATGGTTATGTTCCTTTTTTTAGAGTAACTTCTGGTTTCAACTGTGTGTATATGTATGTATATATATGTATATATATATATATATATATATATATATATATATATATATATATATATATATATATATATATATATATATATATATATATATATATATATATACACGTCACGATTTATGGATCTGTGTGTTCCTTCTGTATGTTATATGTCATGCCTTATGTGTTGTCATGTGCGTGGGTGTGTGCTTGTTTACCTTTTATGTTGACAGCGTGCTTTTGTATCAGCTGACGTTATCAGCTGACTTATCCATCCTCCAGCTGATCCCTATTTCACTCGCTATATATTGCAGCCTATGGTTACTGCTGGTTATCAGTCCGTTGTTGGTTCTTATCCCTGTCTGTTCGTCTCACAGGATTCTCTGCTGTGTGTCACTTTAAGCTGTATAGAAGTGTCTTGAAGAATATCTAGTCTAATATTATTTACTGTCATCATGACAAAGAGAAAAGAAATCAGTTATTAGAGATGAAATATTAAAAGTATTATGTTTAGAAATGTGTTGACAAAAAAGTTTATTTCTGTTAAACAGAAATCAGGGAAAAAATTACAAGGAGCTGTATATATATATATATAACTGCAGTTCCTTTAGTTATCCCATAGTTACCATTAATCGGGTTCAAATTGGGATAATTTTGACACTTACCACTACGTGTTTTTTCAGGTTGGAGATGGAATTCATGTACATCTTGCGATGTCAGTTCGATGTACAACGTTCTCATCACATTATGAAACTTCTCTTTTGGACATCTTGGAGTGAAACCATTCATGACTGAATTTGATCTGATCTGATCCCATAAACGTGCACATCTTCCTCAGCTTCAGTCATCGTTCCAACACAGGCGCGTGCGCTCTAACCAAAAGCAGAAGACGCATCTCTATAGCCACCTCTTGCGACACAACCTCTCCGACATGGCGCCTCGCGATATTTGCAACAAGAGTAATGATTTTTCCGTAAAAATTTGCTTGAGTAAAAGTACACATCGTTAAATGTACTCAAAAATACACACAACAATTTTACTCAAGTAAATGTAATGAAGTTAATGTAATCTGTTACTACCCACCTCTGCATACAGTAGTAATTATATAAGTAAACATAGAACAAAACATACTCTATGTAACATATTTCAGATTTCCACAAATGTACACAGCGCCCTCTAGTGGATTTCTCATCTGAAATCTAGAATTTCAGTAAGTATAAGTAACGTATATATATAAAAAATATCTGTTAATGAACAGTTTCTGTATTTTGTGTGTTTTGTGTTTATTTGTGGTTGTGAATTGCATTATGGGATGTTGATCTCTGCTCTGTCCACTTTTGATGTTGAAAATTCAACTCTACAGTTTAATAAAGTGACGTTTACGGACATTTTAGTCGTTTGTAATAATAAATTAATGTAAAATAAATAATATGTAGAGAAATAAGAGTGTAAAATAACAGTAAATGTGCTGCAGTTTATTATAAGGTTTCTGTATCGTAATATGCAACACCAACACACACAATACACTTTAAATGCACTTTAATCTATTAAAAATGATCATAAAAGTCCCTTTTTCACACTTTTCAAGGTTAAAAGTTGTTGGAAGAAAGATCAAGATCTCATAATGCAATTCAAAAGCAGAAATAAATTAGGAAAAATAAAAACACGAATCACAAAATACTGAAAACTGCTAATTTAGGGATATTTCCACAGTGTAGGCCAATATCTTTAAGCAGATAGAGTATGTATTATCTCTGCTGGTTGAATAAATTCACATGCATGCTGCCAGTCAATGCTTTATTGTTAGATAAGAACAGCATTGCCAAATGTTTATCAAATAAATGGTAAGCAAACGAAAGTTTTTTGTTAATTAATAAAAAACACATCAAACTTTTTCACAGTGGCGAGATATAAAATAAAAATATCTAGGGGGAAACAATTGAAATATTAAACATGTCGTCGTCGTCTTCTTCTTCTGTTGTCTGATTAGGGGACGCTGCATGTCTGGGTCAGTATCTGGAGCAAAGGAAGGTCTCAGATATGAAAAGAACATGAAGAAACTGCAGAGGCAGAACAATGAGCCGTGATTCAATAATTCACGGAGACTTTCTGTGTGTCTCTGAATCACATGTGAAGAAGCGGCGCTGAGTCTCAGAAGAGGAATTTACATTAATTCTCAATGCTGTAAAAAGTCGTTTGTTATAGTTGCTTAATTACATTTGTGCAAGCTTGTTGCTTTAGTTCAACTAAGTAATATTTACCTTAGGGTGGCACAGTAGCTCAGTGGTTAGCACAATGGCCTTACAGCAAGAAGGTCACTGGTTCCAGCCTTGGCTGTGTCAGTTGGTGTTTCTGTGTGGAGTTTGCATGTTCTCCTCGTGTTGGCGTGGGTTTCCTCGGGGTGCTCTGGTTTCCCCCACAGTCCAAACACATGCGCTATAGGGGAATTACCAACCTGCGTCACACATGACGTCACACGGGTTCCCGGTTGCAAAAAGAGACCGGTTGCAATAGCAAACATGTGGTGTTGTGCGGTAAGATGGCAAATTCCAAAAAGTCCAAAAATAGAAAAGTTAACTTTTACCGTACACCACACTGCTTTTAATGCCAACTGCAGACGTCTTTGGCTAAAAGGGAGCTGAATGGAGTGAGGACCTAATTATAAATGCTGGACTCTGCAGTTCTCATGTTATATCAGGTAAGTTCAGGCTATGCTGAATCATACACATCACTGGATTTTGATTGCAGCAATGATTACATCATAAACAGTTAAACATGGTGAATTAAACTGCGGACACTGAATGTTTAGAATGAAACGTGAAAGTGTAAGTTCACACACCCTGCCAGACAGGAGCAGTTTGCTGTCAGAATGCAGTTGTTCTGCTTGTTGATGATTACCCAGGCCTTGTACAGCTCTGTCTTCTTTCCATGTCTGCTAGGCAGATCCTCGGTTTTTAACACTACAAAGTTTTGAATCTGGTAATCATGGAGCATAATCTTCTGCACATGACCACACTGAACTAAATTGTCGGCATGCAAGACTTGTAGGCCTTTAACTTCTTTCTCGTAAAATCACTTGGAGTTTCAGTGAGATAGTTGTATATTTGGGGCTGGATGCTTGGCCATTTCATCTTATCCAATATCCATTGGGAGGGTGCTATTGCAGATGGACCTGTCAGACGAACACAGCTCACTTTAACGTTAATTTTGCAGAATAACTTTGCTTATCACTGGGTGACGAGCTGTTATAATACGTTTAAAAGCATTATGTAAGTAATATGTAATCAATATAACTTATTTCTAAGACAACAACAAACTGTGCACCGCATTGGATGCCATTCCCTCGCTGTAAATGCTAGCGCCCTCGTTTTTTTTTCTGCAACCTCGCTGTGCGCATATCCTGAATGTTTACTAACATGGTAATTCGTCTATTTGTTGAACTAAATTGGCCATAGTGTATGAGTGTGTGTGTGTGTGTGTGTGTGTATGGATGTTTCCCAGTACTGTTCCTAAGCAACATGCAAACTCCACACAGAAACACCAACTGACCCATCCGGGACTTGAACCAGGGACCTTCTTGCATATTTCCAATGAGCCTTTGTTGTAAGTTTATCAATGTAATGATTTACTCTATCATGCAACTCTCTGGCGTTTTTATTACGACCAGGGTTACTTTAGCCGATTGGCTAAAGTCGACGAGCTCTTTCACTGTTTTTATCATGTCGAGCTCTAATTTTATCGCATGTAGTTTGACATCAATAAAAATGACACACAGCTTCAATCTTTAGAGTGCTGCAAACTGCATTAAACTCAGTGTTTCAGGACGGTAAAACCTGCATTCAGACACGAGACGCAGTTCGTCATTCTTATTGTCGAGGACAACACAAAATCTTGAGCAATACACTTCACTGAACATGTATTATACACATAGATCTTTGGGGGGCACGGTGGCTCAGTGGCTAGCACTGTGGCCTCACAGCAGGAAGGTCGCTGGTTCGAGCCTCAGCTGGGTCAGTTGGCGTTTCTGTGTGGAGTTTGCATGTTCTCCCCGTGTTGGCGTGGGTTTCCTCCGGTTGCTCCGGTTTCCCCCACAGTCCGAACACATGCTCTGTAGTAGGACAAGTCACTGTGGGCTCATAATATTTTTTGTATTTATACTGTATATGCAGAATTAATATACACTGAACAAATGAATGATGTCAATACTAGCTTTTATTTAAGGACTAAAAAAAGATAATAAAAAGCAGGTGCTGAGAGAGAGTGTGTGAGAGAGAGAGAGAGAGAGAGAGAGAGAGAGAGAGAGAGAGAGAGAGAGAGAGAGGGATGTATCTGACAGTGATCTGATGAGGATTGGGGCCTGCACTGGCGCATCTGTGGCCTTACAGTAAGAGTTTTCCTCAAGTGGCTTAAAAATGTGGAAAAAATTAAATACTGTCACACTTACAGCAGAGCAGAGAGAGAGAGAGAGAGAGAGAGAGAGAGGAGTATGTGGAGTGTAAAACTCTATCTATCTATCTGTCTGTCTGTCCGTCCGTCCGTCCGTCTATCTATCTCTGCCTTCTGCCAACCCATCCATCTATCTGCCCATTGATCTGCTCTTCCATCCAACCATCCATATTATTTATCCATCCATCTTTCTGCCTACCCATCCATCTTTCTGCCTATTCATCCATCCACCAATTCACCCATCCATCCACACATCCATCCACCCATCCATCTGCCCTTCCTTCCATCTATCCTTCTATCCATCGATTCAATCCGTACGTCTTTCAGCACATCCATCCATCCATCCATCTGCCCACCCAGCCATTGAGTGCCCAGAAAAGCGCTATATAAATGTAAGGAATTATTATTAATTATTATTATTATTATCCATCAATTCATCTATTCATTCCCCCATCTATCTATCTATCTATCTTTCTGCCTTTCTATCCATCCATCCATATAATCATCCATCCATCCATCTTTCTGCCTATCCATCCAATCATCTATCCATCCATCTTTCTGCCTATCCATCCAATCATTTAATTCAATTCAATTCAATTCATCTTTATGTGTATAGCGCTTATACAATGTAAATTGTGTCAAAGCAGCTTCACATAGAAGTTTATAGTGAATGTAAACAGTGTCAGTTCAGTTTTCAGAGATTAAGTTCAGTTCAGTTCAGCTCAGTTCAGTGTGGGTTAATCACTACTGAGAGTCCAAACACTGAAGAGCAAATCCATTGATGCGCAGCTCTACAGATCCCGAACCATGCAAGCCAGTGGCGACAGCGGCGAGGAAAAAACTTCACCAATTGGCGAATCATCTATCATCTATCCATCCATCTTTCTGCCTATTCATCCAACAACCATCCATCCATCCGTCCACCCATTCGCCCATTCATCCATTTATTCATCCCCCATCCATCTATCTGTCTTTCTGCCTATCCATCCACCCATCCATCTTTCTATCCATCTATTCAATCATGTATCCATCCATCTTTCCATCTATCCATCCATCCATCCACCCACCCACTCATTCATCCATCCGTCCGTCCGTCCGTCTGTCTGTCTATCTATCCATCCAATCATCTATCTTTCTGCTTATCCATCCATCTTTCTGCCTATTCATCCAACCATCCATCCATCCATCCATCCATTCATTCGTCATTCTGCCTATCCATCTACCCACCCACCCAGCCATCCACCCATCAATCTCTCTGCCCATTCATCTGCACTTCCATCCATATTTTTCCTATTCAGTTTATTTTCTATCAAGTTTTTATTTATCCATTCATCCAGTCATCCATCCATCATTCTACCAATTAATTTATACTTATTCTACTAATTCAGTGATGTAAATCTGTGTGTACAGGTGAATCTGCAGGACGGAGTGTTTGTTCTGATAATCAGTGTTAATGTTGTAAAGCAGCAGCAGCAGCAGACTCTCATTGATCAGGCCTGCTCTGTGACCTGCAGCTGAACTGATGTGTTCTGCTGTCAGAGACTCCAGCTTTACACCTCTAATTAGACAGAAAGATGAAGCACAGCAGCGGATGACCTTAAGTGCTGTTTTACTCCAACATAAACTCAAGGTCTATTCCAGCAGATGGAGAATCAGCAGGACACATGTATAACACTGACTACGTTTACATGGACATCAGTAATCGAATTATTTGCTTTAATCTAATTAAGAGAATAATAAGACTAAGGTGTTTACATGAGTTGCTTTTTGAATGTTCCTTTCATGATCCCGTTTTACATGTTACAGCACATAATTCGATTAATAACATTGCGTCACCACGCTATGCGCATTTCCTCCGGAGTTTTATGTAATTTCGGGTGTTTCATTTTTAATTTGTCGACTTTAACTGCAGTTTAACACTTTCACTTTCAATCACGAAGATTTCAGGCAAGCCCACCGTGACAAACGAGATATTGGATGCAACTATGAACTATTGGAAGAGTTGTTTTAATGGAAGTTCATACCGCATGCTGAATGGAAGAAGAAAAAAAAACTCTGCATTTCACGATGCAGGTGTCTGTGGTCTGCACTGACTTGGTAGGTGCATATAGTGTCAATCAGCCGTGCCTTAATGACCTTAATCTTATTAAATCAATCAAAAATTGCTGTTTACATGGTAGACTCTTAATCAGAGTATTGTCTTAATCGCATTAAAATCGAATTATTGGTGTCCATGTAAACGTAGTCACTGTCAAAGAGATGCACAGAGGAGGAGACTATGGGGCATACCTGTCAACCCTCCTGTTTCTCCTGTATTTTATCATTCTATCCAGCTACAATGCCGTTAAAGTGTTGTCCTGTACAGTATTTCTCCTGTACTTTTGATGAAGGGTAGCCAAGGCGCCGCTGGCCAGTATGGGCCCAATGACAACATTAAGAGCTTGTTGTGGACGAAAATGAAGAGTTGTGGGGGCGGGGGTGTTAAGGACAAAATTCTATTTCTGTTACATACACTTACCGGCCACTTTATTAGGTACACCTGTCCAACTGCTCGTTAATGCAAATTTCTAATCAGCCAATCACATGGCAGCAGCTCACTGCATTTAGGCATGTAGACATGGTCAAGACGATCTGCTGCAGTTCAAAGCGAGCATCAGAATGGGGAAGAAAGGGGATTTAAGAGACTTTGAACGTGGCATGGTTGTTGCTGCCAGACGGGCTGGTCTGAGTATTTCAGAAACTGCTGATCTACTGGGATTTTCACACACAACCATCTCTAGGGTTTACAGAGAATGGTCCGACAAAGAGGAAATATCCAGTGAGCGGCAGTTCTGTGGGCGCAAATGCCTTGCTGATGCCAGAGGTCAGAGGAGAATGGCCAGACTGGTTCCAGCTGATAGAAAGGCAACAGTAACTCAAATAAGCACTCGTTACCACCGAGGTCTGCAGAAGAGCATCTCTGAACACACAACACGTCCAACCTTGAGGCGGATGGGCTACAGCAGCAGAAGACCACACCGGGTGCCGCTCCTGTCAGCTAAGAACAGGAAACTGAGGCTACAATTCACACAGGCTCACCAAAACTGGACAAGAGAAGATTGGAGAAACGTTGCCTGGTCTGATGAGACTCCATTTCTGCTGCCGCACATTCAGATGGTCGGCTCAGAATTTGGCCTCAACAACATGAAAGCATGGATCATCCTGCCTTGTATCAGCGGTTCAGGCTGGTGGGTGGTGGTGTAATGGTGTGGGGGAGATTTTCTTGGCACACTTTGGGTCCATTAGTACCAATTGAGCATCGTGTAAAATAATTTTTTCAGCATTTTTGCCTAAAAATGAATAAAATGTCTGAAAACATGACATCTATTTTTGTTTTATGTTAAAAAGGCTTTAATTTTAGAAGAAACATCATCAATAATTTACAAAAGAAGGCTAAAATGTTACTCAAACATACAGTATATAATCTGTAAATCAAGAGAAACAGAAAATTTGAGTTTCTGTTTGTTTTTTTTCCATACATAAAGTCAAACTTAAAAGTGAAAAAAATATATATATATTAAACATGACTTGAAATGTGAAAGAAGAATTAATTCAGTCAGTATTTGTATGCATCTCTGTGATGGAGTCCAACGTTCTCCAGCCTCCGGCGCCTAGACTGCAGCTCTGCACAGGATGTTTGGCCAGAGGAGAAATGGGCGTGCCCAACTGAGCCTGGTTTCTCTCCAGGTTTTCTCCTTCACTTTGGTCAGTTGGTGAAGTTTGTTCCTCCACTGTCGCCACTGGCTTGCTTGGTTTGGGACTTGTGGAGCTGCGCAGCGATGGATTTGCTCTTCAGTGTTTGGACTTTCAGCAGTGAACATTAAACCACACTGAACTGGACTTCAACTCTGAACACTGGACTGACACAGCTTCAGTTTACTAGAACTTCTGTGTTCAGCTGCTGCGACAGTCTACAGTGTAAAAGCGCTGGAGAAATAAAGATGAAGTGAATTGAACATTACTGGAATTAAATGCTCAAAATAGTCATTTTATCAATCAAAGTCTCATTTCACTTATTATTTTACAGTATTTAGGGGGGTATTTTTCTATTTTGTTTCTAAAATAATTAGTATTTATTGTATATTTACATTACTGTTGTAGTGTTTTTATCTGTATGCACCCTGGGTCTGAGAGTAGCATCACTTCAGTTGTCCTGTATTGAAAGTAAAGCTGACCTTTTTGTGTGTAATTTTGTGTTGAGAAGGTATAAATGGAGGTTTTAGCCACACCCCTTCGGTGGTCATGTGATGATGAGGTCACATGACTCCAAGATGGCCGACATGGAAATCTCTCAGGTGTGCAGACGTGTGTTTTCTCAAGCATATCCTCAGGTTAGTTTATTGGATTATTCATTTGTTCCTTGTATAATTATTTCTCAATGCTGGTAATGTTAATCTGCTGTGTGTTTGTTTTATACAAAGCAATATATATACAGTGTACATATATATATATATATATATATATATATACACACACAATCTAATAGAGAATGTGTATCTTTTAAGCCATTTAAGTATGAGTTTAAGAAATGGCTTCTTAATAAACAGCATTGATCATGTGAACACAACATTATGGCTTTTTGATATTGTTGTGGTTGATTTGTCTTGTTTATTTGAGTGTAGTTTATAGTTTGTATTGGTATATAGGCCTTTAACATCTAGCAAAGGGAATCCACCAATGAAAGCTAGTCTTTGGGCTAATTTGTGACACATATATTCTCTTGGGGAACATTGATTGTTCACTGTCCTTTGTTGTGAAAAAATAAATAAACTTGAGCACATAGTGTTAAGTGTAATGCGTTACAAGGAACTCTTCTAAGTAATGAGTTTAGCAATAATATTTGAGTTACTTTAAAAAATGCATGTTAATTTATATCATATTGCTAATGCTTTAGCATGTTAAAAGCATGATTTTAGCACATTGCTACCATGTTTTAGTTTATTGCTAGTTAGAGAGCTAATGTGCTACCACGTTTTGTCATATTGTAAAAGTTGTTAAAGGTGCTAGCTAAAACTACTCTGTTGCTTGCATGTTTTCAGCATACTTTATCATGTTGGTAGCTGATTTTAGAAAGTCATAACATCACTAGCATGTTTCAGCCAATGGTGTAGCTCATCACTTTAGGATTTTAGCACATGGAAAATGTTTTAACATGTTTTAACATGATGCTTTGTAGTTGTATTTTGGTAGTGCCTACATATCTTGGAACACAGATTTCATCATGCTAATATCGTAGCACTCTGCTAATATGGTGTAGCATAATGCTACCATGCATTATGACATTGCTATTTAAGACATTTTACTTAGTGGTGGGCAAAGCGAGGCTTCATGAAACACAGAACCAGTCGAAGCAAATGTTTCGAAACGTTTTGAAACCCCACTCTACGGTGACACCTAGTGGTCATTTTTTATGTATTGCACTGGAACAGCTTCAGCAAAGAACAGTAGAGCAAACTGAGGTATTAAACCCCACTTTCCAGGCGTAAATCTTCAAGTGATTTAGTGGAGCGGTTAGGGTTCCTGACTATCATGCGGGGATAGTGGGATCGAATACAGACTGAGACAGCTGTTTTGAAATGCTTTAATATCAGTTTGAATTGCTCTGTTCTTGTATCGTTCTGTTTCAACATTGGTCTGACATCCGAATAAACACTTTGAGAATAAACATGTCTTGTTTTGGTCATAAAAAAAGGTTGTGCTAGTTCAGACACGGTTGTGGCCAGAAGTTAACAAGAATTATTTATATTGCTCATTAAATTTCCCATTTATTCTATTTCATTAATGTCTACCCAAAACCTAAACCCAACCATCACAGTACTGTAAAAATATTAATTATTGTTTTACAATGTTACAAAAATGATGCTAAATTGATAGCGTATAAGCAGCTGTATCCTATCTAGACTACATCATAAAACAGTAACATTATTAAAATGCATAAAAATCATGATTTTGGTGTATTTGTACAAGTCGGGATTCGAACCCAAAAATCATTTGAAGCACGTGCACAACGTGCACACGTACGGTCCACTGTCAGTTAAATGCAGATTCGCCAGGTCTCAACGCTTTTGAACTGATGGATGCTTTGAATCGTTTTAGTCACGTGACCAGGTGTTTCGAAACACTTTAGTCACATGACCTGTTTGTTTCGGATCATACTTCGGTGCAGTGTTTCGAAACACTTGCGCTTCGGGATCTCGACACTGTGTCGAAACGTCAGTTTCACGTCAGCCATCCCTAATTTTACTTAAAAAAAAAAATCTACATTAACTTTTATCAAATTGCTAATGCTTTAGCATGTTGCAAGCATGATTTAACCAACGCAATCTCACGGCAATTCGTAACTTTTTGATTTAGTGGCTAATTCGTATAAATTCGTACAATCTAATTCATACAAATTAGTATGATTTGCTCATCACCCAGTGACGGTTGGGGTTAGGTGCCACGCCTCCTTTTAAAATCGTACATTTTCTTACAACTGAGCTCGTACGAATTAACCACTAAACTGACAAAACGTAAAATACTTACATTTCCTTGTGAGATCAGGCTGGATTTAACACATTGCTACCATGTTTTAGTTTATTGCTAGTTAGGAGTATGTTGTATGTAGCATGCTAACATGAGTTAGTGCATTGACACCATGTCTTATAATACTGCTAATGTGCTACCCCGTTTTGACATATTGTAAAAGTTGTTAAAGGTGCTAGCTAGCTAAAACTACTCTATTGGTTGCATGTTTCCAGCATACTTTATCATGTTGGTAGCTGGTTTTAGAAAGTCATAACATGCTTTAGCACATCACCTAGCATGTTTCTGCATATGGTGTAGCCCATTGCTTTAGCATTTTAGCACATTACAAACATTTTAACATGATTTGCCACAATGCTTCCATGCTTGATAGTTTTATTATGGCATTGCCTACATATCTTAGAACACAGATTTCATAGTAGTAATTCCGTAGTTCTTTGCTAACAGGGTGTAGCATAATGCTACCATGTTTTATAACGCTGGGTTTATGCACTGGGTTAGCGCATTGACACCATGGTTTAGCGCATTGACACCATGGTTTAGTGCATTGACACCATGGTTTAGCGCATTGACACCATGTGTTCCCTGCTGAAAAAAACAGCATATGCTGGTAAGGTATGTTTTGATGCTGGTATGCTGGTCTTGCTGGTTTTAGTGCTGGTCTCAATGCTGGTCTTGCTGGCCTGAGGGCTGGTCCTGACCAGCATTGAGACCAGCAAAACCAGCATTGAAACCAGCAAGACCAGCATCAAAACATACCTTACCAGCATATGCTGTTTTTTTCAGCAGGGAGTTATCATAATGCTAAAACTACTCTGTTGGTTGCATGTTTCCAGCATATTGTATCATGTTGGTAGCTGGTTTTAGAAAGTCATAACATGCTTTAGCACATCACTAGCATGTTTCTGCATATGGTGAAGCCCATTGCTTTAACGTTTTAGCATGTTACAAACATTTTAACATGATTTACCACAATGCTACTATGCTTTAAAGTTTTATAATGGTAGTGCCTACATATCTTAGAACACAGATTTCATCTTACTAATATTGTAGCACTTTGCTAACATGTTGAAGCATAATGCTACCATGTTTTATGACATTGCTATTAAGACATTTTCCCTTTTTTTTTATGTACCTTAACTTTCATTATATTGTTATTGCTTTAGCATGTTGAAAGCATGATTTTAGCACATTGCTACCATGTTTTAGTTTATTGCTAGTTAGGAGTTGTATGTAGCATGCTAACATGAGTTAGCGCATTGACACCATGGGTTATCATACTGCTAATGTGCTACCACCTTTTATCATATTGTAAAGGTTGTTAAAGGTGCTAGCTAGCTAAAACTACTCTGTTGGTTGCATGTTTCCAGCATACTTCATCATGTTGGTAGCTGGTTTTAGAAAGTCATAACATGCTTTAGCACATCACCTAGCATGTTTTAGTATATGGTGTAGCCCATTGCTTTAGCATTTTAGCACATTCCAATCATTTTAACATGTTTTACCACAATGCTACCATGCTTTATAGTTATATTATGGCAGTGCCTACGAATTTAGAACAGTTTTCATCTTACTAATATCATAGCACTCTGCTAACATGGTGTAGCATAATGCTACCATGTTTTATGACATTGCTATTGATGACATTTTACTTTTTAAAAAATGTACATTTAACTTTTATTAAATTTCGAATGCTTTAGCATGTTAAATAAATGTAACCAGAGAAGTATAAAGCTTTAATAAGAAAATGTAACTGTGGCTGAAAGCTGTGGAAACATGCAACAAGCAAGTCCTGCCCCCTACTCAATATGGCAGTCTACTCAATCCATTGTACGGTATATTTAAATTTCTATTATTAATATTATTATTTTCTCCCCTTATTTGTGGATAAATTGTGCTGTACTTTGTCCTTTCTTCTTTTTTTTTTCTCTGTGATATTGTTGTCAGTATGCCCCACATACAGCAGCTTCCGGCTCATGTGCATTTTAAATGTTCAGTTTACTCTGATGATGAGAAGTTTCTGATCAGATATCCGGGTTCAGATGTAACTCGTGCTATTGTGAGTTTGTGAAGGACTGCAGATGTGTGTTTATTCCACTGAGATTTATTCCTGACCGGCCGCTGACCTGACACTCTTCAGTAATCTGCTGCTGGATTTCCTTCGCACTCATCACAGCTTCTATTGAGCAGAATAAAAGCAGTTTATGTGTGACCGGACATCACTTCTGACCAGAGCTGCGGTCCACAGACGGCCACAAAAGCGCAAGAAACATGTTGTCTTCAGATTAAAAAGCTCAGCCTCATCGACTTCACCGTTCAGGTAAAAAGTTTGGGTTTTGTATTTGATATTTATTTCTGTCAAGCTTATTAGAGAGGCTGACTGTAGTATTGGTAACCTAGCAACCAGCAGTAAACAGGTCAAGCATAATGGAGGCACATGGGTTGTACGTTTTTGCTACATTAAATATTCATCAAATGTCTTTCCATCTCAGAATATAGTCAAATAAGGAGAACTCAAACAAAAAATGTGTTTCTAACATGAAGTAGATCTTTCACAGAAAAAGAAATAATCCTAAATGCGAATTAACTGGGTTTTAAAGGGTCTGGCTGTAGTATTGGTAACCTAGCAACCAGCAGTAAACAAGTCAAGCATAGTGGAGTCACGTGGGTGTAGTTTTTGTAAATCAGAGATCATTTAGCAAATGTTTTTCTATCTCTCATTATGGAGAAACACGTTGTCTTCAGATATAAAACAAACAAAAAACACTGCTGAGAAACTCAACAACAACAAAAAGAAGCTCAGCCTGATCAATTCAACTGGGGAACTTACTCTAGGGTGCGTTTCCGAAAACCATCGTTAGCCAACTAAGGTCGCAATTAAATCCATCGTTCCATCGAACATTCACAAAATGCGTCGCAAACTTCAACACTTGCGACTACACCTCTGGAGCTGTAGTAACATAGTTCCTGGTTGTGTTCTATTCCCAGTTAACCCCCCTATGCCCTATTTGTTTAGAAAGTTCTAACATTTAAACTTGCAGTGATTTAAAAAGAAAAAGCATTAAGGTCATCTCTCTTAGGTGTAATTTGCTTTCAAAGTATTTTTACAGTTCTGTTTTTTCGATCTTCATGTTTACTATTGCGCTCCCTTCGCAGTGCACTTTGAAAACATTGATGTCATTTTGAACACAGCCGTGGCTCATGACAAAGACCCTGTTAGGTGACCTATTATTTAAAAGCGGAATTTACGTTACGTCTCCAAAGCTTGTGAAAACAAAAAACAGAGCATACGTTAATGCTTTTAATTTATAGTGGGTTATTTATTAAGTATCTGTACTGTATACTGTGTTGGGAGTAATGCGTTACAAAAGTAATGTATTACAGTAACTTATTACATTTTCCAGTAACGCAGTAGTGTAAGGCATTACTAATAGATTTTCAGTAATATTTTACTCGGTACATGTTCAGTAACGCGTGCGTTACAACAAAATTTTCGCCCGCAAGACAATAACATTTAAAAAATACCGCAGTTCTATTTCCTGTTGGTGGTGAGTGAACATACGTGTGTGTTGTCATTAATCTCCCTCTGGCTACTGGAACTTTTTAATTAATTTCAGCCTCTGAGCTCGAGGTCCGGGGCTATTGGGTCAGCTCGGTTCGCAGTAATGTTACGCTCTAACGCGCAGCGGAAAAGCGGCAAATAGATCAAAATGGCAGAAGACAGTACATTCGCGAGATGGAGGTACGTTCATATTCCACTGACAACTGTCGTAAGCGCAGTCGAGAGCGCATTTATGCCAAGAACGCTTCGGTTTCCTCTGTCCCTGGACAAAATCCCTCGCGTGCACTCAAAACAGTCTGCTCACGTGTGAATGATCTGCTCTCGCTCCATCAGATGATGCAGATTCACAGTTTGTGCCTTGTGTTTCCTCCTCTTTTGGTGCTTTTGCTCTCCAGAGATCCTCCTGTTAAATTGTTATCCCAAGAATGTTGATATGGTTTACATGTTGCTACTATATTTACCTACAGGTCAAGGTAAATATATAAATACTATAATAAATACTAGTGTTTTTGAGCGTTAGGTACAGTGTACTGCCTTTGTTTTAGGCTAGTATTATTTACAACTTGTTAATGAATGCTTCAGCATACTGTAGTATTAAGAATAGTAAAATGTGGTGAATTGTAAAATAATAATATACCCTATATTGTTAAAAAAAAAACTGCAGCACTGGGTCATTTGTTTATATTACGCTTGTTGTGTTACCATAGCAACTATAGTAATACCACAACAGAATAATTGAAGTACTTTACTGTAGTAGGCTACTGTTCAACACAGTACATGCCAATATGTGTTTTCAGGGGCCCTGTGAAACAGCTTCCCTCAAAATGAAGAGGATGACAGGGAAAATGTCCTCTAAAATCTCATCAACAATGGAAGACAACAGAGACTAGTTCACTTTATTTTAGTTGCCATGATAAAATGAGATTGATAGTGACATTTATTTGAAGAGTGAATAGGCTATATCAAGTGTTTCCCTATTTTCTATCAGTTACATTTCTGCTTGCGTTTGTTATATTTTACTTTAAATGTTTTTTATTTGATTAGTATGGTGCACCTTTTAGATGTTTAATAAATGTTTTTAAAATAAAACGTATTCTTAACATCCAACGTCTATTCTCTTGTGTCTTTAAGTGTTTAAAACTGGAAATATCTCATCATATAACATACAGCCAAAAATGTTATGGTTTATTAGATTAAAAATGATAAGTCTATTTTAGCATTTTGGTTATTGTTAATAAATAGTGCACCAATATAAATCATATCAGAAAGTACTAAAGGAAGAGGAAACAAGACACAAAGTGTGAGTCTGCATATCATCTCACTGAGCGAGTGTACTGAGAGCGCGCAAGAAAATGTGTGCGTGAGCAGTGCATATTTGAGAGAACGTGAGAAAATTTGCACACCAGCAGCGTATATTCGAGAGCTCGCAAGCAGTTTTGTCCACAAACAGAGGAAATCGGTGCACGAGCATTATATTGAAAAAGCTGTTCATCATGCTCACTTTGTGCAGAACAGTTTTGTGTTGTGAGCCACTTAAATTTAAAGTGAACACAATAATGGCAACAATAAAAAGAGAAAAGAAATCTGCATCTTGTCATGGCATTGGAGTTTACATAGAGGCCTGTTGTGTCTAATATGAATATAGTCAAGCTATTCACAGATATTGCCAGATATCACTTTACCTCTACCATACTTTAACAGATCATTTGTGAATCTGACTGTCATCCCTTCTTGCATTGTCTTGAGTCTTCACGTTGCCAGTTATATACTATATTGTTAGTAGCCTGGATTCACAGTCATTCTGCTGCATCATATCGCTTTCTACTGGATGTAAAATGCTCTGCAGTACATTTGGTCGTTTTAGAAAGTTAAGTTCTAATTCTGGAGTTATTTTAGAAAGTAACTAAAAAATAATATAAGAGTAATGTAACATATTACAACTCTGAGACAGTAATATTGTAATGTAAGGGATTACTTTTAAATAACAGTAACAAGTAATCTGTAATGTATTACAGTTTGGAAGTAACTTGCACAACACTGACTGTATATGACATGGGCCTGCTGGCTAGAACATTTCTGCAGTGGTTTGACTGTGTCAAATTGTAAAAGTAGACTTTTCAAAAAAATAAAAAACAATATCCTACTTAATAATAATAATAATAATAATAATCATTAATAATATTATTAAAGTATGATTTTTTTTTCATTTCCTAATAAATAATAAATATAAAATTTCATTTCTTTATAAATCGCCTCATTTATTTATTTATATGATTTATATATGGTATTAGAATATATGTTTTTATGTTTTAGAATAGAATATGTAATGTTCTCAATAATATTAGTAAAGCAAACACAGGCTCTATATGTGCTGTTTACATATATTCCAATTAATATGGAAAGCGAGTGCATGTTTTTACCAAAACTAATATTGGATTTATTTTAAATGCGTGTGCGTGTAAAACAATATGATCTGCACAAATAAATTATGGGGGTTCAAATGATGAATCTGTGACAGAGAAACTATGGGTTTTGGGAAACACTCGTCACTATCGTTTTTTTCCCCAAATGATGCATCATACTATGAAAGTTCAGCCGCGAGTTATGTCGTTGTTTGGGAAACGCACCCCTGTGCAGGTAAAAAGTTTGAGTTTTTATTTCTACAATACACATGTACACTGAATTTACAGACAAATTAAGAGAACAACAACAACAACAAAAAGGAGCTCAGCCTGATCGATTGAACTGGGAAATTCGCACACTCATCCGTGCAGGTAAAACGTTTGAGTTTTGAATTTGATTTACAATACAGATGTGTACACTGAATTTACAGACAAATTAAGATGTCACAAGAAAAATGTGTAAGAAACACAAACAAAAATGTGTTTCTAATGTGAATCAAAAAAGAAACGATCCCAAGTGTGAATTAACTGTGTTTTAGAGGGGCTGGCTGTAGTATTGGTAACCTAGCAACCAACAGTAAACAATGCAAGCATAATGGAGGCACGCGGGTGTAAATTTTGCTACATTAAATATTCAGCAAATGTGTTTCCATCTCTGAATTTAGTCAAATAAGGACAACACAAACAATAAATGCCATGCTAATGTGAAGCAAAAAAATTTTTACAAAAAAAGAACAAGACCCAAATGCAAATTAACTGTGTTTCTTTCAATTTTTTAGAGAGGCTGGCTGTAGTATTGGTTACCAGGCAACCAACAGTAAACCAGGCAAGCATAATGGAGTCATGAGGGTGTAAATTTAGCTACATCAGAGATTATTCAGCAAATGTGTTTGCATCTCCTATAGGATATAGCAGCCTTATCTCACGAGGAAACATAAGTATTTTACGTTTTGTCAGTTTAGTGGCTAATTCGTATGAGTTCAGTCAGTACGATTTTAAAAAAAGGAGGCGTGGCACCAAACCCCACCCCTAACCCCAACCATCGTTGGGTGATGAGCAAATCATACTAATTTGTATGAATTAGATCATACAAATTAGCCACTAAATCAAAAACTTACGATTTGCCGTGATATTGCGTTGGATATAGGAGGTCTAAATAAAAGTCTCAGCAACTTGTATGAGAATAATATATTATTTAATATATTATTTAATAAGTTAATATATTATCCCCATATAAGTTGCTGAGACTTTTCAGTATGTTGATGAACTTCTGGCGGGGGTTTCTTTTTGTGCATCATTTTCTCATAGCAAACTAACATTAAGAGGGCCGTTGCTAAGAATATTGTGGCTGAAGCTCAAACTGATATCATCAGAGAAGCAACCAATCCAAATGTAGAAGCAGATGCCCAGGCTTGCAGAGATGAACAAATCATCAATAGAATAACAATGTGGGCTAGCAAAATAAACCGTGTATAATTTCATTTCACACAGACTTTACAGACTTTTTTTTCAACTACAACTATATTTGCTCTTCAGTGTTTGGACTTTCAGCAGTGAAGATTAAACCACACTGAATTAAACTGAACTTCAGCTCTGAACACTGGACTGACACAGCTTCAGTTTACTAGAACTTCTGTCTTCAGCTGCTGCGACACAATCTACACTGTAGAAGAGAGAAATAAAGATGAATATAAAAACTTCTCAGACGAGCAGAAAAACGTTTAGCAAATTAAAGGATTTTTGTTCAACATTGGCATTTGCATGACTTAATGAACATTAAAACCCAGCTATTAACACTGCGAAATTATCATATTAACTAATATTTCATATTTTAAAAAATGTTTGAATCTTTTTAAAACTTGGACCAAATTCTCCCCCTCAGCCCTTCCCCTTACCCCTCGCTTTGTGGGTTCCCGTGAAGGGGTAGGGGTGTCCCAATTCTCTTTAGCTTGAAGGCGTAGGGCTAAGGGAAAGGGATAGATAGCCCTTCGAACAAAGATTTTTCAGGAGCACACTTGAAACCAAGGGGTATGAAAATTTCCCAGAATACACCAGCCACAACGGCAGTATATCTGCACCTGGAATTAGGGAGATCCACAAATTAGTATTTTATTGTCATTATTACAAATTTTTACAACAAACAAACACATCTTTTAATATATTCATAACCGCGTTCCTGTTTTACTGTCATGCTTTTATAAAAGAAACTCTAAAATATGACACTGGAATACCCTGTCAGAAAGGTCTAGTGGCTGGGAATGAGCTGTTTACAGTGTCTGCTATAATGATGATGCTGTTTTTGGTGTGTTTACATGATGAATATGGCCACGGTGTAAATGCACTGTATAGTTATGATCTTATTGTCACATTATATTGTTATGATAACATAATATATGCCTTCAGTGATTTCCTGAAGATAAACACCAAAAAATAAAGCAACAGGAATCACTACAGCAGTCACCATCATCTAATCTCATATGAAGCCTTAAATGACAATAGAAAATAAATCCAAGATATTTAAAACGTGTTTGTCATTTTTCACCATTAACTAGTTTTTCGGGTTGTGCTTTTCCCTCCTTTTATTATTTTAAATACTTTATGAATTTAGATTTAAAATACAATTAAAAATCATTGCATTTTTATGTCTTTAATTTTAACACTCATGCATTATTAACAGCGACCTGCTTTGTAGACTTCTCATGTTTTCACACAAATTTATGAAAAAAAATCCTGTCTTAAAATATGACTCCACTGTGTTTTCATACCTCAGGCGCACACACACACACACACACACACACATCCCATCTCTCTCTTCCCTCCTTCTGAATTCAGACTTTGGCTTATTTTTGGCAGGTTTTGTTGCTTTTCCTGCCTGTCTCTCGCGGGACAGGAAGTGTCTGTTTACTGCCATTAAAAAGCTCAAATTCTGTGCAAATGTGTCCTGATTTGATATGCAGTTCATGCAGAGGGAGATCTGCTGGGAGAAACACACGGCAGGTTTGCTTCACTACAGACTAAACTCAGTTTAATGGCATGCTTGTGCACAGATTTCCTCACTAATGATCAGTTTATTAGCAAACATTATGCAAAGCTTGAGAAAACACAACAACAAAACTGAAAACAAACATCTTTTAAATTATTAATAACATTGAATGTGATGAGTGACATGCAAACACAGAAACACCAACTGACCCAGCCGGGACTCCAACCAGTGACCTTCTTGCTGTGAGGCGACAGCGCTAACCACTGAGCCACCATGCTGCCCTTTTTGTAGCAAACCTTTATGAAAACAGTAACTTCAATGTAACTAGGGGGCTGTTTCATAAAAGTGGTTTAGAAAAGCGGGGATTAAAGTCAAAAGCCAGCCTGACTTCAGTGAGCCAAACTAAACGTCCACGCTTAAATTGGTTCCATAACAGCAAGTTGAAGATCATTTGATCTAACTAGTCTGAGTTCAGTTTAAAGAAGATAGCTGCTCGTGCATGTTTCTGTTGTGAAACCCTGAAGGTCGAGCCTAGATGCATCGATTATGTTGTGTGCTACCATGGCAACTACGAGAACTGAGAGCTCTGAGAGGAGACCATGTTCACAGTGAGTGAGCCGCGTTGTTTTTTAGAGTTCAAACATATAATAATTTAAACATAATCAAAAACTACAGTTCAGCTTGCAACAAAGCAAGAGAGAAGACTGACAGGAAATTGCAGATTTTAAAATATAGGCTGTTATTTAGGCCTATTAACGTTAAATGAAATATTTGTGACAATACATTGAAATTGTTTTTACGCATGCGAGAGAGAGAGAGAAAGAGAGAATGCGCGCTTACTGCCAATTGTTGCTTGTAAAAAAAAAAAGCTTTAATGCATTGCAGGCTCCCTTCACATCAGCACATTAAGTTTAAATTACTATGTTGAGTGAAAAGATTAAATAAAATTTTAATAAACAGGAAAACAAATCAACAGAAACAAAGAAAAATCTAAAAATGTAGTTTGTATTTTTTAGTTTGCAATAACTTATTTGAATTTAAATATATTATTGTTCTGTTCTTTGGTGTATGTATATTTACTATTAACCTCCTAGGGGTTGAGTGTCCACATATGTGGACAGCACATTTTAGCTCTTAAGTGGCTATTTAAAATACTTTGAATGTTTTATATTTGGTTTCAGACACACAGTGTCATCCTGCAACTGTTCTGCAGCATATGAAATGTCCCAAACCCTATTTTCAACTGTCCAAAATGGGAAAAAATGTTGTTTTTTACTCTCTGATAGTCAAAGCAAGTTAAAATAAATTCTCTGTTAAATATGCATAAAAGAAAATTCAGGAAAAAGTGTTTTATGTAAAATCAGACCACGAGTCCACATATATGGACATCATGTTTCTCTAAAAGTACATCATATCAAAAGATGATGCTAAGATTTTTATTTTAATTAGGTTCCAATAAGCCCAAATAGCAAAGAGAAATAAAAAATGCATGTAAAAAAACACCTTGGGGCTCAAGAGGATAAGTGACTATAAAGTTTTAATCATTATTAAGATGTTAAGTAAATTAAAAAAAGCATCAAATTACTGCAGGTGAATGTTAACATTACTTTGATTAAGCATGAACTTAAGACTTAAGCCGAAGTCACACTAGAGTTTGAGCTTGTGAAATTCTGTTGTACGGCGCTGTGAAAAGGGGCGGGATTAAACAAGATGATTAGACATTAAACAAAGCGAGCGATTGCTTCATGTTTTAAATTTCTGTTCAGAGAGGTCATGTTTTGATCCTGGATTGGTCTCACGCAGTCAAGTGATGTGATTTCGCAGGTCAGAGTTCACCAAGCCGCGGTCACACTGGACTTTACTCCCCTTAGACTTCCATTCATACGCACGCGAATGCGTCAGACCGGGAACGCAGGGTCATGCGTCAAGTTTCGCAGGTTGCTGCATTGCAAAGTTCAAGCTTGGTGAACTCTGACCTGCGAAATCGCAACACTTGACTGCATGAGATCAATCCAGGATCAAAACATGACCTCTCTGAACAGAAATTTAAAACATGGAGCAATCACTCGCTTTATTAATGTCTAATCATCTTGTTTAATCCCGCCCCTTTTCGCAGCGCCGTACGACAGGATTTCGCAAGCTCAAACTCTAGTGCGACTGCGGCTTTAGCCTGAGAGTTAACCTGCCCCAGACCAGGCTAGTTTCCCAGCATAAGTTGCCAGAGTAACTGAGTTTGAACTATCGTAAATTTGATTTATGAAACCGAATCCGCCATTAATAAACCTGAGTTACCAAATTAAGCCTGGCTTTTTCTGTAAGCTTGGTTTATGGAACAGCTCCCAGAGCTACTTTTCGGATGTAACTTTGAGTTCAGACTGAGATGTCAGTCACTAACGCTCTTATTATCTGCTTCATGTCAGAGCTGATTTAATTCTGCTGCTCTCCGAGACAATCTTCAGAAAACACACTGCAGATTAAAACCGATCCGCAGAATAAGGCAAGAAATCTCTCCTCTCTGTCTGTCTGTCTGTCTGTTTCCATACTGTATGACTGCTTTCACAAGGAGACAATCATTAGTTTTTTAGGATCGCTAAGTTATAGTTCAAGTATCGATCTCAAACATCGGAAAGCTCTTCCCTTGACGTTTATTCGATTTTGGATTGTGTAGTTCTCCACATCTCACAGTTTTTACCTTTAACACTACTTTATTATCCCTCCAGTACAGATGTTCCCATCAAGCGTCAGTGCATGAATCATTTATAAGGCTGCTTATTTTATTTTTTTTCTTCACATTTTTTGAACAAGCTCTTGTTGATGTTGTCAGCTTTGGTAAGTCTTTGCTTTGTTTTGTGATGCCTGGAGCTCATCTGAGGGATTCATCTGTAGCAGAAATGTGCAGAATCAGATGTTCAGTTTTGTGTATCCAGTATTGAGCTGTCATTGAGCTGCTTGCAAAGAGTCACTTTTTTTGTAACACACACACACACACACACACACACACACACACACACACACACACATACACATGTTAATACAAACACATGCACATACACACAGACATATATATACACACACAAACGAAAATACACAATAGCCTATATATATTTTTTATATTATTTTGGAATAATCTTTTAACAGTGTGTGTGTGTGTGTGTGTGTGTACGTGTTTTTGTGACATCAGGACACAAATCTGTATAATGACATAGGTATGACACAGGTATTACAAAAAGCAGGAGAAATGTGAGGACATTGGTGACGTCCTCACTTCTCCAAAAGCTTCTAAATCACACAGGATGAGTTTGTTCAGGGAGTAAAGCTGTACACTGTCTCCTGTGATGGTTGGGTTTAGAGGTAGGGTGGGGTGAGGGCAATAAAATATACGGTTTGATCTGTAAAAAATGAATGGAAGCCTATGCGATGTACCCACTTTTCACAAAAACAAACATGTGTGTGTTTGTGTGTGTATACACTCACTGGCCACTTTATTAGGTACACCTGTCCAACTGCTTGTTAATGCAAATTTCTACTCAGCCAATCACATGGCAGCAGCTCACTGCATTTAGGCATGTAGACATGCTCAAGACGATCTGCTGCAGGTCAGAGCGAGCATCAGAATGGGGAAGAAAGGGGATTTAAGAGACTTTGAACGTGGCATGGTTGTTGGTGCCAGACGGGCTGCTCTGAGTATTTCAGAAACTGCTGATCTACTGGGATTTTCACGCACAACCATCTCTAGGGTTTACAGAGAATGGTCTGACAAAGAGGAAATATCCAGTGAGCGGCAGTTCTGTGGGCGCAAATGCCTTGTTGATGCCAGAGGTCAGAGGAGAATGGCCAGACTGGTTCCAGCTGATAGAAAGGCAACAGTAACTCAAATAAGCACTCGTTACAACCGAGGTCTGCAGAAGAGCATCTCTGAACACACAACACGTCCAACCTTGAGGCGGATGGGCTACAGCAGCAGAAGACCACACCGGGTGCCACTCCTGTCAGCTAAGAACAGGAAACTGAGGCTACAATTCACACAGGCTCACCAAAACTGGACAAGAGAAGATTGGAGAAACGTTGCCTGGTCTGATGAGTCTCCATTTCTGCTGCCACATTCAGATGGTCGGGTCAGAATTTGGCCTCAATAACATGAAAGCATGGATCATCCTGCCTTGTATCAGCGGTTCAGGCTGGTGGTGGTGGTGTAATGGTGTGGGGGAGATTTTCTTGGCACACTTTGGGTCCATTAGTACCAATTGAGCATGGTGTCAACGCCACAGCCTACCTGAGTATTGTTGCTGACCATGTCCATCCCTTTATGACCACAGTGTCTCCATCTTCTGATGGCTACTTCCAGCAGGATAACGCACCATGTCATAAAGCGCCAATCATCTCAGACTGGTTTCTTGAACATGACGATGAGTTCACTGTACTCAAATGGCCTCCACAGTCACCAGAGCTCAACCCAATAGAGCACCTTTGGGATGTGGTGGAACAGGAGATTGGCATCATGGATGTGCAGCCGACAAATCTGCAGCAACTGTGTGATGCTATCATGTCAATATGGAGCAAAATCTCTGAGGAATATTTCCAGTACCTTGTTGAATCTCTGCCATGAAAGATTAAGGCAGTTCTGAAGGCAAAAGGGGTCCAACCCGATACTAGTAAGGTGTACCTAATAAAGTGGCCAGTGAGTGTATGTGTGTGTGTGTGCGTATTTATGTATGTTTATGTACAGTGTATATGTGGGTGTATGTATTTGTGTGTGTATATGTGCATGTGTGTATGTACATGTGTGTGTGTTTGTATATGTTTATGTATATATCTATGTATGTGTTTATATGTGTGTGCATGTAGGTATATATGTATGTATGTGTGTGTGTCTGTCTGTCTACACTGTAATTGCATTAGTTTATAGTCAGTAGAAGTGTTTTGCTGTCCTGCTGTGTGTCTTCTGATTCCACATCTGCTGTCAAACGCTGAACTTCTGCATTAGCAAACACACTTTGCGCTGTCCATCAGATGAGAAGAGCAGACCAGTGAGAAATCCTGAAGCTCATCACCAAAGTGTGTGTGTGTGTGTGTGTGTGTTCTGACCTGAGATGAACTCCTGTACATCTGAGTCATTCACAGCACATGTAATGAGCTGATTTCTGCATCTCATCAGGCCTGAGTTAATAAGATACCAAACATCAAGGGAAATTTGCGATTAGGGTTTGTGATTGAAGCATTTCTGTGTGCTGATGAATGAGGAAAGACTGCATTTCTGTGTTTAATATTCAAAGACTTTGACATTGTAATGAAAGGTTGAACCGGTGTGGGTGCTGATTATCTCTCTCACATTAGTAGTTACGTTTTAACTTCTTATACATTGTATTTTATCACAATGTTTATTGTAATGAATAGTTTGGTATTTCTCCCGGACTGTTTGTTGTTGAAAACGCGTTTGACCCTGCGTGCTTTCCGTTCAGCGTCTCGTTGCTAAGAGACGTATCCAAAACATTAGTCACTCGGCTGAACTTCTGCTCTCAACGCAAGTAAATACTGAATAAAAGCAGCGTTTTTCACAATAAATTGTGCTTTCAAAGCTGACCTGCTGTTCTAAAACTAAGTAAACGTAAAATGGATCTGCGTATTCGACAATATTTATCAAAAGCGGAGGAGAAAAGAGGTAATTATGACGAAATGAGTGACCAAATAAATGAGGCGTTTAATATCAAGCTAACGCAATTCTGGCGAAAACACTACTATTGGCTAACTTAGTCACATCTCACATTAAAATATACTGTAGTACATTATAGATAAACTAACTTTAGTGTATTTGAACCAGTGAATTATGCTGTATTTACAGTTCTAAGTTGACGAATACTCTAATATTAACCACAATGAACTGATAAACTGTCATAAATACTGTAGTATACTTTAGGTTTTACTATAGTAAACTGGGGTGTATTGTAGTATAAGATACCCAATGGTTGTAGAAAACTACAGTATTGGGTCATGTTTATATTAATATGATTGTTGTGTGTAACTAATAACGACAACAGAATAATTCAAGTAATTGACTATGGTATGACAAAAACACCATCATTTTAATGTTCTATTTTTTTCATATGGATTAGGAAAAGTCTGCAAAGTTTCTAATATTTTCTAATACCTTTGATTATTTTATGTGTATAAAGCTGTAGTCAGTGATTCATGTTTTATATACATACACACACATATATATATATATATATATATATATATATATATATATATATATATATATATATATATGCATGTATGTATGTATGTATGTGTGTACAATGTATTATACTCACCGGCCACTTTATTAGGTACACCTTACTAGTACCGGGTTGGACCCCTTTTTGGCTTCAGAACTGCCTTAATCCTTCATGCCGTAGATTCAACAAGGTACTGGAAATATTCCTCAGAGATTTTGCTCCATATTGACATGATAGCATCACGCAGTTGCTGCAGATTTGTCGGCTGCACATCCATGATGCCAATCTCCTGTTCCACCACATCCCAAAGGTGCTCTATCGGATTGAGATCTGGTGACTGTGGAGGCCATTTGAGTACAGTGAAATCATCGTCATGTTCAAGAATCCAGTCTGAGATGATTGGTGCTTTATGAAGTGATATTTGAAGGCTTAACTAGGTTAGTTTGGTTAATTAGGCAAGTTAGAGTAATTAGGCAAGTGATTGTATAACAGTGGTTTGTTCTGGAGACAATCCAAAACTATTATTACTTAAGGGGGCTAATAATATTGACCTTAACATGCTTCTAGTAAAATGTAAAAACTGCTTTTATTCTAGTTGAAATAAAACAAATGAGACTTTCTCCAGAAGAAAAAAATATTATAGGAAATACTGTAAGAAATTCCTGAATCTGTTAAACATAATTTGGGAAAGAATAAATATTGCACAGGAGGGCTAATAATTTTGCTCTTAGCTGTATGTTTTCAGTATTTCTCCATGTATTTCCTCTCTGTGTTGTGTTTCAGATGCTGTGTATTTGAGGAAAGCGTATGATCTGCTTCGAGCTCCTGGTCCAGCACCGTCTGACGGCAGATCTCAGTCTGAACTCAGTGTTTTGTGTGCTGAACAGTGTCTACAGGTCAGAAAATCCCATCCTAATTCAATATGACTCCAGTTAAAGTATAAAGTCCTCCTTTTCAATTTTACTTGCGTCAACATAAAAATGTCATTAATTCTTAAAGTGCTCAAGTATTAAATGTAAAATAGTTATTGATGAATGGTTATTATGGATGAAATTTCTATTTATAAAACTTGTCATACTCTAATAACCACATTAGCAATGAACAGGCAAGTTGACAACAACATAATATATACGCTGGTATATAAGATAAACAATAATCATCTGCAAATGTTTACAAACAAGTATACACACATAAAATACACAGTAAAAGAAAAAAAATATATATATACTGTATATATATATATATACATAAATATATATATATATATATATATATATATATATATATATAAAGAAAAAGGGTCAAACATATTCACATGCAAGCTTTTCACACAGTGCTTTTAAATCACATTAAACAGAAGATGTACTTTACAAGCAATTTATAGCCATGACTGTTTTTTTTAAATGTATTATTTTTTTGCATTAGTAACTTACATTATCCTGAAATCAGTAAGGATATTCAAGCTCTGATCTCCTTTTTCCTTGACTCATTTTAAATCAGTTTGTAAAACGTGACTGTTCATAATTTTTATGGACAGAATTTCAAAGCGGCGGATTGGAGGGGGTCCGGTTCGGGGACCACATAATTTCATCTCTGTTATTCGCAGACGATGTTGTTCTTTTGGCTACATCAGACATGGATCTTCAGCATGCACTGGGGCGCTTTGCTGCTGAGTGTGACATGGCTGGGATGAGAATCAGCACCTTGAAATCTGAGGTCATGGTGCTCCACTGGAAAAAGGTGGTTTGTTATCTCCAGGTTGGAGGAAAGTCCTTACCACAGGTGGAGGAGTTCAAGTATCTTGGGGTTTTGTTCACGAGTGAGGAAAAGATGGAGCGTGAGATTGACAGGCGGACTGATGCAGTAATGCGGTCGATGTATCGGTCCGTTGTGGTAAAGAAGGAGCTGAGCCGAAAGGCAAAGCTCTCGATTTACTGGTCAATTTACATTCCTACTCTCACCTATGGTCATGAGCTTTGGGTCATGTTTCCTTGCATGGCACACCCTTATAGATAGGGTGAGGAGCTCTGTCACCCAGGAGGAACTCTGAGTAGAGTCGCTGCTCCTCCACATCCAGAGAAGTCAGCTGGGGTGGCTCGGGCATCTGTTTCGAATGCCTACCTAGGGAGGTGTTCCAGGAATGTTCCACCGGAAGGACATCTCGGGGAAGATATGAATTAGTGAGTTGTTCACTGGAGATATGCCATGAATGAATCAATTAAACCAATGAGTTGTATATTAGAAGATGCATTAGACATGAAGCACGGCTGCAGCCGGTGATCAACGAGATTAGCTGAGCGCAGGCGGGGGCGGAGTTGAAAACGGAGCCGTCAGGCAGGACACTTCGGGGCTCAAAGTTGCTGCAGTCATGATGATGACCGATCACATGGCGTGGTCATTTATTTATTTATTTATTGCAATAACACAAAAGATATACAGTACAAATAAAACAGAATACAGACTCTACAAACTATAGTCCATTTTTAAACAGTGAGGGAATTATAAATTATATTAAATAGCCTATACAACAAAAACACGAGAAATAAAGCAGTCGCTTTTCAGATGCTGCACCGGCTGAGTCAGTCGTTTGATCTTGGAGCACTGTCGCGGTACTTTGATGCTACATGTGACAGTCACGTGGCGTCCACGCAGCATCAATCCGGACAACATTTCTAACCGGCAGGCACCGCTTTAAGACAGATTTCGATCGATCTGCGCAGTGCTTCATGAAATTGAACGTACCTAGACTTTGAACGGATCATTTGAATCAATGATTTGTTTACCAGAGACTCTGAATGGATGATTAAAAACCCCTAGTTTTTTTACTGGAGACTCTAAACAAATCATTTGAATCAAGTGAGTTGTTTGCTGGATAGTCACTCTAAATTAATCATTTGGATCAGTGAGTTGAAGTGAATTTATCGAATCAGTCCAGTTCACGAGTTCAGCTTGATTTGTGAACCGATTTAACAGGTTAACCAACAAAATTCAGCTCATTCATGAATCAAACCCCTGGCAAGAGATTGGTTCTCCACTTCGGAGTCACTTTTTTGCTCAGCCTCATTTAAGAGATGTCATGAATTAAAAAGTACAATATTTTCTTTGCCCTATTAAAGTAAAATATATGTTTTCTAAAACAAAAGGACTCTAAAGTATAGACCATGAAAAGTGTACTTAAGTACAGTAGTGAAGTAAAAATAATGGCTGAGTTTGTTCTGTATCTAAAACTGAGTGCCACTGATAGTTTAATAAGGAAAGCAATTGACCGAGAGTGTTTCTGCAAAGCTCTCACTTAAACACATGAGGGTTTTTCCCCATGTAAGGTCCGTAGTGTAAGATAAGCCGCTTCATGCTGTGTGTGTTTGAACACACGCTTGTGAAATGCAGCTGATTTTCCTCTCCTCCTTGGTGTCAGTGTGAGACGGCGGCACTTTGAGTTTCTTCTCTCAGGCTGAAGACATAATGCAGGGTTAGATAAGAGATTCTGCTCCGTTACGCCTTTGTGAAGCGCAGGATTACTGTAACAGCAGCCCATCTTCAAATGTGCTGTCCTTTTATGAAAACTGAGCATCTTGCATAAACACTTCTACAGTATATTTCAGCAAAAAAAACAAACACTTTAAACTCATCCAAATATAATATTATTAAATCCAGATATACAAAATATCCAGATATTTGGCATGCATCTCTTTGTAAATGTAAATGCACATGTTGATTTTTCAATGGAGTAATAGACCGTTTTACATTTTTTATTTATAATATAACAAATTATATTAGCAGTGACATCACGTTGAGTTTTGAGAGACTCTGTTTGCATTTAGTGCATGTCATTTTAAAAAGCTACATTTTTTTAACTAAAGACTATAATAATGAATGTTTTTTTATATGCAGTATTGTACTTAAAGTGAAATTAGCAGTATTTTCTTTACATGAACTTATTTGTTCGATAAATTGCTTCCTGGAGACTTGTTCTGAATGGATCTTTTAAATCAGGTAGTTGTTTCCTGAAGACTCACTCTGAATAGATCATTTGAATCAATGAATTGTTTACTGGATACTCTGAATGGATCATTTGAATCAGTGAATCAATAGGTGCATTCGACTTGAACCATGGCTGCAGCCGGGGATCAATGAGATTAGCCGAGCGCAGGTGGGGGCGGAGTTGAATACGGAGCCGTCAAGCCGTACAGCTGGACACTTCGGGACTCAAAGTTGCAGCAGTCATGATGACCGATTATTTGAGTTACTATTTAGGCTATTTACTAAAATATGTTTATTATATGTTATATGTTATTTAAATCGTTCATGGAGCTGAATGCAGTAAATAGTCTGTATAAAAAGGTCGAAAATAAACCTGTGCAAACAATCTAACCTTTCTAAACAAATTATTTAACAAAAGATGATACTGCAGTAAAAATTTAGCAGCTCCTGCAATCGCTCTTCAGATGCTGCACCGGCTGAATCAGTCGTCTGATCTCGGAGTGCTGTCGCGGTACTTTGATGCCACATGTGACAGTCACGTAACGTCGGCGCAGCGTCAATCCGGACAAAATTTCAAACTGGCAGGCACCGCTTCAAGACAGATTTCGATCAATCTGCACAGCGCTGCATGAAGCCGAACGCACCTAATAACTGGACACTCATTGTGAACGGATTGTTTGAATCAGTGAATCATTAACTGGATACTCATTCTGAACTGATCATTTGAATCAGTGAATCATTAACTGAACACTCACTCTGAATTGATATTTGAATCAATTAATTTTTTATTGCAAACTCACTCTTAATGGATCATTTGAATCAGTGAGTTGTTTACTGAAGACTCACTCTGAACAAATCATTTGAATCAGTGAGCTGTTTACTGGAGACTCACTCTGAACGGATCATTTGAATCAGTGAGGTGTTTGCTGGAGACTCACTCTGAGCAAATTGTTTGAATCAGTGAATCATTAACTGGACACTCACTCTGAACAGATTACTTGAATCAGTGAGGTGTTTGCTGGAGACTCACTCTGAATGGATTGTTTGAATCAATGAGTTGTTTACTGGAGACTCACTCTGAACGGATTGTTTGAATCAATGAGTTGTTTACTGGAGACTCACTCTGAACGGATTGTTTGAATAGGTGAATCATTACCTGGAGACTTACTCTGAACAGATTATTTGAATCAGTGAGGTGTTTGCTGGAGACTCACTCTGAACGGATTGTTTGAATCAATGAGTTGTTTACTGGAGACTTACTCTGAACAGATTATTTGAATCAGTGAGGTGTTTGCTGGAGACTCACTCTGAATGGATTGTTTTAAATCAATGCGTTTACTGGAAACTCTGAACAAATAACTTGAATCAGTGAATTAACGGGAGACTCACTCTGAACGGATCATTTGAATCAGTGAGGTGTTTGCTGGAGACTCACTCTGAATGGAGAACTTGAATCAATGAGTTGTTAATTGTAAACTCACTCTTAATGGATCATTTGAATCAGTGAGTTGTTTACTGGAGATTCACTCTTAATAGTTCATTTGAATCAGTGAATCATTTACTGGTTGTTTGAATCACAGAGTTGTTCAACTGAACAGAGACTCCAGACACCGCTATCTTGTCTCTGAGATGAAGATTTCAGCTTTTTTGCAATTAGTATCAAATGAAGTGTTTTCTTAACTCTACATGCACATTATTGATGCTTTTTTGCATTTAGTGCATGCAGTGAAAATGCCAGTAAAATACACTACTGGTGTTCTCTATGCAGTACATTTGCAAGCAATAATTACATGCTATATGCATTAAGCTCAAATAATTTTAGGTGTCAAAAATACTAGGAATTGTGGCAGATTTTATAGTCAATAAAAAACAGTCTACAATATTAACAAAGTAGGTAAACTTATATTCATTCAAATCACAATCTACAGTTCAGCGTTACAAATAGACACACACACACACAATAAGAAGGTTTCACCCTGCCGGATCTTCTACGAGGATGGAAAAGTGAGCAGTTTTATTGTCGTGTCACTTTAAAAGTGTGTATAAATCATCTGGTTTGTGCTGATGCAATTCAGACGTCCCATTGAAGCAACAGAAGCTGCTCCTGATCTCCTGAACCATCCCGTAGAAGAGAAAAGCTGACAAAAGAGCTCAGCACTTCAGCAGGCTTTTGCTCAATGAGTTGTGAAGTGAGAACTCTTAAACAGATAAGCGAGCGCTATAACTTTCATGCATATCCGTCCTGAGACAGCATGGGTTATGAGCATTGTGAATTCATTTCCCTGGCAAGTGGAGGGCTGTATAATATATATTGTGCTTGTCTGAAGTAACGCTGAATGCTGAATCTTCCACTTTTTGAGTTCCAGCACTTTAAAAAGTTCAGAGGGCCATTATGTGCTTCCTGATGTGGCAAAATATTTATTGCCATCTGGGAAAAATGTCTGAGGCTCAGGGGTTTCAATGTAGAAATGTTTCTGATGGCAAAATCTGTTCCCCAAAAAACTGACTGAGCTTTCTTGCTGAATATCTTACTGCCTACAGTACATTGACTGAAATATTGCTCTGCATTTTAAGAGACTCGACTCGCATTGGAGTTTACAGTACATCAACCTGTCTGTGAGCTAAACACAATACAGAAGATCTCAGTGGCAGAAATGCTGATGTTGTCACAAAATTTACATCCTATTATTGACAAAGTATTGTACATTATAAAAAGGCAGGGTTCCACACAATTCATTCATGTTGTCCTAACACAAATCGATTAAGTGAACATAACAAATTTAAGTGGATTGAACATAAATCAATAAAGTTGCTCCCAAAAAAGTCTCAAGAATTGTCGTTTCAGTTCATTTTAAATAAGGAGAACTTTCATTCTCTTTCGGATTGGTCCCTTATTTATCAGGGGTCACCACAGCGGAATGAACCGCCAACTATTGCAGCATTTGTTTTACACAGTGGATGCTCTTCCAGCTGTAACCCAGTACTAAGAAATGAACAAGCAGCAATAAAAAAATTAAGGGTATACTAAAAAAGCAAATATTATTTTTTTTAACCATTTGGTTTATTCAAAATGTTCATTGTCCAACTATTTACACAGTTGAAGACACATTTATTGGTAAATATATTTACTATACTTAGCAGTTTTAAACTTAAGCATATGTAATTGTTTTATTCCAGCCCAACTAATACATAAAACACTTTCGCCAAAGGAAAAATATAATAGGAAATTACTGTGAAAACGGGGCGTCATGGTGGCACAGTGGGTAGCACGATCGCCCCACAGAAAGAAGGTTGCTGGTTTGAGCCCCGGCTGCATCAGTTGGCATTTCTGTGTGGAGTTTGCATGTTCTCCCCGTGTTGGCGTGGGTTTCCTCCGGGTGCTCTGGTTTCCCCCACCGTCCAAACACATGCGCAATACACCATTTTGAGGGATATAAACAAAACAATGGTCCCAATGTATTTCCTGTTTTACATTTTAAATTTCTATAGCTTCAGAGAACCTAAAAATGTCCACATATTGATAAATAATGTTATGATATCTATGCTTTAACATAAAGTTCTAAATACTTGTTGCAGTTATGAAATAGTTTGATAACAAGCAGGAAATGTTCACGGCCCAATGACATCACCACATTAAAATGGTCTATAGTGGAATTGATTAACTAAATTGGCCATAGTGTATGAGTGTGAATGAGTGTGTATGGGTGTTTCCCGGTGTTGGGTTGCAGCTGGAATGGCATCTGCTGTGTAAAACATATACAGGATAAGTTGGCAATTCATTCTGCTGTGACAACCCCAGATTAATAAAGGGACTAAGGCGAAAATAAAATGAATGAATAAATTACTGTGAAAATGTTATTTACTCTGTTAAACAGTACTAAAGTTTGTTTTAAAGTATCTACATGCACAAAATACTGTTTTTTTTGTTTGTTTTTTTACACATGTGAATTCAAGCAAAAAGCAACTGTTTTGTTATTTATTGTATATTGTCAAAATTGTAAATATTTTATCACCCAGTTCTTGTAAAAAGTTGGAAATAATAAGTTTGTTCAACATTATCTGCATGTCTTCAGTACACTCATATACATGGAACAATGGAAAAAGTAGTAAAAGTGATATTTAGCTTGGAAATCGCTATTTGTGTATTGTGTAATTGTGTATTTAAGCGTTCATTTGCAAATAGAAATGTATTAAAATGGACTTGGGATTTTGAAACTCTTTAATGAACTCTGATTGCAATACACAGTACAGTTGAAGTCAGAATTATTAGCCCCCCTGAATTATTGTGAAGAAGAAGCCTCAAGCGTGAGTGATTTACATGTTAAGTCAATGCAAAGACGCGGTTAGACATCCTGCGGCGCGATATGCGCAAATGGTGCATTGTGAATGAGGCGTTTTGCGTGCTTAAAATCTGAACTTCAGCGGACATTCACGCCACGTTAACCAATCAGGAGATTGCTCTTTGGGGGGCATGATTGTGACGTAGCACCTGTTGTTGGTGTCCCGGGGGAAAATCCTCCAGCCTAAATCCAACAACAGTTCATCAAAGTGTGCTCAGCTCAGTCAGAAGCACTGCTAAATACTTCCATTATCCAGGTAGAGTTTCTGGAGGAGTTTATAAGCTCACAGAGCTGGCTGCACCTCTGAAAGGATCTAGTCGACTCAGACACTGCTCCAATCGAATTGACGCTGTTTTTCAGTCCTCCTAAAGCACATAAACACAGCTATTTTCTCAATAAAATCCATGTTAGCCATTTAGCAGCGAAGCTACAGTCACCGGGCAGATAGAAGCCCTGCCCATGACGCAAATCTGCATCTGTTCTGAAGTGAATTTGATGCGTGAATGAAGCGGATTTTGATGCGCAAATAAAGATAGTAAACTCAAAATGTTCACGTGTCTAATTTTGTGTGAATATTGCGATTTATCCGCGCGTTCCGCGTCTGGTGTGAACACCGCATTAGCCGCCCTGTTTATTTTTTCCCCCAAATTTCTGTTTCGTGTGAGCAGATTTCTTCAACACATTTCTAATCATAATAGTTTTAATAACTCATCTCTAATAACTGATTTATTTTATCTTTGTCATGATGACAGTAAATAATATTAGACTAGATATTCTTCAAGACACTTCTATACAGCTTAACGTGACATTTAAAGGCTTAACTAGGTTAATTAGGTTAACTAGGCAGGTTAGGGTAATTAGGCAAGTTATTGTATAATGATGGTTTGTTCTGTAGACTATCGAAAAAAAATAGCTTAAAGGGGCAAATTATATTGACCTTAAAATGGTGTTTAAAAAATAAAAAAATTTAAAAAATTTAAAAAGCAAAAAAAAAGTTAAAATAAAACAAATAAGACTTTCTCCAGAAGAAAAAATATTATCAGACATACTGTGAAAATTTTCGTTGCTCTGTTAAACATAATTTGGGAAATATTTAAAAAAGAAAAAAAGTCAAAGGGGGGCGAATAATTCTGACTTCAACTGTGTATAAATGTGTAAAAACGTTTATTCACGTGTATACTGCAAAAATGCTTTTCTTACTTAGAGTTTTTGTCTTGTCTCTAGTCCAAATATCAAAACATTCTTGAATTAAAAAGCATATTCTAGACAAGCAAAAAATATTGTCTTTTTTTCTCATAAATAATCTGATGCCAAAGTGAAAACAAGATTATATTGCCTACTCCATTGTCAGATTATTTAGCTTGTTTTAAGGAAAATCTCACCTAATTTTGAATCGTTATTTCTGAAAGACTATATTTTTGTAATTGTCTATAAAATGCTTCTTGATTTAAGTATGTTTAGATGTTTGGACTAGAAACAAAACAAAAAACTGTAGGTCAGAAAAGCATTTTTGCAGTGATAGCATGCATGCACATGGATATTGTTTATTGTTTTGTTTTTATATGAAACAGTTAATACTATAACAATAAGTATACACTGTAAGGCTGAGATGCTGTCCATGTGCTTTTATTGTCTTCAGCTGGGCTGCTGGGAAATGGCTGAAGACTGTTTAATGATGTTCTGGGAAAGGAAAGCTCCAGTGAATCAGTTCCTGTGTCGTGCACATCTCTGCCAGGGTCAGCTCATCTCCTCACGCTCCATTAACACAGCGGTACGTCAAAACACTGTTCACTGAGCTCATTAAACAACACCTCAAACATTGGACACAACCATATGATGACAAACAGCCTATAGTGTTTCACCATGGAGGAGAGAAATCACACATCGTATCCATTCCAGACCATAAACAAACACTTACTGCAGCAGCTAAAGCAACGCACACTCACATTCTTCTTCTCCATAGGGAAATCAATTTAATTATCAGTAAGTGTGAGCTGAGAGATTGTTCATTGATGGAATATTCTGCATTGGACTTTTGAAATGAATACTTTCCATGCTGTTTGTGTTACGTTTTAATTATTCCTCTTGTTTTTGTCTGTTTTTTACTGCTCATTTACAGTGTCATTCCCGCTGCTAATTTATAATAAATACTGTAGTGTTTTTGAACCAAACTATTGAAAATTACTTATACTAATCTGCTGTAGTGATTCTATAGTTGCTATGGTAACACAACAACTATAGTAATTGATCTGTTGTAATTCTATAGTTGCTATGGTAACACAACAACTATAGTAATTGATCTGTTGTAATTCTATAGTTGCTATGGTAACACAACAACTATAGTAATTAACGCAACTATAAGACTTAATCTATTATAGTGATCCAATAGTTGCTATGGTAACACACTAACTATAATAAAATTATAAACAACTAAAATCTAAAGTATATTGCAGTCTTTATTATTAGTTTGTCAGTTCACTATAGGTAATACTATAATATGTTGGAGCATTTATTAGCAAAGAGTTGTAGATGCCATGATATACACTGTATAATACTCTTTACTATAGTATGGTTCAAAAACACTGTAGTATTTACTAAATATTACTATAGTACTTATTTCATCTGGGTACTGTTGTTTTTTCTATAGCGCTTTTAAGCAATACAAAATTGTGTCTGTTTTGTTTACAATTGTTTTTGTACAGTGTTTATGTACTTCAAAATCAATCTTTCTAATGTCGTCATCCAGGGCTTTATAAGAGTTTTAAAAAAAAAAACTAAATCTGATATTGCAAAATGCAGTTTTGTCATTATACTCTTTTTGGAACTAGAACATAATTTTAGATAGATTAGGATGATTTTGTTGGCAGTGTATCTACATAAAATATAATAAACAAACTGCACGTGTAGAAGAATACAATATGATTCAGTTCAGTTACAGAAAACTAATAATCTATTGTAAAATAGGTGAGGCGTCAACGACAGATTTCTTCCCATGAAGCAGAATAAATCCATCTTTTTCTGTCCCAGTCTATCCATCCATCTTTTTTGTCCCAGTCTATCCATCCATCATTTTTGTCCCAGTCTATCCATCCATTTTTTTCCCAGTCTATCCATCCATCTTTTTTGTCCCAGTTTATCCATCCATCATTTTTGTCCCAGTCTAATTCATCTTTTTTGTCCATCTATTCAACCGTCATTTTTTGATCCAGTCTATCCATCCATCTTTTTTGTCCCAGTCTATCCATCGATCTTTTTTGTCCCAGGCTATCCATCCATCTTTTGTCCCAGACTATCCATCCATCTTTTGTCCCAGGCTATCCATCCATCTTTTGTCCCAGGCTATCCATCCATTTTTTTTCCCAGTCTATCCATCCATCTTTTTTGTCCCAGTTTATCCATCCATCTTTTTTGTCCCAGTCTATCCATCGATCTTTTTTGTCCCAGGCTATCCATCCATCTTTTGTCCCAGACTATCCATCCATCTTTTGTCCCAGACTATCCATCCATCTTTTGTCCCAGGCTATCCATCCATCTTTTGTCCCAGGCTATCCATCCATCTTTTTGTCCCAGTCTGTCCATCCATCTTTTTTGTCCCAGTCTATCCATTCATCTTTTTTGTCCCAGTCTATCCATTCATCTTTTTTGTCCCAGTCTATCCATCCATCTTTTTTGTCCCAGTCTATCCATCCATCTTTTGTCCCAGGCTATCCATCCATCTTTTGTCCCAGTCTATCCATCCATAATTTTTGTCCCAGTCTATCCATCCGTCTTTTGTCCCATTCGATCCATCCATCATTTTTGTCCCAGGCTATCCATCCATCTTTTGTCCCAGTCTATCCATCCATCATTTTTGTCCCAGTTTATCCATCCATCTTTTGTCCCAGTCTATCCATCCATCATTTTTGTCCCAGTCTATCCATCCATCTTTTTTGTCCCAGTTTATCCATCCATCTTTTGTCCCAGTCTATCCATCCATCATTTTTGTCCCAGTCTAATTCATCTTTTTTGTCCATCTATTCAACCGTCATTTTTTGATCCAGTCTATCCATCCATCTTTTTTGTCCCAGTCTATCCATCCATCTTTTTTGTCCCAGGCTATCCATCCATCTTTTGTCCCAGACTATCCATCCATCTTTTGTCCCAGACTATCCATCCATCTTTTGTCCCAGTCTATCCATCCATCATTTTTGTCCTAGTCTATCCATCCGTCTTTTGTCCCAGGCTGTCCATCCATCTTTTGTCCCAGGCTATCCATCCATCTTTTGTCCCAGGCTATCCATCCATCTTTTGTCCCAGTCTATCCATCCATCTTTTGTCCCAGGCTATCCATCCATCTTTTGTCCCAGTCTATCCATCCATCCTTTTTGTCCCAGTCTGTCCATCCATCTTTTTTGTCCCAGTCTGTACATCCATCTTTTTTGTCCCAGTCTATCCATTCATCTTTTTTGTCCCAGTCTATCCATCCATCTTTTTTGTCCCAGGCTATCCATCCATCTTTTGTCCCAGTCTATCCATCCATAATTTTTGTCCCAGTCTATCCATCCGTCTTTTGTCCCATTCGATCCATCCATCATTTTTGTCCCAGGCTATCCATCCATCATTTTTGTCCCAGGCTATCCATCCATCATTTTTGTCCCAGTCTATCCATCCATCATTTTTGTCCCAGTCTATCCATCCATCATTTTTTTCCCAGTCTATCCATCCATCTTTTTTGTCCATCTATTCATC
This sequence comes from Danio kyathit, assembly GCA_903798195.1. Lineage (NCBI taxonomy): Eukaryota > Metazoa > Chordata > Actinopteri > Cypriniformes > Danionidae > Danio > Danio kyathit. The sequence continues at coordinate 61,264,503 of LR812531.1, forward strand.
CGTCATTTTTTGATCCAGTCTATCAATCCATCATTTTTGTCCCAGTCTATCCATCCATCATTTTTGTCCCAGTTTATCCATCCATCTTTTGTCCCAATCTATCCATCCATCATTTTTGTCCTAGTTTATCCATCCATCTTTTGTCCCAGTCTATCCATTCATCTTTTTTGTCCATCTATTCATCCGTCATTTTTTGATCCACTCTATCCATCGATCTTTTGTCCCAGTTTATCCATCCATCTTTTGTCCCAGTCTATCCATCCATCATTTTTGTCCCAGTCTATCCATCCATCTTTTTTGTCCATCTATTCATCCGTCATTTTTTGATCCACTCTATCCATCCATCATTTTTGTCCCAGTTTATCCATCCATCTTTTGTCCCAGTCTATCCATCCATAATTTTTGTCCCAGTTTATCCATCCATCTTTTGTCCCAGTCTATCCATCCATCTTTTGTCCCAGTCTATCCATCCATCTTTTGTCCCAGTCTATCCATCCATCTTTTGTCCCAGTTTATCCATCCATCTTTTGTTCCAGTCTATCCATCCATAATTTTTGTCCCAGTCTATCCATCCATCTTTTGTCCCAGTCTATCCATCCATCTTTTGTCCCAGTCTATCCATCCATCTTTTGTCCCAGTCTATCCATCCATCTTTTGTCCCAGTCTATCCATCCATCTTTTGTCCCAGTCTATCCATCCATCTTTTTTGTCCCAGTCTATCTATCCATCTTTTTTGTCCGTCTATCCATCCATCTTTTGTCCCAGTCTATCCATCCATCTTTTGTCCCAGTCTATCCATCCATCTTTTGTCCCAGTCTATCCATCCATCTTTTGTCCCAGTCTATCCATCCATCTTTTGTCCCAGTCTATCCATCCATCTTTTTTGTCCCAGTCTATCCATCCATCTTTTGTCCCAGTCTATCCCTCCATCTTTTTTGTCCATCTATTCATCTGTCATTTTTTGATCCAGTCTATCCATTTATGACTTTGTCCTAGTCTATCCATCCAATTTTTTTTGCACCTGTCTATCCATCCCTCTTTTTTGTCCATCTATTCTGCTGTCATTTTTTGATCGTCTATCCATCCATCTTTTTTTTGATCCAGTCTATCCATCCATCTTTTTTTTGTCTGGGTCTATCCATCCATCTTTTTGTGAATAATCTAAAAATGAATAATCTAATGTAAAATAACACTATATAGTTTTCATTGTATAAATGCAAACTTTACAATTTCTCAAGCCTAACTGATTTACAATCTTTTGAAGTTAAGAAAAAAAAATCACATGCAAGTGATGAACTTTGACTTTATTTTAATCAAACTTTGCAGGGACTCCACAAAACGTGTGTTCTGAATTGTAATCCAGACTCAGCATTGCGCTTCCTGCTGTTTACAATCTCTGATAAGATTTAATAAATCCCTATGAAAATAAAGTGAATGAAAATACAGAACCAGCTCTGCAGAATAACTGCTGTTTGCACATCTGCACAGCACTGCCAAAACAATCGTCAGCTCCGCATGTGCGGTTTCCCTCAGTGTGTGTGTGCTGGGTTTAGTATGTATATCATGTCCTGCTGTCAGTATTGTGAATCCACTGAGCTGCAGGAGACTCCTTTCTGCTTCACAGGAAGAAATCTGTCCTTCACACCTCTCGTTTTGTCCATATTTCTGCTGTTGTTGTGTTTCCAGGAGGACTTGGAGAAGGCTGTGATGTGCTTTCTGAGGGCTATAGAGATTGCCAAAGACAAGTGCAGGTAAACCATCCGCACAGAGAAAACACCAGACATGTGGAATTTATTTCATCTCTCTCGCCTAGCACATCTAAAATGGCCTGTTAATTATGAAAACACTAATTGAATTGTTTTTTAAAGGTTGCTCTTTTTTAGATGGACAGAGTTTTTGGCTTTGATGAGAAATGTTTGAGAGATTTTAATTAAATAGAGATTTAGATATTTGACTTTTGATTGCACACCCTGATCCATTATTGAGATCTCATTTTCAATTCTAGAGGAGTCTAGTCTATCCATCTATCTTTTTGTTTGTCCAAGTCTATCCATCCATTGTTTTTTGTCCGAGTCTATCCATACACTTTTTTTCTGTCCCAGTCTATCCATCCATCCATCCATCCATCCATCCATCCATCCATCCATCCATCCATCCATCCATCCATCCATCCATCCATCCATCCATCCATCCATCCATCCATCCATCCATCCATCCATCCATCCATCCATCCATCCATCCATCCATCCATCCATCCATCCATCCATCCATCCTTTTTTGTGCCGGTCTATCCATCCATCTTCATTTGTCCCGGTCTATCCATCCATCTTCATTTGTCCCAGTCTATCCATCCATTTTTTTGTCTGTATAAGTCTGTCCATTCATCTTTTTGTCCCACTCTTTATATCTATCTTTTTTGTTCCAATATATTCATCTTTCTTTTTTGTCCCAGGCTATCCATTTATCATTTTCATCACAGTCTATCCATCCATCTCGTTGTTCCAGTCTATCCATCCATCTTTTCTGTCCCAGTCTATCCATCCATCTTTTCTGTCCCAGTCTATCCATCCATCTTTTCTGTCCCAGTCTATCCATCCATCTTTTCTGTCCCAGTCTATTCATTTATCCTTTCTGTCCCAGTCTATCCATCCATTTTTCTGTCTGTCTATCCATCCATCTTTTCTGTCCCAATCTATTCATTTATCTTTACTGTCCCAGTCTATCCATTCATCTTTTTTTCTGTCCCAGTCTATCCATCCATTTTTTCTGTCCTAGTCTATCCATCCATCTTTTCTGTCCCTGTCTATCCATCCATCTTTTCTGTCCCAATTTATTCATTTATCTTTTCTGTCCCAGTCTATCCATCCATTTTTCTGTCTGTCTATCCATCCATCTTTTCTGTCCCAGTCTATCCATCCATCTTTTCTTTTCCAGTCTATCCATCCATCTTTTCTTTTCCAGTCTATCCATCCATCTTTTCTGTCTGTCTATCCATCCATCTTTTCTGTCCCAGTCTATCCATCCATCTTTTCTGTCCCAGTCTATCCATCCATCTTTTCTGTCCCAATCTATTCATTTATCCTTTCTGTCCCAGTCTATCCATCCATTTTTCTGTCTGTCTATCCATCCATCTTTTCTGTCCCAATCTATTCATATATCTTTACTGTCCCAGTCTATCCATTCATCTTTTTTTCTGTCCCAGGCTATCCATCCAATTTTTTCTGTCCCGGTCTATCCATCCATCTTTTCTGTCCCAGTCTACCCATCCATCTTTTCTGTCCCGGTCTATCCATCCATCTTTTCTGTCCCAGTCTATCCATCCATCTTTTCTGTCCCAGTCTATCCATCCATCTTTTTTCTCCCATTCTATCCATTCATCTTTTTTTTCTGTGCCAGTCTATCCATCTATTTTTTTTAATGAAAATGCTAAAGAACAGCACTGAACTTTATAAATTTAAATAATGTAATACATTATTATTATTATTATTTAATAAAACAGTGTCTTTAGCATCACTCTTGATCAATTTAATGCATCATTGATCTTTTTTCCTATTTTAAAATGTCACCTCTACTAAGTTTCCACAAAAATGTAAACTTTTTTTGATAGGTAATCTAATCCTAATCCTAATATATATTATACAGATTTCTAAAGGAATATTTGACACAAAAAATGAAGCAATACACAATTTACATAACAAACATAAGTAACACCACAAAACATGTAATATTTAAAATAATATAAATTAATAAAACATATAAAAAAATATTTCACAATGTTATTGTTTTACTTTCAAATAAGTTGAGCTTTGTTTAGCAGAAAAAACTCTTTCAGAAACATATTTGTTTTTAAAAAAACTCATTATTCCAAACCTCATTATTCCTCATTATTCTGAATTGCAGTGTGCACATATTGACACTTATATAGCTCTCTTATACTTCCTCTTAACAGCAGGGTTTGTAATGTTTCCAGCAAAGCATCTTCACTTTTTCAACATATGAAACAACTTGTTAGATCTTCTGAAATGAGAAGGAAATAGTTTCAGGCTTCGACATGCGTGTGCAGAATTCAGATGTTAAAGCGCTCCGCAGATCATCAATCATGAATCCCGGTCGCCTCCACACAAAGAAACTCCTGCGGGGGGAGGAAATCTGAAATATTCACATAAAAAAAGCACCAAACTCTCCAGAGACGTCCGACTCTCAGGCCTCAGCCAATGATGGGATGTTCTGTACACTTTAATTGGCCAATGATGACTGTAATCTCTGTATTACTGACTCTACAGTGGCTCTACCAGAGGGAAAATCTCAGAAACTCTCTGCTAAAACACACGCCGCTCTCTGGTGGATAAATTAGCCGCTGGAATAGAGTCTTCAAGCCTCTTGTGTTCGACTCCTGCAATCCTGCATTAATTGCTGTATTTCTGGTGGACATTGAGCTCTCCTGTGGCTCTTTGCTCATTACACTTTCACTAGGTCTCAGATCTGAGGGATAAATTGAGATGTAGTGAAAAATCGGATTCTGATCTTCCCAACAGTGATGGCCTGAATAATTAACGCCACTATTTTTATTCGGCTTCTTTCTCCCCGCCTCATTTTTCTTTCATCAGATTTCATTTACATCTGTCTTTTTTATTGTCTCCGTATGTCTATCCATTTTTAATCCCAGTCTATCTATCCATCTTTTTTAATCCCAGTCTATCTATCCATCTTTTTTAATCCCAGTCTATCTATCCATCTTTTTTAATCCCAGTCTATCTATCCATCTTTTTTAATCCCAGTCTATCTATCCATCTTTTTTCCCAGTCTATCCATCCATCCTTTTCTGTCCTAGCCTATTCATTCATCATTTTTTAATCCCAGTCTATCCATCCATCTTTTTCTGTCCCAGTCTATTATCCATCATTTTTAATCCGTCTATTATCCATCATTTTTAATCCGTCTATTATCCATCATTTTTAATCCGTCTATTCGTCCATCATTTTTTCCCAGTCTATCTATCCATCTTTTTTGTCCCAGTCTATCCAGCCATCTTTTGTCCATCTATTTACCTTTTTTTGTCCCAGTCTATCCGTCCATCCATCCTTTTTTAATCCCAGTCTATCCATCCATCATTTTTAATGCCAGTCCACCCATTCATCATTTTTAATCCCAGTCTATCCGTCCATCCATCCTTTTTTAATCCCAGTCTATCCATCCATCATTTTTAATGCCAGTCCACCCATTCATCATTTTTAATCCCAGTCTATCCATCCATCCATCCATCCATCTATCTTTTTTAATCCCAGTCTATCCAGCCATTTTTTTGTCCATCTATTTATCTTTTTTGTCCCAGTCTATCCTTCCGTCCATCCATCATTTTTAATCCCAGTCTACCCATTCATCATTTTTAATCCCAGTCTACCCATTCATCATTTTTAATGCCAGTCTACCCATTCATCATTTTTAATCCCAGTCTACCCATTCATCATTTTTAATGCCAGTCTACCCATCGATCATTTTTAATCCCAGTCTACCCATTCATCATTTTTAATCCCAGTCTACCCATTCATCATTTTTAATCCCAGTCTACCCATTCATCATTTTTAATCCCAGTCTACCCATTCATCATTTTTTATGCCAGTCTACCCATTCATCATTTTTAATCCCAGTCTATCCATCCATCCATCCATCCATCTATCTTTTTTAATTCGTCTATCCAGCCATTTTTTTGTCCATCTATTTATCTTTTTTGTCCCAGTCTATCCTTCCATCCATCCATCATTTTTAATCCCAGTCTACCCATTCATCATTTTTAATCCCAGTCTACCCATTCATCATTTTTAATCCCAGTCTACCCATTCATCATTTTTAATCCCAGTCTACCCATTCATCATTTTTAATCCCAGTCTACCCATTCATCATTTTTAATCCCAGTCTACCCATTCATCATTTTTAATGCCAGTCTACCCATTCATCATTTTTTATGCCAGTCTACCATTCATCATTTTTAATCCCAGTCTACCCATTCATCATTTTTAATCCCAGTCTACCCATTCATCTTTTTTAATCCCAGTCTATCCTTCCATCTTTTTTGTCCCAGTCTATCCAGCCAATTTTTGTCCATCTATTTATTTTTTTTGTCCCAGTCTATCCTTCCATCCATCAATCCATCATTTTTAATCCCAGTCTATCCTTCCATCATTTTTAATCCCAGTCTATCCTTCCATCATTTTTAATCCCAGTCAATCCATCTATCTTTTTTGTCCCAGTCTATTAATCCATTTTTAATCCCAGTCTATCCATCCATCTTTTCTCTCCCAGTCTATTAATCCATCTTTTTCACCCAGTCTATCCATCCATCATTTTTTGTCCCAGTCTATCTATCCATTATTTTAGTGCCATTCTATCATCCTTTTTTTCATCCATCTATCCATCCATCCATCTTCATTCATCCCAGTCTATCATCCTTCCTTTTTGTCTTTGTCCATCCGATATCTATATTTTGTGTCCCAATCTATCACTTTTTTGTCAGTCTATCCATCCATCTTTTTTAATTCCAGACTATCCATCCATCATTTTTGTTGCAGTCTATCCATATATATTTATTTTGTCCCAGTCTACAACTTAAATAAATAATTGCAATCTGACTTGAATAATATTCTGCTTTTTTCTCCCCATCCCCCTTCTCCTTTTATCAGATATCATTTTCTGGTCTTCAATGCTTCGCTGCTGTACTTCCAAGCGGTCCGGCAGCTCCTGAGGCCCGGTCAGCGGCAGCTCCTTGTGGATTCACTCTCGCAGGTTCTCAAGGCTCTGGAGGAGGTTCAGGATCCAGATCACGCATGGAGAGCTGAGCTGATGCTGTGGGTTTTGCACTTTTGTACTCATCATAGTAATTAAAATTTCTAATTAACATAATTGTGAATAACATAATTACTCTTACTAGTGAAGTAAAATTACTGTCCATTGAGACCATCCCATTTCTTTTTCGTCCATGTGTTCAGAATAATGAGAATACTTCTATCCTGTCACAGTAGGGTCTTGCCATCACTTTTCTGCCACAGTGGCATCGGTTGGATTGAGAAATGGTGATTAAATCAGATATGCTCTTTTACTACCAGCACTTAAACTGAGACAACTGTGTAGCGATGGATGTCAGTGTGTTTAAAGTCAACTATAAATCCGTATGATATGATCACACTCTTTTATGCCCATTTTATCATACACTTGTAACCCTGAAGCACCATGAAAACTCTAATAAAAGTTTAAAGAGGCTTGTCAATGATTTTAAATTGAATCTGGATCTTTGCCTTGACTTTAGACTTTGATGCATTGTTGAATTGAGAAAATGCATCTGAGTGAATGGAGGCTCATATATCATGTTTTTGTGTATTCAGACATCTGGTTGAATGTTTTCTGGATGCTGGGAGGAGGACAGAAGCGGCCGACATGGCGAAGGTCACCTACCAGTTTATAGATGCACATAAACCAGAGCTGCGTCCCAGGATTGTCTCCATACTGGTAAATCTTTCCCCATCGCAGGACCCTTGCATCTGTTAATGCTGTTCAGTCCTGCAGGCTTTATCAGTCAGGCTTTTTTCAACATCTTTCGGCTCTTATACACCTCTGCTAAATAAAGATGCATCCTTTAATTTCTGTTGTCTTGATGTGCTACAAAAATGGCTAATCCTGCATTTAATTTAATTTAATTTAATTCATTTTCCTTTGGCCTAGTCTCTTTATTCATCAGGGGTCACCACAGCAGAATGAACCGCCAACTTATTTATGTTTTAAGCAGCGGATGCCCTTCTAGCTGCAACCCAGCACTAGGAAACACCCATACACTCAGCATTCACACTCGTACACAACGACTAGTTTAGTTGATCAATTCCCCTATAGCGCATGTCTTTGGACTGTGGGGGAAACCGGAGCACCTGGAGGAAACCCACGCAAACGCAGGGAGAACATGCAAACTCCACACAGAAACGCCAAATGATTTAATTTAATTTAATTTAATTTTATTTTATTTTGTTTTGTTTTATTTTATTTTGTTTTGTTTTGTTTTGTTTTGTTTTGTTTTATTCATTCATTTTCTTTTTGGCTTAGTCCCTCTATTAATCTGGGGTCGCCACAGCGGAATGAACCACCAACTTATCCAGCACGATTTTTACGCAGCGGACTTTATTTTATTTTATTATTTAAATTAAAATGTGTTTAACATTTTTTAATTGAATAAAAAAATGAAAAACTTAAATAGTATTTTGTATTTTTACTTATCTTTGTTTTATTATTATGATTTTTTTATTAAATAAATAAAAAATGGCATGTAAAACTGAATTTTTGATAATAGTGTAATAGTCTTGATGTACTCCTAAAATTTCTGACCCAATGGAAATAAGCCAGTAGCAATTTTTGTGTGTTTTGTCCTTGACAGTTTTTAAAATATGTATGAATTAAGAGTGTCACACACTGGATACGCCACTCAGCGCCGCAACACGTCGCGCACATGACGGTTGGAAGTATCGCACACCAGACGCGCACTTCGCATGCTATTTGAAATGAAACTAATCAGACGGCACTCTGTAGCGTGGCAAAATATGAACAGTGTCCTGAGTCGTGGCTGGGGGCGCCGCGGACAGCCGCTGACTCGCATCACCGGTGTGTGTAACCTGATAGAAATCTTTGTTTAGAATTCTGAAATGCATGGCGCTGCGTGGCGCCTCTGTTGTGTGATCCCCTTAAGTTTTTTTGGACTTGTTGGTATAATTTTGTTAAATTGTCAAATAAAAACAAACAAACCCTTCATTTAAATTTGTTTGTTTGTTTAAATTTTATTTATTTATTTATTTATTTATTTTTAAATTTTTAGTTAATTGAATTAAAACATTTTAAAATAAAACCTAAATATTTATTAATAGTGTAATAGTCTTGATGTGCTGCTAAAATAGCTGATCCTGCATTATTATTTTTTACATTTATTTATTTTTTATTATTATTTAGCAATAAAACTTTTAATTTTGAAGTGTAAAAACAAAAATAATGTTTAGTAAAAATATAAAATTATTTTATTTACATTTGAACAAAAACTTAAAATCAGAATTTGCCAGGGGTATAAAAAATTTCAGGCTTGATGAGTATTAATGAGTATTATTTTTACTATAAAGTATTCAGTATTTAATCTTTGTTTAACCTTTGGATTATTAATTTATGTAATTAGTGATGTTCGTCATTTTTAAGTGTTCCTGCATAAATGGGTATGCTAAAGGTATGAATATGTTTGTGAGACTCTAAATGTAGTTTTTGTCTCGTGCTGTTCCACTGCAGGTTCGACACAACCTCATGGATGTCTCTAAAATGTTAAAGGATGAAAACCCTAAACTGCTCGTGATCCACAAGATCCAAAAGCTTAAACGGTAAGGAAGATTTTATTACATTCAAACACACGAACATTTACTTTTTTCTTCATGTATCTCCATTTTAAAATATTCATATAGTGGCTTATGTTACAAAGCATTGTGCGTTTGGATGCAAAATGTTTAAAACAACACTTTCCTCTGCAGAAATGTCTGTTTTAAAATAATTGTTTTTATGTTCTGATTTGTCGTCTGGAGCAGCTGCTGTGGGCTCTAGGCTGGATGTTTCTCTACTTTGTTTAAAAAGCATTAGCATGTGAACTACACATAAAAATGCAGCACTTTTATTATGTACAGTCTTTGAGAAAACGATTATGCAAAAATAAACTCACTGAAAAAGTGAGCAGAATAATATTGACAACACAGTTATTATGCTTCATAACAATCATGTTTATGACAGATTTATGACAAGTTTTGTAACATCAAGTTGTCATGACAAACACAAAAACAGCTTGTGGTGTATTTGTTTGTCAAGTTGTCATAAACAATGTCATCAATGTATTTATAATATAATGAATGCATATTAAACCTCTTTAACATGATTAAATGAGTCACAGTTCTGAAGTTCAACCTAAATCATTTTATTTTATTGTCCAGATCTGAGGTGAACTATCTGCTGCTGCTTTCAGTATATGGCAATATATGTGATGTAAGATGGCCTTCAGACTCGCATTATTAGCATTAAACACTGAATAAAGCACATGAGCTGTACCTGAGCTGATCACTGTCAGTTTTCTGTTGTTCAGCTGTGAGAAATAGAATAGTTTCTAACATATCAATTTCAGGTGTTGGTTAGGACAAAAACTAGAAGGAAAATATTCCTTCTATCATGTGCCGTTGCTTTCATTTAGAACACAATTCAGATCTGCCTTTAGACTCGATCGTCAGACTTGCTTTTGCTCCTGGTACTTAATCTGACAACCTGCGCTTGCATTTGTTTTGATCCAGGAATGCAATACCTAGTTCAACCACTAGTCAAACTTACATCCTGCACCTTTAATCTGTTCGCAGGGTTTCATTATTATTATTTTTTTTTTGACAAGTTGTTTTGCTATAGTTTATGATAGAAATGTTCTCATTTGGCTATTGTCTTTATTGTTTAATCTAGAACTTTTTAAACCAGTAGAAATCTTAATGTATTGTCCGTGGTGGGATTTATGCATGTGATGTATGCAGCAGTTTTGTATTAGTTTATAGGCTATTGTTTATGTGGCGGATGTCATGCTCTCTCTTGTTAACATGCTTAAACTTAACTTGTATGCTACATGACAATATAAAGGCTTTTTTTTGTTCTATGTGACATTTAAGGTTTGAGATTCTCTGTTCTGAAGTTATAGCATCAGAGTTGACGTCATTTGCTACGGTTTTTAATGATGCATGACATTGACAGGTGAAGATTTGATCTACCTGCTTACACTGCAGACATAAACTTCCACATATGAACAAGGCCTGAATCTGATTTGAGTAAATCAGAAGCCATGTGATTTATTTTTTTCTGTTTACACGTACATGGGTCATATCCGATCCGTGCCACATGGGAGAACAAAATCGGAATTGGGTCACTTGAACCAGGCATTGTAATTGCGTCCTAAATAATAGTTCTTATAAGCATGCATAAAATCTCATTCATGAGATGTCATATCATGATTATAAATGTTTCATGACACTTTTATGAACACCCCATTCAAATAAAGTGTTATCATTATATGAGTGATTGGGTCTGTCTCTAATGCGTTTACACCTGTGAGTTTCACAATGGTTTAGCTGTCCAATCTGAAAAAGCACATGAAATGAGCAGGTGTAGACCGCTGACTGCCATAAAACACATGATATATGGTGTGTTATTTCCGTCAAGGACTTCCGTGTCTTCAGAGATGGAAACCGTAAATCTGAAAAGCTACGAATCAAAATGTAAAGAGGGCCCAGCGTTTACACACTGAAGATTTATTTGGTGCATCTTGTATTCACAACATCTTCAGGCTGACAAATCCAGGATTCTTGCAGATGTGCCTGGTTTTATCCGTACTTTACCTGTCCTGAGGTCTGCCTTCAAGGGCACTGCATGTCAGTTTGACATTGGCGTCTGCTGGGACTTCTGTCTCGTCTGTTTTTAGCCACAGACAGCATCAGTCCACGTCTCAGACTCTTTTAAAACTACAGTGCTGAAAATAATCTCAGAAACATCACTTTGATCCATAGCAGAGGATCTCGATTTTAAGAATAGACATTCATTCTTTATAAAACCGCAATGGTCTGTTTTCAGATTTCCTCACATGTTTTCATAACACTTCTACTTAAAAAGGCCACCTATGATGCAATATTAACTTTTGTAAGCTGTTTTTTGACAACACGTTTTTTTATGTTATAAGAAAACAATTTTTATCTGGATAAGAATAAGAATTCCTAACCCTAACCTGCACTGTGAATCATTTATTAAGCATTAGCAAATAGTGAACTCTTTATCTGTTAAGCATTAACTCTACATTCATAGATGTTAGTAAGCAGTTTATAACTGCAGCTACAAATGCTCTATTCTTGACTTATATACACGTTTATAATGTGCTTAATGATTGTGCTTTCATACTTTGTTAATGCTTTTTATTTCATTACTTGATTTACAAACTATTTAAGAGTAGTTGGATGTCATTTAAGATCATTCAGAATGCTTAAGTAAATGATTAATAAACTATTCAGACTCATATATATGATTATTCAGGCATATACTAATAGTTATTTGTATGTTAATAAATGCTTTATTAAGTCAACTTCATCCAGTTTTGTGACCTAATCTAAAGTGAGGACTATTAATGCTTTATAAATTCCTTATAAATTACCATTAAAGGCTCTAAAGTTATATTCTAAACAGGACAAAAGAAAATAAATAACTTCATTCATTTCTATTTATTTGTAAATACACAAGTGAAATTATCAAATAAAATAAATGTTTGCAACCTTATACAGTTGAAGTCAGAATTATTAGCCCCCCTTTGAATTTTTTTCCTTTTTAAATATTTTCCAAATGATGTTTAACAGAGCAAGGAAATTTTCACAGTATGTCTGCTAATATTTTTTCTTCTGGAGAAAGTCTTATTTGTTTTATTTCGACTAGAATTAAAGCAGTTTTTAATTTTTTAAACACCATTTTAAGGTCAATATTATTAGCCCCTTTAAGGTATATATTTTTCAATAGTCTACAGAACAAACCATCATTATACAATAACTTGCCTAATTCCCCTAACCTGCCTAGTTACCCTAACTAACCTAGTTAAGCCTTTAAATGTCACTTTAAGCTGTATAGAAGTGTCTTGAAGAATGTCTAGTCTAATATTATTTACTGTCAACATGACAAAGAGAAAATAAATCAGTTATTAGAGATGAGTTATTAAAACTATTATGATTAGAAATGTGCTGAAGAAATCTGCTCTCCGCTAAACAGAAATTGGGGAAAAAAATAAACAGGGGGGCTAATAATTCAGGGGGGTAATAATTCTGATTTTAACTGTATATAATAAACTTACTGTAAATTTTAAAGATAACTAAACAACATTGAAATGTTGCATCATAATATATTGTTAAATTAAAATGTTGTTTCATCCAATTTTAATTATATTTATTGCGAATTGTGTTTTGACAATCCTGTTATTAGGCAATGTTTAAAGTTTACAGTAATTTTATAAAGCATAACTAGTCCTCACTTTAGATTAGGTCACAAAACTGTATGAAGATGAGTTAATAAAGCATGTATTAACATGCATAGTAATCATTGTAGCGATCTGACTGGGTAGGGGTGCCAACTTATAATTTTATAAGTAAAAATTAATGTTTATAAAGTCAGTGCTACATAGGATACACTAGTAGTAAAATAACTCTAGCAACCCTTTATAAAGCTAAAGACAAAATAAATCAGACAGAACTATACCATTATGAATTGCATTCTAATATTATTCAATTTTGTCTACTTACAACCTCAAAATAACAGTGTATACGGATTTTACAACACAACAAAGTAATTCAAACCCAATCCAACATACATATGAGTAATTCAACACAATCAAAATGCACAAAACATAAAAGAAAAACAAACCAAATAAAGAGGTACCTCAATCTACTTGAAATTAATTTAACCAATTTACAAAGATTAAATCACTGATTCATATCAATTTGTTAGAACATGATTACATTCACTACTGTAACACAGGAATTCAACAAACAACTCAAACCTTTCCATGATTCATGCAGTTCAAGTAATTTCAAGTAGTTTCAATAATTCACTCAATTCTAGTAATTCAGATGCTCAGTTTGTTCAAACAGTTCAATGATTCACTCGGTTCTAGTAGTTCAGATGCTCATAGATTCAGTTCAAACTGTTCAATGATTCACTGATAAACCACATACGGAGTGAAATACTTGAGTTGCCGTAGTGTCCATCAGTGTTTTAGCAACTCTTTAACGCAGAAGTTCAGATGTACACTGCATCATCGTCTTTTCTGGTCAGTATTTAAAGTTAGATCAGCTCACCAGTCCGAAGATTACAGGGGTTAATCATACAAACACATAATCTCCCAGCCAGACGACTTCATTGCAGCCCAGGCTATCATTGCCTGAGCTCCTGGACAAAGCTCCGCATGCTCTGCTACCTGGTGAACAAACACTTTCTTCTTTTATACTTTTGCACCACGATTTAGAGAGGTTTTTCAAATACGTCGCCCCCTTGTGGACATTAAGTGACCGCTACCAGCTCGTCACATCATTACTATATGCCTGAATAATAAAATATATAAATGTTGATTTGAATAGTTTATTAATCATTTACTAACTCATTCTGAATTATTCTAAAAGCCAGCAACTACTCCTAAATACAAATGGTTTGTAAATAATGCAATACTGACTTTAATAATAAACAATTAAGTAATAAATTATGAAAGTACAACTATTAAGCTCATTAAACATGTGCTTATAAGTCAAGAATAGAGCATTTGTAGCTGCAGTTATAAACTGCTTACTAACGTCTATTAGTGTAGAGATGATGCTTAACAGATAATGAGTTCACTATTTTCTAATGCTTAATAAATGATTCATGGTGTGTAGTTATGAAGTGTTACCCACTTTACTTGAAGAGGTGTTCATAACAACACACAACTTGGGTATGAATGAGATTTGATCCATGCTCATGACAACTGTTATTAAATATCATTTGCTCCGTTATGACATTGTAAATGTATAGACGTCATTGTTTGAGATGTCTTTATGACAACTTGACATAAGCTTATCAAAAACATGATTGTTATGATCGTTCCTTGCCAAAGTCAGCCTAGAAAATACCAGCTTTTCGATTTTCTTTGGTTTTAGTGCACTATGTAATGACAGAAGTGTCAAGCTTTAAATAGGAAGATTATTAAGACTCTGGTCATTTTTTTTTATGAGATGCTAATGGTCTAATCTGATTCAATGATCTATGCTAAGCTAAGCTAAAAGTGCTCCTGCCAGACCCAGAGATTGGCTGAATGCATTATAAAATGCTAACACTCAATTATTTGTAGAACTGTAGGAGAGCTGTAAAACGAGAATATTTCCGGAAAAGTGGAGTGTTCCTGTAAGATACCACCTTCTACAGCATGTTTAATCCAGTGTGTTTAGCGCTCCACTGTTTTTCAATATGCCTGCACGTTTTATGTGTTGAATTGTTGAGTGGTGTGTTTCTCTGCTTGCTCTTCACAGTATGGTTGATGTCAGTGAGATAAAGAGAGAGGATGGAGAGAACGCTCTGATGGAGATCCTCCAGCTGCTCTTTCAGACACCAAAACACAGAGCATCCGTCAGCCACAGCTCCAGTGCTTCATCTGTCAGATCTGCTGCTTCACCCAACATCAGCCAAGGAGGATCTGCTACTCCTCCTGTCAGCCCCAAAGGATCCACTACTCCACCACTGACCCCAAAAGGATCCACTACCCCACCCTTAACCCCCAAAGGATCCACTACTCCACCCCTGATCCCCAAAGGATCCTCTACTCCACCCTTAACCCCCAAAGGATCCACTACTCCACCCATCAACACCAAAGGATCCAGTACTCCACCTATTGTGACTCTTCAAGGATCTACTACTCCACCCATAGCCCCTAAAGGATCCACTACTCCACCCATAGCCCCTAAAGGATCCCCTACTCCACCCATAACCCCTAAAGGATCCACTACTCCACCCATAGCCCCTAAAGGATCCACTACTCCACCCATAGCCCCTAAAGGATCCACTACTCCACCCATAGCCCCTAAAGGATCCACTACTCCACCCATAGCCCCTAAAGGATCCCCTACTCCACCCATAACCCCTAAAGGATCCACTACTCCACCCATAGCCCCTAAAGGATCCACTACTCCACCCATAGCCCCTAAAGGATCCACTACTCCACCCATAGCCCCTAAAGGATCCCCTACTCCACCCATAACCCCTAAAGGATCCCCTACTCCACCCATAACCCCTAAAGGATCCACTACTCCACCCATAACCCCTAAAGGATCCACTACTCCACCCTTAGCCCCTAAAGGATCCACTACTCCACCCATAACCCCTAAAGGATCCACTACTCCACCCATAGCCCCTAAAGGATCCCCTACTCCTCCTGTTTTAGGTCCCAGAGGATCCGCTACTCCAGCCATTAGCTCCAGAGGATCCATCAGCTCCAGTCTGGACCACAGCTCCTCCATCCCAGTGAGCGACAGGTGTGTTTAATCATCATCTCTCAGTCTTTAAACACACTGCTCTTCTTACTAATGCTTTAATTTTAAACCCGCTTTTCCGCTATTGTGCCGAATGGTTCTGTTTGCTTAACCAATCCATTCTGTGTCAATCCAGTCCAGTCAGCACGTCAAAGTGACAGCGGTAAAAACAAATGCTGCATCAAAACTTGTTAAACTCCTGAATCAATATTGGAGTGAGTTTTACAGGCTGGAGGAAGGACGACAGCATGGCTGAAGTTTTTCTGTTAGACAGGTCATGTTCTGTGTTAAACTCATGCAGAGCTGATGCAGATTGTGTTGTTATGAATGGGTTATCTGCACAGAAGTGTTGTTCAGCCACTGAAATCTCCCGCTGAAAGATTGATGTGATTATTTTCAGTTTCAGAAGGTCCTTTTACAGCATCAATAATGTAGATTTATATTCAGTTTAACAACAGATTAATTGTTCACCGCTACTCTGAATATTCGCTCTGAAATAGCATTTGAGTGTGGCTTAGAGTCTTAATGAGTGTAATTCCTGCACGCCGCCGGCCAAACACTAAGCAGACAGTAGTGGCTTTAGGACAGCGTGTGAGAGAGTGAGACCAGCGGTCCTTGCTTGCATGAAATATTGCACATTATGACGAGTTCTGCTGCTACACAACTGAAACCTGTACATTCAGAATTGTAGTATTATAAAGGACTATAAAGTTTTCTAACTGGAGAATGACATGAGCTAATGGGATTTCTACTGTCATCTTTAAGGTGCGCGTTCGTTATTTCAGGAGGTGTGGCTTTAGTCGGCAGGGGAGGGACTGTGTTTCAATGATATTATGCTAAACGGTTAGCATTTAGGCAGATCACCTACTGCACCTTTAAATATTGACCAACATTATCATGGAGATATTGAAGTGTAGTTTTATTAATGTAGTAGCTTTTATCTTTAATCTTCATTTAAGTTTTTTAAGCTCTCATAGGGGAAGAAATGTTTTGTCGATCCTTGTGTTTTAAAATGTTAAATGTCTTAAACATTTCTGTGTGTTTGTCTGTCTCTCTGTGTGTGTGTTGTCCATCATCAGGGTTGATCTGCTGTTGGAGCTGGCGTTTCTCTCTCTGCAGCTCCAGCATCTCCAGACAGTCGTCCTCTGCCTGAAGGAGCTCAGAGACACACACGGACTCACTGTGAGTTCTGATGCTTTCTGGCTGAACTGGTTTAGTTTAAAGGTCCCATAAAGTGCTTTGAAATGTGCATGTTTTAATCGATGTTTGACGTAATTTTAACTGAAAAAGGAAGAGAGTGCAGGGCATGTAGAGTAGCTCCTCCCATTTAAAAAATCAGCCAATAGCGTTGTGTTTTTCTCACAGCTCTGCCAGTGAGAGTGGTTGAGCTCAAGCATATCTAATGAAATGCAAATGAAAAGGGGGTGGGGCATGTCAGACACTAGAGAGCATTTGATTGGTCAGAAGATTTGACGAGAAGCTGAAATATGAAGTGATGTAAAAAAAAAATTTGTTGACCCATTTATGCATAAATGACAAACTGCAAGCTTTACATGTTTATATCAGTTTTATATTTTCTAAATGCCAATTTTGTCAGTGTTTTGGAGCACACTAGCTTAGATATCCTAATATAAGATAAGAGACTGAAACTAACATCTTAAATGTTTATTTTCATTTCACGGGACTTTTAAGCCTCAGTAATGTTCCTGTGTCAGCGTATTTCAGTTAGACATTTCTCATTTGCATATTTTAAAACTTTAAAACTTGTTTAAATATTTTAATACTATATATTTTTTCTTGTATTCCAGTGCACATTTCTAAACATCAGTTTAATTGTAAAATATTATGTTTTTTTTTTAAATATGCATTTCTAAAGCAAAACATCAATATAATATCTTACATAAAAACAAAATAATATAAAAAAAAAATAATTTATATTAGTGTTGTGTATTTTGGCTTGTTATCATAAGTTATTTTGTTAGATTAGCTCCAGATTTGGCTTCAGTACAGAATAATCTAATGTATGTGCACAAATATAATATTGTATAGGATCCTTTAGAAATTATTAATTTAAATGAGAGATTTGTGAGCATTATACTCATTTATGCTGAGCACTGTATACTTACTGGCCATTTTATTAGGTACACCTTACTAGTACAGAGTTGGACCGCTTTTGCCTCCAGAACACCCTTAATCCTTCGTGGCAGAGATTCAACAAGGTACTGGAAATATTCCTCAGAGATTTTGCTCCATATTGACATGACAGCATCACACAGTTGCTGCAGATTTGTCGGCTGCACATCCATGATGCCAATCTCCCTTTCCACCACACCCCAAAGGTGCTCTATTGGATTGAGAACTGGTGACTGTGGAGGCCATTTGAGTACAGTGAACTCATTGTCATGTTCAAGAAACCAGTCTGAGATGATTGGCGCGTTATCCTGCTGGAAGTACCCATCAGAAGATGGAGACACTGTGGTCCTAAAGGGATGGACATGGTCAGCAACAATACTCAGGTAGGCTGTGGCGTTGACACCATGCTCAATTGGTACTAATGGACCCAAAGTGTGCCAAGAAAATCTCCCCCACACCATTACACCACCACCACCAGCCTGAACCGCTGATACAAGGCAGGATGATCCATGCTTTCATGTTGTTGAGGCCAAATTCTGAGCCGAGCATCCGAATGTGTCAGCAGAAATGGAGACTCATCAGACCAGGCAACGTTTCTCCAATCTTCTCTTGTCCAGTTTTGGTGAGCCTGTGTGAATTGTAGCCTCAGTTTCCTGATCTTAGCTGACAGGAGCGGCACCCGGTGTGGTCTTCTGCTGCTGTAGCCCATCCGCCTCAAGGTTGGACGTGTTGTGTGTTCAGAGATGCTCTTCTGCAGACCTCGGTTGTAACGAGTGCTTATTTGAGTTACTGTTGCCTTTCTATCAGCTGGAACCAGTCTGGCCATTCTCCTCTGACCTCTGGCATCAACAAGGCATTTGTGCGCACAGAACTGCCGCTCACTGGATATTTCCTCTTTGTCGGACCATTCTCTGTGAACCCTAGAGATGATTGTGCGTGAAAATCCCAGTAGATCAGCAGTTTCTGAAATACTCAGAGCAGCCCGTCTGGCAGCAACAACCATGCCACGTTCAAAGTCTCTTAAATCCCCTTTCTTCCCCATTCTGATGCTCGCTCTGACCTGCAGCAGATCGTCTTGACCATGTCTACATGCCTAAATGCATTGAGCTGCTGCCATGTGATTGGCTGATAAGAAATGTGCGGTAATGAGCAGTTGGACAGGTGTACCTAATAAAGTGGCCGGTGAGTGTATATTTGTCTTATTTTCCAGTGCTCTGATCATGAGTGACATGCTTAGATACGTTTAGTTTTAAAAATATGTTTTTTTATTATAAAATGAATGACTTAGTGTTGTGTGTTTCTCCTGCAGGTGGGTCAGCGTGTTCTGCTGGAGTGTGTGCAGTGTGAGCTCGACCTTCACACGCACTCACACCCACACCGAATAGAGAAATACTCCAGATCTGCTGTGGAGGTACTGTACAGGGCAAATATATTCACTTATATATATATATATATATATATATATATATATATATATATATATATATATATATATATATATATATATATATATATATATATATATATACAGTATATATACAGTATATACAGAGTGCAGTATGCAGCTCAGGGTTTCAGCATTGAGGATTGTTTGGTTTGAGGATTTCTGAAGCTTTGGGAAATGGGGATTACTGAAAGATATTAATATGGATTGGCAAAGCATATAAACAATCTGCTGCACACCTGATCCTGCTCTCTTTAGTTTCCCACACTGTTTCTTTCTCTCTGTGTGTTGAAATATTAATTTCTTTTGCACATCTGAAACACACTGTACTTTTCATAGGAGAACTGTTTTTAATGAAGCAATTGTATTAAGAATGCTGGACAACTTTTTCATGTATATTTTTGTCTTGTTTTTCAGTATGCACATATCTAAACATTAAATGGATGATCATTTTAATTGCTACATTTGAGGTTTTTATATGCATTTCAGAAGTGAAACATTATTGTAAAATGTTTTGCATTTATGCTAAAAAATGTGTTTTAATAAAGAGTGTTTAGATATTTGTACTTCATTCCACTGTGGTGACCCCTGATTAATAAAGGGACTAAGACGAAAAGAAAATGAATGAATGAATGATTAGTTTTGCTTCTCATTTTATTTTAATTAAAAATTAGGTTTCTTATATCAGTCAAAAAATTGTTTTCTTTATGAGGCCCGTCGGAAATTAGTCGAGTACATGTTTGTCTGTAATTGATTATGGTGATCATCTATATATGCATGCAGCCGCTGCTCTACTTTGGAAACTAGATTCTGTTGATCATGCAGCAATATGCTTTGTCACAGGCGCAGATTCACAGACACATCACTGTATTTTGTATGATTCCTTAGATTGGTTTTCCTTATATCAAAGGAGAACATTACTTTTGTACTTATTTACTTTAAAGGCTCTCTTAGGTAAACTACCATAACATCTTTCTAATTTGCTAACATTTCACATAAATAACCAACACACTAGTTCTGGTTCCTGTATTCGGTTAACAGTCCCAAAGGTATTGTCCAAACTTGGCAAACAGGCTTTTTCCTTTTATGCTCCTCGGGCTTGGAATGATCTGCAAAATCAGCTTAATCTTGACACACTTACGACTCTGAGTACTTTTAAACATCTTCTGTATAATGTTTTAAATGATACTTGTAGTTGTTTTTTATGATCTGACTTTTTTATGAATGGTGTTTTTGTAATTTTGTGGTATTGTTTTCTGTGATTTTTATGTGAAACTTTGGGCTGCCTGCTGTCTTGACCAGGTCTCACTGGAAGAAGAGACAATACTGTCTCAATGTGATCTCCTGGCTAAATAAAGGAAATAAAAAAAAAAAATAATAATAATCATCATCATCATCATACGGTCATGGAAAACCTGGAAAAATCATGGAATTTTGACAAGTCATTTTCCAGGCCTGGAAAAGTTTTGGAAAAACAAAAATTCCCACAAAGTTTTGGAAAGGTCATGGAAGTTAGTTTAACAAATATCTGTAAACTTGAGTATAGGTTAGTTGTCTTTACTTCTTTTCTGTCTTTGGCCAAAAACATGGTCTCACATTATGAATGCTGCTTAAGCATTCATTCATTTTCCTTCAGATTAGTCTCAATTTTAAAGGTGCCACAGAGGGAATGAATCGCCATGTGTAAGCATTTAAATAAATTTGACACACAATAGATATATAAAATAAATGCAAACTAAAAAGATTTGTTTAGTGTTTTATTATATGTTGTAATAAATTTGAACGTGCATTGTTTTTCTTATTTACGATATACAGTTGAAGTCAGAATTATTAGCCCCCCTGTTTATTTTTTTCCCCAATTTCTGTTTAACAGAGAGAAGATTTTCTCAGCACATTTCTAATCATAATAGTTTTAATAACTCATCTCTAATAACTGATTTATTTCTCTTTGTCATGATGACAGTAAATAATATTAGACTAGATATTCTTCAAGACACTTCTATACAGCTTAAAGTGACATTTAAAGGCTTAACTAGGTTAATTAGGTTAACTAGGCAGGTTAGGGGAATTAGGCAAGTTATTGTATAATGATGGTTTGTTCTGTAGACTATCGAAAAGCAAAATTAGCTTAAAGGGGCTAATAATATTGACCTTAAAATGGTTTTTAAAAAATTAAAAACTGCTTTTATTCTAGCCAAAATAAAACAAATAAGAAAAAATATTATCAGACATACTGTGAAAATTCCCTTGCACTGTTAAACATCATTTGGGAAATATTTAAAAAAAGAAAAAAAATATTCAAAGGTGGGCTAATAATTCTGACATCAACTGTGTATATATACGTGAAATATTAGGTCATATACATTCGTGAAATATTAGGTCATGAAAATTTACTTGAAAGTCCTGGAAAAGTCATGGAAAAATCATGGAATTTTAGTATTAAAAATGTATATGAACCCTGTAATAATAATAATAATAATAATAATAATAATAATAATAATAATAGTTTTGGCAACGCAGTGGCGCAGTAGGTAGTGCTGTTGCCTCACCGCAAAAACGTCGCTGGGTCGCAGGTTCGAACCTCGGCTGGGCTGGGTCAGTTGGTGTTTCTGTGTGGAGTTTGCATGTTCTCCCTGTGTTCGCGTGGGTTTCCTCCGGGTGCTCCGGTTTCCCCCACAGTCCAAAGACATGCGGTACAGGTGAACTGGGTAGGCTAAATTGTCCGTAGTGTATGAGTGTGAATGAGTGTGTGGAAGTTCCCAGAGATGGGTTGCGGCTGGAAGGGCATCCGCTGCGTAAAATCGTGCTGGATGGGTTGGCGGTTCATTCCGCTGTGGCGAGCCCGCAAGGGACAAAGCCGACAGGAAAATGAATGAATGAATAATAGTTTTTTGTCATTTTTGTGAGTTTTTTAGATATATTTTCAATTATTTTATTTGATTTGGATATTAAATTGTTTTAGTTTTAGTCATTTTAACATTTCAACTTATTTTAGTTAAGACAATATTTCTCATTGTCAGTTTAATTTTGTCGTCTAATATTTCTTCTTTATTTGAAGTGATTTAGAACAGTTTTAGTTTCTGTTTGTTTTGGGTCTTGCATTTTCACTTGAGCGTCAGAGAACAAATCAAGAATGGATTTAAATAATATGCAATTAATAAATGTGTGTATATATGTGTGTGAGTGCTTGCATGTACAGTTGCAATCAGAATTATTCGCCCCCTTTGATTTGTTTTTCTTTTTTAAATATTTCCCAAATGATGTTTAACAGAGCAAGGAAATGTTCACAGTATGTCTGATAATATTTTTTCTTCTGGAGAAAGTCTTATTTGTTTCATTTCTGCTAGAATTAAAGCAGTTTTTAATTTTTTAAACACCATTTTAAGGTCAATATTATTAGCCCCTTTAAGCTATATATTTTCCCGATAGTCTACAGAACAAACCATCATTATACAATAACTTGCCTAATTACCCTAACCTGCCTAGTTACCCTAATTAACCTAGTTAAGCGTTTGAGAGAGAAAATGCGTGTGAAGGTGCTTGTGTGAACGTTCTTGTGTATGAGAGTGTGTGCGCACATATGTGTTTGTGTGTGAGTGTGTGTTTCTGTGTTTTGTGTAGATTACTAATGAACTGTCAAGAGCTGTGTGTGTGTGTATGCAATTGTGTTTGTATGCAAGTCTCACTGTGTGTGTGTTTATTTGTATGTTTGATGTGCTTTACTAATGGAGGAGGTGTGTGTGTGTGAGCAAGTGTGTTTGTGTGTGTTTGTGTGTGTGTGTGTGTGTGTGACGTGTATTTGTTTGATGTAGATTAATAATGAACTGTCAGGTGTGTGTGTGCAATTGTGTTTGTGTGTGAGTGTGTGTGATGTGCATTTGCAATGGAAGAGGTGTGTGTGTGAGCAAGTGCGTTGGTGTGCGAGTCTGTGTGTATGTGTGTGTTCGTGTATTAGTAATGAACTGTCAGTTTGTCAGTGTATTTAATCTTTGTGTGTGTGTGTGTTTCAGCTCCAGCTGAGTGTGTTGGTGCGTCTGGAGGCGCTGCTGCAGAAGGCCATGAAGGAAGCAGACGCTGCTGTGGTTCAGGCGGTGTGTGTGTGTGTGTGGAACACGTGTCTGCCGCTGCTACAACACAACCTGAGGAGAAGAGTCAAGAAACCACTGATCACACTCACTCGCACACTGGAGGACACACACAGGTCTGACAGACAGACAGAGAGACAGTGTGTGTCTGTGTGTGCGTGAGTGTTTGTGTATATGAGTGAGTTTGTGTGTGCGTGAGTGTGTATGTGGGTATTTGTAAGTGTGTTTGTGTGTGAGTCCATGTATGTGTGTCTGTATGAAAGTATTGGTGTGTGTGTGTGTGTGTGTGTATGTTTGTATGTGAGTGTGTGTGTGTGTGTGTGTGTGTGTGTGTGTGTGTGTGTGTGTGTGTGTGTGTGTGTGTGTGTGTGTGTGTGTGTATGTATGAGTAAGTTTGTGTGTGCGTGAGTGTGTATGTGGGTATTTGTAAGTGTGTTTGTGTGTGAGTGCATGTATGTGTGTCTGTATGAAAGTATTGGTGTGTGTGTGTGTGTATGTATGTATGTATGTTTGTATGTGAGTGTGTGTGTGTGTGTGTGTATGTATGAGTGAGTTTGTGTGTGCGTGAGTGTGTATGTGGGTATTTGTAAGTGTGTTTGTGTGTGTGCGTATATGTGTGTGCACTTGTGTGAGTGCATGTATGTGTGTCTGTATGAGAGTATTGCTGTGTTTGTGTTTGTGTGTGTGTGTCTGTCTGTGTCTGCATGTGTGTATGTGTGAGTGCATGTGTGTCTGTATGTTTGTATGTGAGAGTGTATATGTGCGTGCTAGAGTGTGTGTGTGTGTGTGTGTATATGAGTGAGTTTGTGTGTGTGTATATGTGTGTGCGCTTTTGTGTGAGTGCATGTATGTGAGTGTGTCTGTATGAGAGTATGTGTGTGTGTGTGTGTGTGTGCATGTGTGTATGCGAGAAAGTGAATGTGTGTGTGCTAGAGTGTTTGTATGATTGTGTTTGTGTGTGCGTGAGTGAGTGTAAATGTGTGTTTGTGTGAGTGTATGTGAGTGTGTCTGTATGAGAGTGCGTGTGTGAGTGTGTCTATGTTTGAATGTGAGAGTGTTTGTGTGATTGGGTGTGTATATATGATTGTGTTTGTGTGTGCGTAAGTGTATGTGAGTGTATATGTGGTCATTTGTAAGTGTGTTTGTTTGTATGTGTGAGTGTATATGTGTTTGTGTGAGTGCATGTATGTATGTGTGTGTGTGTGTGTGTGTGTTCATCTGAGAAAGTGTTAATGTGTGTGCATGTGAGTATATGAGTGTTTGTGTGTGCGTAAGTGTATATGTGGTCATTTGTAAGTGTGTTTGTTTGTATGTGTGAGTGTATATGTGTGTGCGTTTGTGTGAGTGCATGTATGTGAAAGTGTGTTTGTGTGTGTGTCTGCATTTGAGAAAGTGTGTGTGTTCATGTGAGAGTGTAAATGTGTGCGTATGTAAGTATATGAGTGTGTTTATGTATTTGGGTATTTGTGAGTTTGTGCGCATGTGTTTGAGTGTGTGAGAGAGTATGTGTGTTTGTGTGCTTGCAAGTGGTTGTGTGTGTGTGAGAGCGAGAGTGTCTGCGTGTGTGTGAAGGTGTGTTTTTTTGTATGTATGTGCATGCATGTGTGTGTATGCGAGTATGTGTGTGTTTGTGTGTTAGAGAGAGAAAGAAAGTGTGTGTGTGTGTGTGTGCATGTGTGTGTACTTGTAAAGTGTATGTGTGTGTGTGTGTGTGTGTGTGTGTGTGTTATTAGTATGTAATGATGTGTGTTTCTGTGAGGGTTAGTTTAAGAGTCATTAAAGTCTCTGTAAAGTCCTCACTGGCATATGTAAACAGCGCTGCTGCTGTTCTTGTTAAGCATCAAGTCTCTTCATGTAGATCAGGGCTATTCAATTGGTGGCCCGCGAGCCGAAGCCGGCCCCCGTGGCAATTTGTTCCAGCCCTCCAAATCGTGTGACCAAGACATCAAGAATAAATTTAGTTAAGTCAAAAACCGTCCGCTATAGATATGAAGTGACATGCATCTGTTCAATACAGCATGAGCTGCATTTGAAGGCTGCGCAAAGCGAGAGTCACCTGACATTAAGAGAGACATTAAGAGAAAACATTTGAATATGTTTGTAGAAAAGGTCTTTTGTACAATGCACTGATATCGTTATTAGAGATGCAATGATTAGCCGATTTCACTATTAACTGCTCTTTAATTCGTCACGGTTAATTATCGTAAAGGCTTCTCAACGCCGCGTTTCTGTTCCACGGAACAAAACTGCTTGCAACGCAAGTTTGTTATTTCTAATGTAAGAATATATGCCAATATGTGCGCGCAAGCGGAGCAACGCGCTCGCGGCTTTCTGGACGCATGCAGTAGAAAACATCTCATGCCGTAGCAGTAAGAGTAAAATGAAGGGAAAACAATACTATTAGCTAGTCCTTAATTTTTTTTAAGTTAATTTTTTTGACCACACTGACAGATTTATTTATTATTTTAGATTATTATTTTAATAAAATCTTACTTTTATTATAGTTGTTATTTTTGTTGTTGATATCGTTATTAGAGATGCAATGATTAGCCGATTTCACTATTAACTGCTCTTTAATTCGTCACGGTTAATTATCGTAAAGGCTTCTCAACGCCGCGTTTCTGTTACACGGAACGAAACTGCTGCAACTAAACAAAGTTATGCCACCTGTGCGCTAGTTTAAACTTCCGAGCTTATACAACAAGGCTAATGCGCACACACACTGGATTAACTATAGCGGCGGGCCGTTCCAATATCACGTCTTTTCCGCGCGCAAGTTTGTCATTTCTAATGTAAGAATATATGCCGATATGTGTGCGCAAGCGGAGCAACGCACTCGCGGCTTTCTGGACGCACGCAGTAGAAAACATCTCACGCCGTAGCAGTGAGTAAAATGAAGGGAAAACAATACTATTAGCTAGTCCTTAATTTTTTTTACGTTTATTTTTTTGACCACACTGACAGATTTATTTATTATTTTAATTATAAATATTACTTTTATTAAAGTTGTTATTTTTGTTGTTGATATCGTTATTAGAGATGCAATGATTAGCCGATTTCACTATTAACTGCTCTTTAATTCGTCACGGTTAATTATCGTAAAGGCTTCTCAACGCCGCGTTTTTGTTACACGGAACGAAACTGCTGCAACTAAACAAAGTTATGCCACCTGTGCGCTAGTTTAAACTTCCGAGCTTATACAACAAGGCTAATACGCACACACACTGGATTAACTATAGCGGCGGGCCGTTCCAATATCACGTCTTTTCCGCGCGCAAGTTTGTCATTTCTAATGTAAGAATATATGCCGATATGTGTGCGCAAGCGGAGCAACGCGCTCGCGGCTTTCTGGACGCACGCAGTAGAAAACATCTCACGCCGTAGCAGTAAGAGTAAAATGAAGGGAAAACAATACTATTAGCTAGTCCTTAATTTTTTTTTAAGTTAATTTTTTTGACCACACTGACAGATTTATTTATTATTTTAGATTATTATTTAATAAAATCTTACTTTTATTATAGTTGTTATTTTTGTTGTTGATATCGTTATTAGAGATGCAATGATTAGCCGATTTCACTATTAACTGCTCTTTAATTCGTCACGGTTAATTATCGTAAAGGCTTCTCAACGCCGCGTTTCAGTTACACGGAACGAAACTGCTGCAACTAAACAAAGTTATGCCACCTGTGCGCTAGTTTAAACTTCCGAGCTTATACAACAAGGCTAATGCGCACACACACTGGATTAACAATAGCGGCGGGCCGTTCCAATATCACGTCTTTTCCGCGCGCAAGTTTGTCATTTCTAATGTAAGAATATATGCCGATATGTGCGCGCAAGCGGAGCAACACGAAAAGAATGGACCGAGATGAATCGTCTGTTTTAGTTCTTCATTAAAATAATCCTCGATGTTAAAGTGAATTGTGTCCACATTCCCCCATCCTCACATCATCTGAAGATGTTTTTCTGTTCTCTGCTGAACGTAGCAGGAGATTTTTCTGCAGAATGTGTTAAATGAATTGTCATGAAATGAAAGTAGACAGTGACCAGAGGCCCCAAAAAATCCTAAATTAGTCTCTCTCTTTCTCTGTTCTGCTGTGCTTCAAGAGGCTTTTTGTCCTGTTGTTCAGTACTAATATAAAATGTTTTTAATTCAAGATGCATTTATTTAAGACTGAATATAGTATGTAACCCATCAATATAAACTAGTCAATGCTTTAAACATGAGTAAATATCTATTAACTGAGTCAAATAAAATAGTATAATGTTCTTTAAAGATTGTTTTTTGGCTACACAGATTATTAATTTTATTTTTTGCTTAATTAGTTTTTTTCCTTTTACGTCCTCTTGCATGACTAATATCTTTCAATCATTTTGCTTCCCTGCCAAAAATATTTCTTGATTTAAAAATATATTATTTGATTTATGATTTTTATTTTATTTATGATATTATTATTAGTTTTTTATTAAAGTGGAAAGAAACTGTCAGTTTGGTCAGAAAAAGAAAGTTTTAATAAAATGAAGGGAAAACAAAACTATTAGCTGGTGCTTATTTTTTTAAAGTTTATTTTTTTGACCACACTGACAGATTTATTTATTCATTCATTCATTTTCTTGTCTGCTTAGTCTCTTTATTAATCCGGGGTCGCCACAGCGGAATGAACCGCCAACTTATCCAGCACGATTTTACGCAACGGATGCCCTTCCAGCCGCAACCCATCTCTGGGAACATCCACACACTCATTCACACTCATACACTACGGACAATTTAGCCTACCCAATTCACCTGTACCGCATGTCTTTGGACTGTGGGGGAAACCGGAGCACCCGGAGGAAACCCACGCGAATGCAGGGAGAACATGCAAACTCCACACAGAAACACCAACTGACCCAGCCCAGCCGAGGTTCGAACCTGCAACCCAGCGACGTTCTTGCTGTGAGGCCACAGCACTACCTGCGCCACTGCATCGCCCAGATTTATTTATTATTTTAGATTATTATTATAATTAGTACTGTTATTATAGTTGTTGTTATTATTGTTATTGTTAACAATAATAATAAAAAATACAAATAATGATGATGATCATGTTCATCATTCATCATGTTCATCATCATCCTTTTTGATCCGTTTATCATCAGAGATCGCCACAAACTACAACTACAAACTATCCCAGCATATGTTTTACACAGCACATGCCCTTCTAGCTGCAACCCAGTACTGGGAAACACCCATACACACTTATTCATTCACACACACACACACACACACACACTAATACACTACGGCCAGTTTGGTTCATCAATTCCCCTATTATATAGGGATGTGTTTGGACTGTGGGGGAAATCGGAGCACCCGGAGGAAACCCACACCAACACGGGGAGAACATGCAAACTCCACACAGAAACACCAACTGACCCAGCCGGAAGTCGAACCACAACCTTTTTGCTGCGAGGCCACAGTGTGACACCACTGAGCCACCATGTCACCCCATAATCATCATCATTATCATGCATTCATTTATTTTCTTCTCGGCTTAGTCCCTTTATTAATCAGGGGTCACCACAGCAGAATGAACCACCAACTTATCCAGCATATGTTTTATGCAGCGGATGCCTTTCCAGCTGCAACCCATCACTGAGAAACACCCATACACTCTCATTCTTACACTCATACACTACAGCCAATTTAGTTCATCAATTCCCCTATAGCGCATGTGTTTGGACTGTGGGAGAAACCGGAGCGCCCGGAGGAAACCCACACCAACACGGGGAGAACATGCAAACTCCACGCAGAAATGCTAACTGACCCAGCCGAGGCTTGAACCAGCGACCTTCTTGCTGTGAGGCGATCGTGCTACCCACTGCGGCACTATTTATATATATATATATTTTAATCATCATTATTTTTTGAGGGGTGGGTCTATTAGCAATTGCTTCTTTTTTAAAAATAAACACTTGAATGAGCTACTGTACTGTAAATACTAATGCTTAGATTTTTGTTTATGTTTGTCTGTCTCTGTGTGTTTGTGCGTGCGTGTGTGTGTGTGTGTGTGTGTGTTCTCAGTGTGCTGCTGGATGTCCTGTGCTGTGCTCATGCTGAACTGGCATCTGTATCCGAGGACGAGGAGAGTCTGGAGTCTGCGGTAAATCACCTGGAGAGATCCATGTGTGTGTTTCCTCAAAACGAGCGTCTGTCCTCCCGCCTGCACCGTCTCCGTCTGCGCGCCTCCATACACACACACACAACTCCTGCTGGAACCCTGGATCACGCGCACACACTCATACTGCAGGTACCAATGCAAAAACACACACTCTTTCTGTCTCTAAAGAGATGTTTTTGGGGATGTTTACACCTGGGCTCGGATTTGTAAAATATGCGTTAGTGTTGTCATGATACTGGAATTCTGTACTAGTCAATACTGAGATTTT
This sequence comes from Danio kyathit, assembly GCA_903798195.1. NCBI lineage: Eukaryota > Metazoa > Chordata > Actinopteri > Cypriniformes > Danionidae > Danio > Danio kyathit. The sequence continues at coordinate 61,294,700 of LR812531.1, forward strand.
AAAACCATTTCCCGCTAACATTTGAGCGCTGTTGAGCACGTTCTTAGGGTGCACTTGAATCTCTGAATCTGAATATCTTTGCTCTGAATTGGGCTCAGGCGTGGTTCAGTTGGCCAGCCCTGGCCCGGTTGGAAGAGGTGGGCCAGAGCGCGGTTCGGTTGGGCTAGTGTGAGTGTAAAGCACGCCTGAGCCCGAAACTGAAGATGCGACGTCACTTGAAGGGACTGTTTGATATGGATTTATTAATCATTCTTACTGTTCAGTGAACACAGACTGTCATAGTTTATTAAAGACACAAACCCCTCACTGCACCTCATCTGCACGTTCAGCAAACCTCCTCATACCTGCAGCACCAGGACTTTATCAACATTTATGAGCGTCAACAGTGCTGGATCTGTCACTGCAGCCCAAACCACTAACATGATATAACTAAAGCAATGTCCACTGTGCTGAGCGAGAGCGCTTCTCTCCTGTTAAACTGAACAGAACCTCATGGATCACCTAAGAGAGATGACCTAATGCTTTTTCTTTTTTAATAATTCCAAGTTTAAATGTTAGAATGTTCTAAATGAATAGGGCATAGGGGGGATAACTGGGAATAGAACACAGCCTGGAACTCTGTTTCTAACTGCAGCTCCAGAGGTGTAGTTGCAAGCGTACAAGTTTGCGACGCAGTTTGTGAATGTTCGTTGGTACGACGGATTTGGAAAACACCAAATCAACGAACTATGTTTGTAACAACAGAACTCGTGACCTTAGTTGGCTAACGATGCTTTTCTTAAACGCACCCCTGCATAGCTATGTGTGTTTATGTCACATATTAATAAATGGAGCATTCTTTTAAGAATAACTTCTCATGTTTGTGGTCATGATTGAAGATTTTGATTCGCATGATTCATAATTCACATTTCAGAAAGTCTGTTAATGGTGTGTAGTGTGTATGGAATGTGTGCGTGAATGTTTCAGTGCACTGGAAGTATTTTGCGAATTTTGCTGTCAGTGCCCTGACTCGTGAACAAGGGTGCTGATTGAGACACACCCTAGATTTAGTGTGATTCTGTATTACTGTACTGATTAAGTCATGTTTGCGCAGGCAGGAGAGGTCAGAGGTCGTGGGCTTGTGAAGAAGTGTCGCCCTCTACTGGTCCGGGCAGGAATCACACTCGCTCCTGAAGCTTTCCAGAGCGTTCTCGATGCTGACCGCAGGATCACAGGTCAGGGGTCATGCATGCGTGTTGATCTCATTTCACATTTGCATCATCTGTGTGTTTATTTTCTGCAGCGAGGGAAAGAAGTGTTGAACACGCCACTGTTTCTCTCTGAAAACACGCGCAAACGAGACGCTGAAAATCAAAGGTGTTTCTAGGAGAGTTTATGCTGATGGAGGAGCAGCGCTGTCTGACAAATCCACACATCAGATCTGTGTGTGTGTGTGTGTGTGAGAGAGAGAGAGACTGCAGCTCCGCTTTACTCCCATGTGTCAGTCTCTAATCAGGGTATCCCATCATTCCCTGCAGCTCACAGACTGAAGAGCTTGATCTGTGTGAGATCAGCAGCTCTCTGAAAAGTGTGTGTGAGAGAGAGAGAGAGAGAGAGAGAGAGAGAGAGAGAGAGAGAGAGATTTGTGTGTCTCAGAGAAAGTGTGTGTGCTTGAATATGTGAGAGAGTGTGTGCATGAATCTGTGTGTGTGAGGAAAAAGTGTGTGTACATCAATTTGTGTGTGTGTGTGTGTGTGTGTGTGTGAGAGAGAGTGTGTGTGTGTGAGAGTGTGTGTGTGTGTGTGTGCCAAGGTTATAGTAGTTTTGGATTTTTCATTAGTTCTAGTTTTTATTTCGTTTTGACTTTTTGTTTTTAAATTCAGTCAGTTTTAATGAGTTTTAGAGGCAGATTTACTAGTTTTTATTAGTTTCTATATTTTGAAATGACTTTAGTTTTAGTTTAGTTTTTATTAGTTTCAGTATTTGTTTTAGTTTTTTTTTCCTAAATAAGGATATCTGTTAGATTCAAAATCAATAAAATAAATATTGTATATTATAAACTCAGCCATACATTTTTAATACGTATTTAGAGGACACATGGACACTATCATCTACCACTGCCATCTACCCATCCTCAAATACAAATACAACAGCCCGCAAGACAGCAGCCTTAAGTACAATATGTGTGCAAGGCTGCTCTGAGGTTAGACACACAGTAGTGATGGGAAGTTCAGATCTTTAACGTGAACCAGATCTTTTGTGACAATATTCCCATGTTTGGAATCATGATTTCAGTCAGTTAAAACATCACCCTGATCTAAAAAAAAAAATTACAGTAAAGTTTTGCAACACAACTGAATCATGATTTACTTATTTCAATTCCTTTAAGATTTTCTGTTATGAAATAAACTTACGTTTCACCTGATCCTCTCATTTAAGCCCTCGGTTTACCAGCGCTGCAGTTATTCAAGCTTAGTTCCGTCACAGCAGGCAGGCAGGCTGTCATGTGCTGTTTGTGTTCGGTTCACCATCTGCTGAATCACGCATGCGCAGTATTATCGGTTCATTGCTTGTCAAATCAGATCATTCCATTCCTGTCAACCCTCCCGTTTTTCCCGGGATTCTCCCGTATTTTATAGTTCTATCCCGCTGTCATCCCGTAAAGGAATTTTCCCGTATTTCTCCCGTATTTTTGATCTTTCTGAGAAGAGTCGATCCTCACTATATGCAACCCATACCGCCGAACCACCAGGGGCCGCCCTTGCTCTTAAATGTGAGTCTGTTCTGTGCTTTCATTTTATTTAGGCATGGAAACACTTTAAAATAAACATAAAAACGATTAATTTCCTTTTCATTACAGGCGCCATTGCCCCTATGCAATCCTCAAAACAGTCAGCTCATATAAAGATGCATGACTGTCAGCTGATGTGCTCCATAGTGACAATAGACGCTGTTTCCCAAGCTGATTCTGTACGTACGCGATTTGATGCTGAGCTCAAGTGGACACTGGGTTTTGGGTGCGTGTTTGAACAGACATATACACATCATCATCATCATAATAATAATAATAATAATAATAATAATAATGGCGGTTCATTCCGCTGTGGCGACCCCAGATTAATAAAGGGACTAACCCAAAACGAAAATAAATGAATGAATGAATGAATAATAATAATAAAAACAACATCTAGACATGTCGATCTTGTTGGGTTTTCTTTTAAACACAACAAATTTTGTCTTAAATGAGCATAAACAGTTAGGAAAACTGAAATCAAATGCTTTCATTATAGATCTGTGCAGTTTTAAAGTGACAGCTCTGTTATTTAATGTAATCAAACCAAAAAAATCTAAATGAGAGATTCATTCGCTGCTCTTTAATCAGAATGTTTAAATTATACAGTAAAGGGTGGACTGGGGGTGAGTATCCCTTATTTTCACATCCCAATGTTGACAGGTATGGATCGATCAGTGTAACGTTACTCTTCTAATAACTGAATGAGAGTATATATTGGATTATTCTGAGTCAGAGGGGGGTATTAGGCTTGTTTAAAAGTAAGTAGTTTGTGGATAAGTGCTTACTGGAGACGCGAATCATTTCAAATGATTCAGTTGGTTTTGGTGAACTAGTTCAACCGGTTCACTTACAGTAGAAGATCCGGTTAAAAAGATTTGTTCGCGATATATCACTAATACAGAAATAAAACCCATTATTGGGCACAAATGTGTTAAAGTAATAGTTTGAAGTCTCTGTATTTAATGTTGTCAGCGTGCTGCTGTCATGTCCACTCGTTGTTTTGTCGCGGGAGCAAAAGCAAGGATGACTGGAGGAGATCCGGTTCGATCTGGCCAATTACTGACTCCTAGGTGCGAAAGGGTCAAACACCTGCAGCGCGAATTAGATTTACTTCTAAAATACTTACAGTAAGATTATGTATTAAATACATTTCTCTAGAAAAGAATAGAGAAATTCTTCTGAGACGAGTGCTGTAAAGTGTATGACGGGCAACCCTACACCCACATAACGCTTCTCCATGACATGGTCACTTTTCGCCCCCGAGAGCCCGCGCAAAAGTGTGTTCTTTACAGTGCTCTAAAGAAAATACTTCTGCTTTACGTGTTTGTTTGGGGTTTTTTTTTAAACATTTTTACATCGAGTGTGTTTATGCTACTGTTTACATCAGTATATTCAGTTTTTTCATTGCACTGGTGTTTACAGTGTACCTGTTACTCCCCTCAGCAGATTATTTTCACTGTAGAACATTGTATTGAATTGTAGATATCAGCCTATAAAAGAGCAAAGAGCTTTAGATTTAGAACAACAGTGTTGACATGCTATATCTAAAAGTGTTGTATTTTGAAAGAAGTGTTTGCCATTTGATGCAAATGCTTCACTCAGACGTGTGTTTATGGCATTTTGAAGGAGATTTAAGGCATTTTGCATTTTGTGTGTGCAGTTTTGTGTAGAGTTTTGAAAAATGGAGACCCTGTTTTGAAAACGTGTGTAGGCAGCTGGAAAAAAACTGTAAACAAGATATTTTTAAATAGTATCTTTTGTTTTTTGCTGGATGATATAAAAATGTATTTAATGTAAGTATTTCCGCATTGACTTTCTTTCAACAAAAACATATATCACAAAATCAGTTTTTGTTAATGCTGCACATTATGTATGATGATGATGATGATGATGATGATGATTGTGTGTGTGTGCGTGCAGATGCTGAGGGTCTGGAGCTGCTCGCTGCTAAAGCTCAGCATCACATCAGCTGTGTGCAGAAGGTGGAGGAGCATCTGTCTGGACTGAACAACAGCTCAGATCACGCTCACAGGTGTGTGTGTGTGTGTGTGTACTGCTTTCGGTGGCTTACGAGGACAAATGTGTATAATGGGATTATAATTTATGATTATTTAGAAATCAGTATAACCGTGAAAACTGTAGGATTAAATAGATTATAAAAGATAGCATAATAAAAGGGTCACACTTTACAATAAGGTTTCATTAGTTAATGTATTTACTAGCATGAACTAATTATGAACATGCATTTATTAATCATAGTTCAACATCTACTAATGCATTATTAAAACCCAAATTCATGCTTGTTAATTTATGAAGTTACCATGAACTAGCAGTAAATGACTGTATTTACGTTAACGTTAACTGACGTGAATAAATACTGCAATAAATGTGTCCTTCATTGTCTGCTCATGTCAGTAAGTAAATGCGTTAATTAACATTAACTAATACAACTTTATTACCGGTGGCATGGTGTCTCAGTGGTTATCACTGTGGCCTCACAGCAAGAAGGTCGCTGGTTCAAGTCCCGGCAGGGTCAGTTGGTGTTTCTGTGTGGAGTTTGCATGTTCTCCCTGTGTTGGTGTGGGTTTCCTCCGAGTGCTCCGGTTTAGAGATCTACGCAGGACTGGATTTTCAATCCCACTCCTGCCCACTCCCGCCTGGTTTTATTCCGCACCCGACCGCTCCCGTCGTATATTCAGTCTTTGTTCACCTGCTGCCCTCTTAGAATAATTTTCTACCTGACCGTTCATTTAGATCTGGTTTCCAAAATCTCATGTTTAAATTGGGCACTACTAAAAGAGAGAGATAACAGATAAAACTGCAGGTTGTGCAAGGATTGGAGGCTAATGCCAGTTCTGTTTGCCCCTTTTTTGATGAGGCATGAGTGCTTCATGATATGCGGTGAGGTTTGTGGCTGGTGAGGCACTGACTCTTTCTAAGTCAGATTTACAAGCGTATCCACTGAATATATTTGAGAACTACCGATTGTGTTTCATATATCATATCAGCATTATTTCTGTACACGTAGCAGGTACATATTGGGCCACAGAAGAATGTAAAATGTATAGCGATTCAATATGCCTCCCAAAGAACACCCAGCTGGATGTTACAGAGTCCAGACGGCCTATAACAAGCAACACACAGCACCACGGCGGATGCACGTGCTCTCTCTCATTCATTCACACACACACACACACACATACAGCCCCACAGCGGATGCGCGCTCTCTCGCTCTTTCTGTCTTTCTCTCTCTATTTTTTTATATATATATATATATATATATATATATATATATATATATATATATATATATATATATTAATATATATACAGTTGAAGTCAGAATTATTCGCCCCCTGTTTATTTTTCCCCCCCAATTTCTGTTTAACGGAGAGCAGATTTCTCCAACACATTTCTAATCATAATAGTTTTAATAACTCCTCTCTAATAACTGATTTATTTTCTCTTTGTCATGATGACAGTAAATAATATTAGACTAGATATTCTTCAAGACACTTCTATACAGCTTAAAGGGTCACGAAACACCAAAACACATGTGTTGAGCTGTTGACAGTCATATCTGTGTCCCACGCTGCTATAAACACTATGAGGACACATATATTGCACTAAAAAGTGAAAATTGGTTGTTTTTGCGTTATTTTGAGCAAATTCGTTCTTCCTGTTTAAAAACAAATTTTTGAAGCTGCGTTACGGCCATGAGATACTTATGTGTAATCCAGCGTGGAGAGTGGCTGTCTGTCCTTTCGAGAACATTGTGACATATCTGAGTGTGCGGCAATAATTTATGACAAAGACGTGCTTTAAACCAATCAGTGCGCTCTATTGTGTATGACGCGAAACTTCATTAATATGCATGATAGCTCCGGAGACAGTTTACAGTGTTCAGACGACAGAGAGACGCCACGTTGTGTTGCCAAAACAAGTGAAAGAACTAAAATTTGGAGACACGGGTCGTCGGTGTTGCAACGAAGATTTTGTTTTCATTTTCCCGCTATGAGAGCGCAGCTGGACTCACATGTGGATTACAGTGCACGTGACAGAAATGCGTTTGTAAGGAACATTTTTTACCCGAGAGCTTTTCGCATCTGGAAATGATGAAATCCGGATTTGCCACTCGTCTCCTTTTGAAAAAGACACAGCTCCAGTTTGATTGTCTGTCTACAGATTTGGTAAGTGTGTGTGATCAATGCCCTTTGTTTTACACAGATTACAAAGTTATTTTGTATCGTCAGCAGTGCTCTTTCAGTTTTTAAAGACATACCATAGTCAAAATGATTGAGTTACTAAGTTTACGGTATGTTAATATCACTGCAATATTACAGTACAATATTATACACTGGAAGATCCGCTGTAAATGCTGCTCTCCGAGTGTAAACATGTTAACACAAACTATTCCCGTCGTGCAGGATTTTCGCCGCATTTTGTGACAGGATAGTCTATACACACACGGCTTTCTGACGCTACCTACTGAGCACATAAGTTACAGAGAAACGCGTTGGATTTTTTTCTCCCATTCGCTGTGCGGTATCAAACATACTGCGTCTGTGTGTTTGTTTTGCCTGTGAAACTCAGTGCATGCCCAATTGGAAACTCCCTTCTCTGCAAGTCCTTCCCTCTTTCCCTCCCCCGGCACTCCCCACTTCCCAAATTCCGACCCCTACCGCGCTTTATTCAAAAATGTATTCCTGCACCACAAGAAATCTGGTTGGGTCCCGTGGTTCAGCCGCTGGAATGCAGACCTCTACTCCGGTTTCCCCCACATTCCAAACACATGCGCTATAGGGGAATTGATTAACTAATTTGGCCGTAGTTTATGAGTATGTGTGTGTGTGTGAGTACGTGTTTTTGTGACATATCAGGACACAAATCTGTATAATGACATGGGTATGACACAGGTATTACAAAAAGGAGGTGAAATATGAGGACATTGGTGACGTCCTCACTTCTCCAAAAGCTTCTAAATCACACAGGATGAGTTTGTTCAGGGAGTAAAGCTGTACACTGTCTCCTGTGATGGTTGGGTTTAGGGGTAGGGTGGGGTGAGGGCAATATAATTTACGGTTTGATCTGTATAAAATGAATGGAAGCCTATGTAATGTACCCACTTTTCACAAAAACAAACATGTGTGTGAGAATGAGTGTGTATGGGTGTTTCCCAGTACTGGGTTGCAGCTGGAATGGCATCCGTTGCGTAAAACATATGCTGGATAAGATGGTGGTTCACTCCAATGTGGCGACGCCTGATGAATAAGAGACTGAGCCAAAGGAAAATGAATGAATCTTATTACCAATAAAAGTTGAGAAGAACAGCATTTAAAAACAAGTCTTCTTCCTCTGTAAACATCTTTACTAAACTTAACCCAAATCTGAGTTGGGGGTTTAATGTTTTTTCTATTTTTAGAAATAATTAGAATAAGATAAGTCTTCTTATTGTGCTGTAAAGTGCAGTGGAGTAAAGTCAAAATGCGAAGTCAAAACTCTGTGTATGTGTGCGGTAAGTACAGTACATGTTGAATGATGAGGTAATAAACATGAGGAAAGACGCTGACCGCTGTACTGATGAATCACATGACTGAATGACAGCGTTTGACTGTATATACACAATCAAAACTGATTTAAAATGTTAAGAATATAGTGCAGGATCCCGCTTTACTGTGTAAATAATGCAGCTCCAGTAGAAACTTCTTCATTACGGCAAACTTTCTCTGCATGTTTTGCTCATTTCCCCCGAAGCCGTCTGTGTGTGTGTGTGTGTGTGTGTGTGTGTGTGTTCATTAAATCTTCAGTCCAGACCTCCTCATTGTTCAGTTCTGAAGGGCAGAAACACACACACACAGGCCCACCAGGACTTCATTACGGGGGAAACACACTTTATTCTCCCCTTCAAGACAGAGAACATGTGAATAAAACCAGCAGAGAAGCAGAATTCATGATTACACATGTGACTGAAGCAGAGGGACTGACTGACTGTGTGTGTGTGTGTGTGTGTGTGTGTGTGTGTGTGTGTGTGTGTGTGTGTGTGTGTGTGTGTGTGTGTGTGTGTGTGTCTGTGTCTCTGTTTGTGTGTGTGGTGCATGTCTGTTTTTGTGTGTGTGTGTGTGTGTGCATTTGTCTGTGTGCCTGTCTGTCTGTTTGTGTGTCTTTGTGTCTGTCTATTTGTGCATGTGTGTGTGTGTGTGTGTGTGTGTGTGTGTGTGTGTGTCTGTGTGTCTGTGTGTGTGTGTGTGTGTCTGTGTCTCTGTTTGTGTGTGTGGTGCATGTCTGTTTTTGTGTGTGTGTGTGTGTGTGTGTGCATTTGTCTGTGTGCCTGTCTGTCTGTTTGTGTGTCTTTGTGTCTGTCTATTTGTGCATGTGTGTGTGTGTGTGTGTGTGTGTGCGTGTGTGTGCATTTGTCTGCGTGCCTGTCTGTCTGTTTGTGTGTGTGTGCCTTTGTGTTTGTGTGTGTCGCTGTTTGTGTGTGTGTGTCGCTGTTTGTGTGTGTGGTGTGTCTGTCTGTTTGTGTGTGTGTGTGTGTGCACGTGTGTCTGTGTATTTGTGCATGTGTGTGTGTGTGTGTGTGTCTGAGTTTCTGTTTGTTTATTTCTGTGTGTGTGTGTGTGTGTGTGTGTGTGTGTGTGTCTGAGTTTCTGTTTGTTTATTTCTGTGTGTGTGTGTGTGTGTGGTATGCGTGCATGTGTGTGTGTCTGTTTGTGAGTGCTTGCACGTGTCTGCGCGTGCATATATGTGTGTGTGTGTATATGTGTGCGCATGTGTCTGCCTGTGTGTGTATGTGTCTGTTTATGTATGTGTGTGTCTGTGTGCATGTGTGCGTGCCTGATTGAGTGACTGTTGTGTTTGTCTGTGTGTGTGTGTGTGTGTGTGCGCGTGTATGTTTCTGTGTGTTTGTGTGTGTGTGTGTGTGTGTGTTATTCAGGGTCAGATTGTGGGCGTCTCTGGCCAAAACTGCCCGTAAGCAGGAGGTGTTTGATGTGTGTGTCGCCGCCTGCCGCTTCTGTCTGCTGTATGATGACGGCCGCTGGAGGAGCACGGGTGAGTGTGTGTGTGTGTGTGTGTGAGGGATAATCAGATGATGTACAGTACAGCACATTTTCTCTCTTCCTTTCTTTGACTACATTTATCAAAATCATTGCTTTTACTATTTTATTGCATAACACAGACTTGGGAAATATTGGAAAAAGACTAAAATGTACACATCGTGACATTCTGCCAGCTTTTGATGACTAATGGGGTAAATACTGCTGATTTAGCTGGTTTATTATGCCAGATGATTGAATGTGAGTCTGACAGCAGGTGAACAGGAGAGCGCAGTGAGTCCAGAGACACAGAGAGAACTGCTGCGACTGCTGGCCGAGGTCCACTTCATCAGCGCTGAGGTACAACACAGGCAGACTTCAAACTCTGTCTGATTTTATTTTTATTATTTTCTAAACTCCACCTGGTGGCAGTTTTCATTAGTGCAGCAGAAAATCTGATAGAAATACTGTGGAGTTTTTGAACCGTACTGTAATAGAGAACCTGAAATAATCTGCTGTGGTGGTGCGACAGTTGCTATGATAACACAACAACTATAGTAATATAAACAGTTGACCCAATACTGTAGTTGTCTACAACTATAGAGTATGTTAACAGTGGTGGAAAGAGTACTGAAAAATCTTACTCAAGTAAAAGTACCATTACTTGCCTAAAAATGTAGTGCAGTGGAGTAAAAGTATCTGCTGTAAATATTACTCAGAGTATGAGTGAAAAAGTAACTCTTTTAAAAGTACTCAAGAGTAGTGAGTATTACGCTGTCAAAAGCTGATGTGTTTACATGTAATTTGTGCATGTGTGTGTAAACGTAACATTCTGTAGTGCATTCAGTTATTGCCCAGCAGGCACACAACATCATGAGACATTAATATTAGGTTAGATTTAGGTTGTAATGTCAGGTGACCAAAATTAATTGTCAAGCCAGCAACTAAGGACGTATTTGATGTCCAATAATGACGTCAAATGACGTTGATATTTGGTGGATTTTAGGTTGTTAGAAAGTGACCAAAATCCAGCGTCGAGCCAACATCTTAAACCAACGTCATATATGACGTCAAATACTGACATTTAATCGTCAGGTACGGCAACCAAAATCCAACGTCTGATAGATGTCATAGGGGTTACATCCACACAATGTCAAGCTAGGGCTGGGCAATTTATTTATTTTTTTCCTCCGATTAATTCGAATTTACATTTTAAGACTATTTAATTTTAATTTAATAAAATAGGCTTGAAGTTTTATTCTTGGCTAGAGCTTAATTAATTTGATTGACATATAGGCAATGAGACCTTTACTTCGCCTGACTGAGCGTGAGTTTATTGCATGCTGCGCTGTATTCGGTAGCACAGATCGCTCTGATCTGGGTGAGAACTTTACCAGCGACTACATGCAGTGCTGAAAGCCTTTTTTTCCTGCTGCGCATCGAATCAACAACAACATATATCCATGGAACACGAACTTGCAGACTCTTTGAACAACGAGGAAATAATTGCATCTAATTCAAAGCCCAGACGTCTGGTTTAGTATTTTATACCTGCGGACCACCTAAAGGACGGTTACGGGGTGTTGTGAATGTCGGCTGTCACCGCAGAAAGTCAAATCTTTCTTTAATTTGGACTTTTGCTTTAAAGCTTTACGGAGTGGCACAGTAGCTGTCCAAGGTACTGTAGCTATGAATTAAATCATAACCCATATATGCACAACGACTTATATACAACGATTTATAAAAATGAAACGACCGAAGAAGAAAATGAAAGAACACTGAAACCAGCTCAAATGTTCAGGAATAAAATGTGTTGCGGCCATTGGTCATTTGACACTCCTTTATAACAGCACTCCAACAAGATTCTCTCTTGCTTTCACAAAAAAAGTCATTTATCTTTTATATCTGTTATTAATAGCCTATTTCAGTTTTAAGGTGGCCTATAGCCTATATTGACTGCTCCTTCAAATACACGGAATATACTTGTCTTATTTGTGTTTAATTCGGTGGAATGATAAACACAGACATGCGCATTTTTCAGAAAATAACCAATTGAATTTAAAAATATGTTAGGCCTATATTTATTTATATAGGCTATTAAATATATTTTATTTATTTATTTAAACTTGCCTATATTAAATCAAATCACATTCTGTATTTTACCATTCGTTTTGGCATTAAAGAATTATTGAACAGATTATTAATAACTTCTCAAAGAACATTTTTCTGAGCTCAGTCAAAAGTTTTAGGTCAAATAGGCTGTTTAATATTAGAACAAAAGGTTATTGCCGACTCACCGCAGCAATGTCTAAACTGAAACTCTTTAACACATATGCCAAGCGCAACGTTGTGTTAGATCTTAGCAAATACAAATGTGACACTGATGATGATTACTTTTGTAATGACTTTTCGTGCTCAACTGAACAAAAACATGGAAAACTTCACCGCACAGAAAGTCACGTGCTGGCGGCGAGTCCTCCCGTCTGAAAGGACCGTAATGCATCCTTGTTTATTCCATGCATTGATGAATATAAATTAATTTGCTTTCATTAATGCACATTATATCCATTTTGCGGCAGTCCCGCGGGGCGAGGATAACGGCATGTACCCGAAGTCACAATCAAATCCTGTCCCACGCCGCACTGTAGCATAGAGTCTTGTATGAAATAACTTTGGTCTCAGCGCCTATTTAGCTGTAAGAGCGCGGTGATTTGCATTGGTTTGAATTATTATGCAAGATCAAACTTGATGCAAATGCAGTAGGTTATCAAGTAAGTTTTTAAAATCAGCCGAAAAGTTATTAAATATGGTTAAATATGGTAAAATATAATAAAAATGTTATGTATGTATAAACATAACACTGCCGCGCCCCCATGCGATAGTATCGTATATCTGCGCTCTCACAGGGTGACGATATGGCGATCTGAAAATTTCGTACAACACTACTCAATACACTACTTTTATATGCTTTAAATACAGGACTACAACATACAAAGGAGAGAGGTCGACATAGAATGTCATTTACCTGTCTAATAATGATTTGGGCTTAAAGGCTTATTATGTGGTCTCTGTCGCCATCTTGTGGATGGACAATGTCAACTGTTTTTGTTCTGTTTAAAGACAGGCTAATGGCCACTGACATGCTGCCTCTTATATTAAATTATAAATATTTAAAATCGGCACTGTCCTCATAAATAAACCCCATAGTTGCAATGTAAACGACTACATTTTCACCTAAAAAGCCTCAAAAGTACGTTAAGTTGTCCAATAGCTGCAATATTTGTCAAACTGTAGAGTGTCCTCTGCTTGTCGCTGTATGTGGGTGGAGTAATACACAAGGGGTGAAGGGTGATGAGGCTGGACGAGTGCTGTTATTTGCAGAATATCGCACGGCTATCAGCCAATCAGATTCAAGAACCAGACAGAACTGTTGTATAAATATATACTGTATGTATACACACACACATGCATTTTACTATAGTAAAGAAGAACAGAATGAAGATTTTTTTTATCAGCACATTTCTGATCATAATAGTTTTAATAACTCATTACTAATAACTGATTTATTTCCTTGGCATGATGACAGCACATAATATTGGACTAGATATTCTTCAAGACACTAGTATTCAGCTTAAAGTGACATTTAAAGGCTTAACTAGGGTAATTAGGGTAAAGTTAGGGTAATCAGGCAAGTCATTGTATAACAGTGGTTTGTTCTGGAGTCAATCCAAAGCTAATATTGCTTAAGGGGCCTAATAATATTGACCTTAAAATGGGTTTAAAACAATTAAAAACTGCTTTTATTCTAGCTGAAATAAAACAAATGAGACTTTCTCCAGAAGAAAAAATATTAGAGGAAATACTGTGAAAAATCATTTGGGAAATATTTAAAGAATTTTAAAAAAAATCACAGGATGGCGAATAATTCTGACTTCAACTGCATCTACACATATAGCGGAATGAAATAAAGCTCAACCTAACTTGAGTTGAAGTGTGTGAGACACAGAGGCGATGACCTTGACTAAAGCAGAGCAGCTTCTCTTTGATTCTGCATTGCTTTGTTCTCGGCGAATGTTTCCTTTTTATTTGGAGGGGTTGATTTTTCAGAAGACGTGCTTTAAATGTAATGAGCTGCGTGTTCCTCGTGGACCGGCGACGCTTTGATCCTCCGTCATCCTGTGTTAACCGTATGAACCGTTCATTCCCATCAACCCCCGCTGCACGTCTGAAAGATCCACACAGACACAACACTGATCCCTCAGTCTCTAAAGATCTCAGAGTCTGCTGCAAAACACATTATGCAATCATTATTTAACCCTGTAAAGCCTGACGTATGACATAATCATCAGAAGAGCACAGCTGCGTGGATTACTTCTCAGTTTTAGTTACAAATTACGTGTAGTCATAATATAATCTCTAAATTTACGCATTTGTGGTAATGTAATCTGACTACTTTTGGATTACATTTAGATGACTTTTGTGCTAACTGTTATTTGATTTCATGAAAACATTTGTAGTTTGTAATGTATCTTAGACATTAATGGTAGTGTAATCTGACTACTTTTGGATTACATTTAGATTACTTTTGTTATAACCGTTATATGATTACACAAAAAATTGTGTAGTCAGTAATATAATATCTTAGATTATACGTTTGTAGTAATGTAATCGGACTACTTCTGGATTCCATTTAGATTACTTTTGTGCTAAATGTTATTTGATTACACGGTAACATTTGTAGTTTGTAATGTATCTTAGACATTAATGGTAGTGTAATCGGACTACTTCTGGATTACATTTCGATTACTTTTGTTCTAAATGTTATTTGATTACACGATAACATTTGTAGTTTGTAATGTATCTTAGACATTAATGATAGTGTAATCGGACTACTTCTGGATTACATTTAGATTGTTTGTGCTAACCGTTATTTGATTATATGGTACAATTTATATTCAGTAATATAATATCTTAGAGTAGAAATTTATGGTAATGTAATCTGATTACTTTTGGATTACATTTAGATTACTTTTGTGTTCTTTTATGTTTATGTTTTATGCTTAGTCAGTAATATAATATCTTAGATTAGACATTTATAGTAGTCTAATCTGACTACTTTTGGATTACATTTAGATTACTTTTGTGCTAACTGGCATTTGATTACATTATAAAATGTTTAGCCACAAAAATAATAGATTAGACATTTATGGTAATGTAATCTGACTACTTCTGGATTACATTTAGATTACTTTTGTGTTGTCCCTTATTTAATTACATTATAAAATGTGTAGTCAGTAATGTATCTTTGATTAGACATTTATGGTAATGTAATCTGACTACTTTTGGATTATATTTAGATGACTTTTGTGCCTCCTGTTATTTGATTACATTATAAAAAGTAATATTATATCCCAGAAAACACGTTTGTTATAGTGTAATCTGACTATTCTGGATTACATTTATGGTAATTTTGTGTTAACCCTTATTTAATTACATTATAAAATAACTAGTCAGTAATATATCCTAGATTAGACATTTATAGTAATGTAATCTGACTACTTTAGGATTACATTTAGATTACTTTTGTATTAATCCTTAGTTGATTACATTACAAATGTGTAGTCAGTAATATATCTTAGATTAGATGTTTATGGTAGTGTAATCCGTCTACTTCTGGATTACATTTAGATTACTTTTGTATTAATCTTTGTAATCAGTATTGTAATATCTTAGATTAGACTTGTATGGTAATGTAATCTGAGCATTTCTGGATTACATTTAGATTACGTTTGTGTTAACCCTTATTTAATTACATTATAAAATGTGTAGTCAGTAATATACCATAGATTAGACATTTATGGAAATGTAATCTGACTACTTTTGGATTACATTTCGATTGCTTGTGTTTTAATCATTACTTGATTACATTATAAAATGTCTAGTCAGTAATATATCTTAGATTAGACTTTTATGGTAGTGTAATCTGACTACTTTTGGATTATTTTTAGATTACTTTTATGCTAGCTGTTATTTGATTACATTATACATGTTGTATCACAGTAATATAATTACTTAGATTATACTTTTATTGTAGTGTAATCTGACTAATTTTGGATTACATTTAGATTAATTTGGTGTTAACCCTTATTTGGTTACACAATAACATTTGTTGTTTGTAATGTATCTTAGATTAGACATTAATGGTAGTGTAATCTGATTACTTTTGGATTACATTTAGATTACTTTTGTGCGAACAGTTATTTGATTGCATTATAAAATGTTTAGCCACGAATATAATAGATTAGACATTTATGGTAATGTAACCTGACTACTTCTGGATTACATTTAGATGACTTTGTGTTGTCCCTTATTTTAATTACATTATAAAATGTGTAGTCAGTAATGTATCTTAGATTAGACATTTATGGTAATGTAATCTGACTACTTTTGGATTACATTTAGATTACATTTGTGCCTCCTGTTATTTGATTGCATTATAACAAGTTATATAATATCCCAGAATACACATTTGTTATAATGTAATCTGACTACTTTTGGATTACATTTCGATTGCTTGTGTATTATTTTATACATTATAAAATGTGTAGTCAGTAATATATCTTAGATTAGACTTTTATGGTAGTGTAATCTGACTACTTTTGGATTATATTTAGATTACTTTTGTGCTAACCCTTGTTTGATTACATTATATAATTTTAGTCAGTTATATACTATTTTAGAATACATTACATTACATTAAATTACTTGTGTGTTAACCCTTATTTGATTACATTATAAAATGTTTAGTCAGTGATATAACATCTTAAGTTAGAAATTTATGGTAATGTAATCTGACTACTTCTGGATTACATTTAGAAACTTTGTGCTAACTGTTATTTGACTACAATTACACAATAAAATATGTAGTCAGTAATATAATACCTTAGATTACACATTTATGGTAATGTAATATGACTACTTTCGGATTACTTTTAGATTGCTTACCCTTATTTGATGTCACATGTATTGAAGTAGGATAATGATGGGCTTTTTTGACAAATATAATTATTAAATCTCATCATTGTTTATAATCAACAAGAGCCTCAACAACCTCTGTTTAAAGTGTAATGATAGACAGTTAATACTTTACAATACTCACACTAATATACCTCATTGTTAGAGTTTGCTGATAGAAAGACTAAATTAAATATTAAATACAAATAACACTAAACTACAGACATTAACTTCAGATTACGTACATTTAGAAAAAAAAAACATAAAAATTGACATTTATAGCAATATCACAACCCGCTTCTCAGCTCTGAAGAATATCATTCCACCGCTGGAAAACAGAGAAAGTAATGGTTCTGGAAATAAACCTTCCTCAAAGCACTGACATTTCTGCTACTGTGCTGAAAATGCTTTATTTTAAAAATAATAATCTGTACATGCCCTATTTGTCTGACTGGTAGTTTGTATGAAACGGGAGGATTGATCACCTTGATGGTGTTAAACATTGGCATATCAAATATCATGACACAGTTGGGTAAATTTAGTGACCCATGTGCTTATATACATTTGCATAATACAATAATTACTTCTGGCGATGCGGTGGCGCAGTGGGTAGCACGATCGCCTCACAGCAAGAAGTTTGCTGGTTCGAGCTCCAGATTGGTCAGTTGGCGTTTCAGTGTGGAGTTTGCCTGTTCTCCTTGTGTTGGCGTGGGTTTCCTTCAGGTGCTCCGGTTTCCCCCACAAGTCCAAACACATGCGCTATAGGGAAATTGATCAACTAAATTGGCCGTAGTGTATGAGTGTGTGTGTGTGAATGAGAGTGTATGGATGCTTCCCGGTGATGGGTTGCTGCTGGAAGGGCATCCACTGCGTAAAACATATGCTGGATAAGTTGGTGGTTCATTCCACTGTGGCGACCCCATATTAGTAAAGGGACTAAGCCGAAAAGAAAATGAATGAATGAATAATTACTTATCAAAACTGGCATCCCATAAAGTATTGTGTTGTCTAGGTAACTATTCTAAAACTTCGCTCTGAGGGGGTGGAGCTGAATGGATCTGCTGTACCACCTGATAAAAGAAAGACACGCCCACCTGAGGACGACGCCCACTGGAAGCTGTACAGGTGAATAAAGCTACTTCTAGTCATTTGTACTGTTTTTTCAGGGGTGTTTGTCGGTATTACTCTTGTTAAATATGACTTTTGGTTATTTTTTGTAAAATATAACTATTTTATATTGTTATAATAATATATAATTCAAATTTTAGTTACATTTCTGTATGTAAAACTAATAAAAAATGTCATATAATATTTTAAAAGTTTTACTCAATCTGTCTTTTTTTATCATTTTTAAATATATTTTTTTGTTTTATTTTCTGAATTATCTAGCGTGTGTGTGTGTGTGTGTGTGTGTGTTTATAATAATCTTACTATTATCATTATTATTAATTTCACTAATGTAAATGTTATGTTATTTCGAATGATTTTACACACAGATGTGCTTTAAGCGTTGTCCTCGTCTCTGTATGTCACACACACGTTTGTCACTCAGACTGATTTGTGGTGTTCGATGTTGTTCTGGTGTGTGTTATTGAGCCGAACAGAGAAGATAATCACACAGAGCCGCTCTATTCCACATCCCAGCATGCATTAAATGACTTTCTCAAATTATCAGCCACATGAAACAAAAGTCAGGATAAACAGGGCTCAGCAGAACACACACACACACACACACACACACACACACACACACACACACACACACACACACACACACACACACACACACACACACACACACTGCTTTAATGTGAATCGCCCGTTGCCTAATGAGATCAGATGGAATTAGATTCAGCTTTATTGTATCTGTGCGGAGCGTCAGTGTAATTCAGTTAGCAGATAAACACACACTGCTGCTGCATCACATTTCAATGCATTCTGTGGTGCAAATGCAGATTACGTACTGTATATGATAGCAGAGCACTGGCATGAAGACATTAAAAAGTACTTGGATATCATATTCAAGTTATTTAACAGCAGTATGTTGGATTTGTAACAGTATATCATTAAATAGTAAAATTATGCATCTTTGATTTGTGAAAGTCATCTTGAGGGTTTTATCATCACATGACACAAATAAAGGTATAGTGATTTGATTTAATGTGTAAAAGTCAAACAAATAAAATATTAATTAATATAATTAATATTAATATTATTATTATATTAATATTATATATACAGTATATATACACACACACACTCACGAGTAGCAGTGCGATATGAGTGTGTATCGGCACTAGTGGGAGGCGTGCGCTGAGTGCCTTTAATACCCCAGCAATGCCAATATACATCCATATGGCACTGCTACTCGTGTGATATTGTGTTTATACAACAGTTCGACAGCATAATTGTGCATATAAAAAAGAAAATCAAGGTTTTTATACAAAGTAATATTTTTTCCCGCCATTCATTCACATCTGCAGCTGACGTCAGAACAGCAGAAACCGCTGCTTAAAACCATGTCACTATAGAGCTAGTGTTTGAATGATTCTCTAGCGTAATGTCTAAAGCAGGGGTCTCAAACTCAAACTGGTGGGGGTCTA
Source organism: Danio kyathit (assembly GCA_903798195.1). NCBI lineage: Eukaryota > Metazoa > Chordata > Actinopteri > Cypriniformes > Danionidae > Danio > Danio kyathit. Next base: position 61,314,124 of record LR812531.1, read on the forward strand.
TTTAAATGACTGACAAACGATATGAAGGTTGTTGTAACAGTACCATACAGAGACTTTCAAAGGGGCATGTGCTGAGAAAACTGAAAAGTTGGGGCTGGTGGGAGGAGGAGGGCGGGCTGTTAGTGGCCCGCGGGCCGGCAGTTTGAGGCCCCTGGTCTAAAGTGATGATAAAACAGGTGATTTTGCACACATTTTATTATTATAAGGCTGAACAGCATGAAATGCCATAATTTTACAGACATTTCCCAGTATTTCTCTGTTGCGATCAGGAGATCACAATAATTAACCAAGAAAAAGCCAAAGCAAAGCAAACACTAGCAGATTACTGTAGTATAAATACAGCACTACAACATACAAAGAGACTTCTTCTTCTTCTTCTTCTTCTTCTTCTTCTTCTTCTTCTTATTCCTCCTCCGTAGAATGAATCGCAATTTTAAGGGGCTATGTTACACCTTGTGTGACTCGAAGGATGAAAAAGGGCTTAACATAATTATGACAACCCAATATTTTAAGATTTCCCCTGAGACGATATCTGCTATGAATCGACACAGACAACGACTTGGCAAAAAAAGTGGTTCACTTTATTACAATAAAGATAAAGAAAAATAATCCCTTTTAGTAGATTTAAGCAAGTTTAGTATGGGACGTTCTGAACAGATGTACAACTCAAACTCTTAAAGCGAACCAGAGAACAGGCAAAAAAATTCGGACTTCAACTGTATGTGCAGCTGCAATCAGAATTATTAGCCCCCCTTTGAATTTTTTTTTCTTTTTTAAATATTTCCCAAATGATGTTTAACAGAACAAGGAAATTTTCACAGTATGTCTGATAGTATTTTTTCTTCTGGAGAAAGTCTTATTTGTTTAATTTCAACTAGAATAAAAGCAGTTTTAAATTAGTTTAAACACCATTTTAAGGTCAACATTATTAGCCCCTTTAAGCTATATTTGTTTTCTGATAGTCTACAGAACAAACCATCATTATACAATAACTTGCCTAATTCCCCTAACCTGCCTAGTTAACCTAATTACCCTAGTGAAGCCTTTAAATGTCACTTTAAGCTGTATAGAAGTGTCTTGAAGAATATCTAGACTAATATTATTTACTGTCATCATGATAAAGAGAAAATAAATCAGTTATTAGAGATGAGTTATTAAAACTATTATGATTAGAAATGTGTTAAAGAAATCGGCTCTCTGATAAACAGAAATTGGGAAAAAAAATAAACAGGGGGGCGAATAAATCAGGGGGTTGAATAATTCTGATTGCAACTGTGTATATATATATATATATATATATATATATATATATATATATATATATATATATATATATATATATATATATATATATAAAATGTAAAAAATAATTACATTTTTATTAGTTTTACATACTAATATTTATGTATAATATTATAAATAAATATATTGTAATATAAATAAATATTTGTATCTATAAAACTAATATAAATGTCATATTTTTTTAAAATAATAATATTAAAAAATATAATTATAATAATTATAATAACATTATCATTATTACTTATTATTGATTATCTTAATAATTAATATTAATAATAATAATATTAATAATAATAATAATAATAATTATTATTATTATTATTATTATTATATCATTAAAATTTGTTAACATCAACAATGATAAAATTATGGTGGTTATTATTATTATTATTGTTAATACAAATCCTTAAGATTATGACGATAGTAATAATAATAATAATAATAATATTATAATAATAGCATTAGCATTGGGGGAATTTTTGTTAAAATGCTGAATTATTTTTTCAGTCTAAACAAATAGTTAAAGATAGTAAATAATATAAATATACTGAATAAAGTAGATGTAGTATAGTAAATATAGTTAATTATTAACTAATAATAATTAACTAATAGCTAATTATTTTTTTTAAATGAACAAATATATAAATTGCTGAAGGTGTGCCAGTACAATGACATGTAAATCAGAATAGATTAGTTCAGGACAATATAACTGCTCTATAAATATTATCATTATACATATAATCTACTAATCACAATTTAATAGTAATACTGACATAGGTTATCATGTGTTACGCCTGCTGTCATCATTTGTCGTCATCTTTTCTCCCTGTGCTCAGTGATTGGATCAAGAATCTGTCTACTTACGCCACTGGTCAGTTCCTGCGAGGGGCGGAGCTGGGGGCGGAGCTGTGTGAGGCTTGGCTGGTGGTGAATGCAGTAGTTTATCTGTGGAACTACAACAGTGATTTACTGTCCAGAGGAGAATACCTGCTGCTGCTGCCCACATTCAGCCGCATGCTGGAGCTGCTGAGACACACAGGGCATGCTGGGTAATGTAGTCCTGCTGTTACTGTGTGTGATGGATGTTTCTGACTGAGTGATTGATGTTCCTTACTAGTGCTGGAACATAAAGTTTAGTCTGTGTGTGTGTGTGTGCTTCAGATAGGAATGATTTCTGAAATGATTATTAGGTGTATTTAAATGTGTTTATATTTGAAGTATAGTACTATCAGCATTAGTACTATCACAAATTAAAAATATATATATTTTTTAATTAGATTTTATTTTAGTTGGTTTACTTTGCTTTATATTATGTTTTGTGTATCATTATTTATTTTCATCCACTTTTCCGGGGAGGGACGCGGGGGCAGCAGTCTTGGGAGAGAATCACAGACTTCTCTCTCCTCAGACACTTTCTCCAGCTCCTCTGGGGGGATCCAGAGGCGTTCGCAGGCCAGCCGAGAGACATAGTCCCTCCAGCGTGTCCTGGGTCTTCCCCAAGGCCTCCTACCGGTGGCACATGCCTGGAATACCTGTCTAGGTAGGCGTCCAGGAGGCATCAGAAACAGATTGCTGAGCCAGCTGACTTCTCTCCATGTGGAGGAGCAGCCGCTCTACTCCGAGCGCCTCCCGGGTGACAGAGCTCCTCACCCTATCTATAAGGGTGCGCCCTGCCACCCTACGAAGGAAACTCATTTTAGCCACTTGTATTCGAGATCTTGCCCTTTGGTCATGACCCAAAGCTCATGACCATAGGTGAGAGTAGGAATGTAGATTGACCAGTAAATCGAGAGCTTTGCCTTTCGGATCAGCTCCTTCTTCACCACAACTGACCGATACATCGACCGCATTACCGCACCAGTCCGCCTGTCAATCTCACGCACCATCCTTCCCTCACTCGTGAACAAAACCCCAAGATACTAGAACTCCTGCACCTGGGGTAAGGACTTTCCTCCAACCTGGAGATGACAAACCACCTTTTTCTGGTGGAGCACCATGACCTCAGACTTGAAGGTGCTGATTCTCATCCAGCTGAGTCACACTCAGCAGCAAACTGCCCCAGTGCATGCTGAAGGTCCATGTTAGATGAAACCAACAGAACAACATCGTCTGTGAATAACAGAGATGAAATTCTGAGGTCGCCAAACTATTATTTGCTGATTATTATTTTTGTTTTAAACATTTTTAGGTAAGTTTGTTAGTTTAGGTTTAAAAAGTATATGTATAAATGGTTTAAGTTTGTGTGTACGTGTATATGTATATGTTTGTGTATATATTAAATTAAATTACATTATTAGTATTATTTTAGTTTTATTTAATTTTATTTAATTTTGTTTTAATTTTATTTATAATTTTTCTGCAATTATAGCAATTTGTTTTTAATTTATTCATTCCTTTTCTTTTCGGCTTAGTCCCTTTATTAATCTGGGGTCGCCACAGTGGAATGAACCGCCTACTTATCCAGCATATGTTTTACACAGCGGATGCCCTTCCAGTTGCAACCCAGTACTGGAAACCAATTAATGTTATTTGTTTTATTTATTTGTTCTATATTGACAAATATATTAAATAATTTGCATTATTCTATTAAACATGATTATTTCATGTAAGTATTCTACACTTTAGATTTATTTTGAACAGAATTATATGATTTTATTAAGTGGTGTGTGATATCACTCCAGATTTATTATTTTATTAATTGTTTTTTTTTTAAGGTGTGTAATGTAGTTTTTATTTTATTTTATTTTAATTGAGTATAATTATTATTAATATTATTATTGTTTTTAATTTTATTTCAATTGTGTATTTTTATTTATTTTATATTTTATTTTAATTGTGTTTTATTTTAATATTATTATTATTGTTGTTTTTTATTTTATTTTAATTGAGTATTTTTATTCTATTGTATATTTTATTTTAATTGTTTTATTTTATTGTTGTTGTTGTTGTTTTTAGATTTATTTTAATTGTGTATTTTTATTTTACATTTCATTTTAATTGTGATTTATTTTATTTATTTATTTGTTATTACTACTATTATTAGTATTATTATTAGTTTTTTTATTTTATTTTAATTGTGTATATATATATATATATATATATATATATATATATATATACACACACACAGTTGAAGTCAGAATTATTCGCACCCTTTGAATTTTTTTTCTTTTTTAAATATTTCCCAAATTATGTTTAACAGATTCAGGAAATTTTCACAGTATGTCTGATAATATTTTTTTATTATTTGTTTTATTTCGGCTAGAATAGAAGCAGCTTTTAATTTTTTAAACACCATTTTAAGGTCAATATTATTAGCCCCTTTAAGGTATATATTTTTCTGATAGTCTACAGAACAAACCATCATTATACAATAACTTGCCTAATTCCCCTAACCTGCCTAGTTACCCTAATTAACCTAGTGAAGCCTTTAAATGTCACTTTAAGCTGTATAGAAGTGTCTTGAAGAATATCTAGTCTAATATTATTTACTGTCATCATGACAAAGAGAAAATAAATCAGTTATTAGAGATGAGTTATTAAAACTATTATGATTAGAAATGTGCTGAAAAAATCTGCTCACAGAAAATGGGGAAAAAATAAAAAGGGGGGCGAATAATTCTGACTCTATATATTATTTTATTTGATTTTAATAATTATTTCTTATTATTCTGTAATTGTTATTATGCATCATTGTGTTATTTTGCATCATTGAGCCGGTGTGTGTGTGTGTTTTGTGCAGTGAGCTGGTTGTTCTGGTGCTGCTGTGTGACGCTGTGGCTCAGGGACTCCTCCAGCAGTGTGTGTGTGTGGATCTGGAGCCCCAGGGCGCAGTAAAAGCAGCAGAAAAGACTAAGAAAAGTCGAGGAAAGATTGTGGAGAAAACAGGCTTCACTGCGGGCCCTCAGCTGGACACGGCGGCTCTGCAGGACATCAGGAGAGCTTTAGAGGTGAGCCACTGCTTATCTGCGCACACACACACACACACACACACACAACAAATACAACATCTGACGAGGGGTCTGGAAGCCTGAAACATTCACAACAAGGTCCAAATACCAGCTTGACTTCAAATGAGCTTGGAGGAAGTAAATGCTCCATGTGTTTGAATTATGCAGTTTTTTGATAGAAACTTAAAGTGATGCATTTTTGTCAGTCATACATAAATATAAGTTTCTTTGCCCATATGAAAAAATAAATGCATTTATCTTTATTTATTTTAAATTGAAGTGTATGAATTTATTAAGTGGTGTGTGATATCACTTCAGGTTTGTGATATGTAAATTTATTTGATTTTGTTTTGTCTTTATTTATTTATTTTATTGTTTTTATTATTATTATATTTTATTTTCTAACATTCTGTAATTATAGCATTTTATGTTGCTTAATTCATTAGTTGTATTATTTATTTGTTCTATATTTACAAATATAGGAAAAATATTTAGTATTATTATATTAAACAGAATTATTTCTATAGCATTCTATAATTAGATTTATTTTTAATAGAATTGTATGAATTTATTAAGTGGTGTGTGATATCACTTTAAATGTACTTTTGTTTTATTTTATTTTTGTTTATTTATTTATGCTTTTATTTTTGCATTTATTTATTTATGCATTTATTTATCTATTTATGCATTTATTTTTGCATGCATTTATTTTTGCATTTATTTATTTATGTATGCATTTATTCATGCATTTATTTTTGCATTTATTTATTTATTTATTTTTGCATTTATTCATGTATTTATTTTTGCATTTATTTTTTAATTAATTAATTTATTTATTTATTTTTTATGCATTTAGTTTTGAATTTATTCTTGTATTTATTTTTGCATTTATTAATTTATGCATTTATTTTTGCCTTTATTTATTTATTTAGGCATTTATTTTTACATTTATTGATGTATTTATTTTTGCATTTATTTTTGCATTTAATCATGTATTTATTTTTGCCTGTATTTATTTATGCATTTATTCATGTATTTATTTATGCATTTATTTATTTTTGCATTTATTTATTTATGCATTTATTTTTGCATTTATTAATGTATTTATTTTTGCAATTATTTATGCATTTATTTTTGCATTTATTTATTTACGCATTTATTTATTTATGCATTTATTTTTGCATTTATTTATTTACGCATTTATTTTTGCATTTATTTATTTATGCATTTATTTATGCATTTATTTATGCATTTATTTATGCATTTATTTATTTATTTATCTATGCATTTGTTTATTTATGCATTTATTTTTGCATTTATTTATGCATTTATGTATGCATTTATTCTTGCATTTATTTATTTATTTATTTATGCATTTGTTTTAGCATTTATTTATTTATTTATGCGTTTATTTTTGCATTTATTCATTTATTTAATTTTGCATTTATTTATGCATTGATTTTTGCATTTATTTATGCACTTGTTTATTTTAGCATTTATTTATTTATTTTTGCATTTATTTTAAATTACATTATTTATGCATTTGTTTGTTTATTTATGCATTTGTTTTTGCATTTATTAATGCGTTTATGCATGTATGCAAGCAAGCAAAACAAGCCCCAAATATCACTCTGAGTTCAGATAAGCTTGGAGGAAATAAATCTTCCATGCATTTGAATTATGCAGTTTTCATATAAACTTAATGTGACTCATATTTGTCAGTGGTACATAAATGTCATAAATGATTTTTTGCACTCTACAAAAAAAAAAAAAAAAAAAGAATGAATAAAAAACATGACACATTCTAAAGTGCCCCTATTATGAATTTTTGAAAATGAGCGTTCATGCGGTGTAACTCAGCTCTAAGTGAATGAAGCGTCCCGCAGTGAGCAGTGTGTGTAAAGTTACTGACTCTCAATCAAAGAGTTGATTCATCAAAAATGAGTCCCTTTCAGAATGATTCCCAAACCATCTTTATGTTGACGTCAACCTGAGACAGTAGCAGAGTGCGCAGTGTTATGTGTGTGTGTGTTCATTTGAGTGTGAGTTTGCATTTGTGCACTTGAGTATGCATTTGTGTGTGTGCATGTATGTGTGTGCACACCTGCATGTCTGTGTGTGGGTGTGTGTTTTTGTATGTGCATGTATGTGCAATGCATCTGTGTGCATAAAGGTGTGGTTTTGTGTTTATCTTTATTTTTTATAGCATTTTTTAGACAAGCAAAAAATGTGGTCTCGTTTTCAGAAATAATATGCCAAAATTAAGTGAGTTTTTCCTTAAAACAAGCAAAATAATCTGACAATGGGATAGGTGAAACAATTGTCCTATTATTTTGCTTTATTTTGACTCATTATTTCTGAAAACAAGACAATTTTTCTGTTAGACTACAAAGCGCTCCTTCATTTAAGACATATATTTGGACTAGAAACAGGACAAAAAGGAAGTTAAAAAAGCATTTTAGCAGTGCATGAGCCTGTGTTTCAGATCCAATCGAACACATTTAATGAACATTTCCTATTAAACTGCTCTTTCTGAAATGGATTCACAGTCAGATGCTGTTAAACGTCTCGCTCGTTCTGCCGCTTCTAATTAAATTTCATTTTGCTGCCTTTTGTGCAGATTTACAGACCCTTTGCTGCACATATCAGCGCTAATTCCACATGAAAGCCTTTATAATAGGGAAATTATTCACTAACTACTTTCCCTAACAGTGCTCTTTTCACACTCCACATGAGAAGCTGATCTGACTGTTTCTAACACGCGTCAGACTGCAGAAAACTGCAGATTTACACTCAAACTCTGAGTTTGAGGATGTGCTGGAGATGCTCTGTGCTCTGCTGATACGTGAAGTTTCACAAACTAATTTCGAGAGGGGCACGTGATATGATCAACTACAGCTGATCCTTATCGCTAATCATTAGCTAGCCTATCAGATCATTCTAAAACTACTATAAATATCCTGCCTAAACTTCATTCCCTATCTTCGTTTTTGGAACCACCCACCCCCCCTCTATCCTTCCCTTCTCCCTCCTCCTCATTCTATGATTGGGTGGCTCAGTGCCTGGTGCTGCTGCAGGAGGGCCAAAGGTTCAAATTCTAATTGAGCCAGTCGGCACTCTCTGTGTGGAGTTTGCATGTTCTCCCCATGTTGGTGTAGGTTTTCCCCGGGTACTCCAGTTTCCTCCCACAGTCTAAAACATGCACATAAATGAATCGTAATAACAAATGCCTTGTTGATGCCAGAGGTTAGAGGAGAATGGCCAGACTGGTTCCAGCTGATAGAAAGGCAACAGTAACTCAAATAAGCACTCGTTACAACCGAGGTCTGCAGAAGAGCATCTCTGAACACACAACACGTCCAACCTTGAGGCGGATGGGCTACAGCAGCAGAAGACCACACCGGGTGCCACTCCTGTCAGCTAAGAACAGGAAACTGAGGCTACAATTCACACAGGCTCACCAAAACTGGACAATAGAAGATTGGAGAAACGTTGCCTGGTCTGATGAGTCTCCATTTCTGCTGACACATTCGGATGGTCGGCTCAGAATTTGGCCTCAACAACATGAAAGCATGGATCCATCCTGCATTGTATCAGCGGTTCAGGCCGGTGGTGGTGGTGTAATGGTGTGGGGGAGATTTTCTTGGCACACTTTGGGTCCATTTAATACCAATTGAGCATGGTGTCAACGCCACAGCCTACCTGAGTATTGTTGCTGACCATGTCCATCCCTTTATGACCACAGTGTCTCCATCTTCTGATGGCTACTTCCAGCAGGATAACGCACCATGTCATAAAGCGCCAATCATCTCAGACTGGTTTCTTGAACATGACGATGAGTTCACGGTACTCAAATGGCCTCCACAGTCACCAGAACTCAATCCAATAGAGCATCATGGATGTGCAGCCGACAAATCTGCAGCAACTGTGTGATGCTATCATGTCAATATGGAGCAAAATCTCTGAGGAATATTTCCAGTACCTTGTTGAATCTCTGCCATGAAGTATTAATGCAGTTCTGAAGACTTTGTGTCTGGGCATTCACAAAAAAAGCCTAAACCACTAGTGAGCTATGTGTTTATTATCGTGAAAGGCTTTCAGTAGGCCATTGATTTCTGATGTTGTTCATGTGTCTACAGTACCTACATCTATTTTTTTTTCCTTTATGTGGATATAAATTCATTTTTAATGTGTGTGTTTGTAGGTGTGTGAGTATGCTCTGAAGCTGTCCAATGGAAACACTGATCTGGTGCCCATCATGGTGAGGAAGAAGCTCTTGAGCACGTGGGTCTCCGTTAAACAGCAGCTTCAGCAACAGATCGGACTCAAACTGGACATCAACGATGAGGTGACACCAGAAAGTAAAACTAGGCCAGTCTGAATGGACTTGTCTTTGACAAGAATGCGCTGCAAATGCAATAATTTAGGGTGTTGTTTTGTGCCAGAGTGGATGCATCAGGATTTATGGCTCATGAACTCTATATTGTGAGAATATGTAGACGAACACGTCAAGCCTGTTTCACACCCGCAAGCAATGAGCAGAGCGTGGGGAGCGCATGTTTTTTCGGCGTCCATGTTAACAGATTAGAGCTTTCATACCGCACGCAGAAGCAGCGCGTCAGCACGAGGCGTGAGCGTTACTGAAGCAGCAGTGCTGCGATAGTTTTGGCGCTGGGTTTTTTTTTTTCTGCTCTGCACTTCTCACGCTCAATTAAAGTGACAGTGCGTTGATAATGACCAATAACCCATTGAATGACAGTAAAAAGTAGCAATTTAACTCAATAAATGTGTCAATAATATCAACTGAATTATATATAGTCAATCAAATTAACTTAAACGATTAAAAACAGCAACAAATATTTATTTAGGCCGAACTACAAAACCAAATTTAAAACAATTTAAGTATTAGTTTTGCGTAAGTTGCACACTAGTTTGATCATGTATAAATATCATTAGAACTATATTGTATAAATATTATTATAACTTTAGACCTACATCATCTTGACAATCAAAAACAAAATGACGTGATATCACAGATGATTATCTTCTGACCGAGTGCACCTGAAAACACATGAATGACTCTCCTCAAGGTGTGAGAAGCATACAGCTCTTTAGGATCTATACAATTTGTAAAATGAAGACTTGCAGGTTAAGGACACAGCATAGGAGGAAGTTGCCGTGGGCCTTGGTGCAGATGAAAAGTAAAATAATGTTGTATTTATAGATAGATGGGTATCTAGATAGAATAGATAGAGATGGATTGATCTATGCAGTAGCTGTCGATGAGCTGCAGACGCAGTCTGTGTGAAAGGCAAACGCCTGTGCACTGCTTCTGTTCTCCCACGTTGCTCTTGCCCTGCTTGTGCTTGCAGTGTGAAACAGGCGTCAGTTTAATTCAGATACTCAAACTGATCAAATAATATGCAGTTTGGGGCAGATTCTGATATTTATATAGACAAAATTTGACAAAATTGTCTGATGCTTGTACTGAAAAGTAATGACCTTTTGAACATACACTTTATACAGTGTAGGTCTTTTTACCGTATGGTAAACAGTTAAGGATTATACAAATATCACACACACACATATATATATATATATATATATATATATATATATATATATATATATATATATATATATATATATATATATATGTGTGTGTGTGTGTGTGTGTGTCTATATATATATATATATATACTATATACAGGGAGTGCATAATTATTAGGCAAGTTGTATTTTTTAAGGATTCATTTTATTATTGAACAATCAACCATGTTCTCAATGAACCCAAAAAACTCATTAATATCAAAGCTGAATATTTGTGGAAGTAGTTTTTAGTTAGTTTTTAGTTTGAGCTATTTTAGGAAGATATCTGTGTGTGCAGGTGACTATTACTGTGCAGAATTATTAGGCAACTTAACAAAAAACAAATATATCCCCATTTCAATGATTTATTTTCACCAGTGAAACCAATATAACATCTCAACATTCACAAATATACATTTCTGACATTCAAAAACAAAACAAAAACAAATCAGTGACCAATATAGCCACCTTTCTTTGCAAGGACACTCAAAAGCCTGCCATCCATGGATTCTGTCAGTGTTTTGATCTGTTCACCATCAACATTGCGTGCAGCAGCAACCACAGCCTCCCAGACACTGTTCAGAGAGGTGTACTGTTTTCCCTCCTTGTAAATCTCACATTTGATGATGGACCACAGGTTCTCTATGGGGTTCAGCTCAGGTGAACAAGGAGGCCATGTCATTAGTTTTTCTTCTTTTAGACCCTTTTTTGCCAGCCACGCTGTGGAGTACTTGGACGCGTGTGATGGAGCATTGTCCTGCATGAAAATCATGTTTTTCTTGAAGGATGCAGACTTCTTCCTGTACCACTGCTTGAAGAAGGTGTCTTCCAGAAACTGGCAGTAGGACTGGGAGTTGAGCTTGAATCCATCCTCAACCCGAAAAGGCCCCAAAAGCTCATCTTTGATGATACCAGCCCAAACCAGTACTCCACCTCCACCTTGCTGGCGTCTGAGTCGGACTGGAGCTCTCTGCCCTTTACCGATCCAGCCACGGGCCCATCAAGACTCACTTTCATTTCATCAGTCCATAAAACCTTAGAAAAATCAGTCTTGAGATATTTCTTGGCCCAGTCTTGACGTTTCAGCTTGTGTGTCTTGTTCAGTGGTGGTGGTTTTTCAGCCTTTCTTACCTTGGCCATGTCTCTGAGTATTGCACACCTTGTGCTTTTGGGCACTCCAGTGATGTTGCAGCTCTGAAATATGGCAAAACTGGTGGCAAGTGGCATCTTGGCAGCTGCACGCTTGACTTTTCTCAGTTCATGGCCAGTTTATTTTGCGCCTTGGTTTTTCCAGATGCTTCTTGCGACCCTGTTGACTATTTTGAATGAAACGCTTGATTGTTGGATGATCACGCTTCAGAAGCTTGGCAATTTTAAGAGTGCTGCATCCCTCTGCAAGATATCTCACTATTTTTGACTTTTCGGAGTCTGTCAAGTCCTTCCTTTGACCCATTTTGCCAAAGGAAAGGAAGTTGCCTAATAATTATGCACACCTGATATAGGGTGTTGATGTCATTAGACCACACCCCTTCTCATTACAGAGATGCACATCACCTAATATGCTTAATTGGTAGTAGGCTTTCCAGCCTATACAGCTTGGAGTAAGACAACATGCATAAAGAGGACGATGTGCTCAAAATACTCATTTGCATAATTATTCTGCACTTCCTGTATATGTGCGTGTGTGCGTGTGTGTGTGTGTGTGTGTGTATATATCAGTATGTACTAGTCTAATGTTATGTCATGTAATACAGTAGTGATTTAGAGTTGAACAAAATTTCCTTTAGAGTTTTGTGATGTTTTAGACTGAACCACCGCTGAGGAACAGTGACCGTAAAGGTGCTGGAAATAAACGTTAAACCTCAGAAGCATGATGATTATTTTTGATAAACATTTTTTTCTAAAACATTGTTAAGTTAAAGTTGTCTAATCCAGTGAGTGTTTGTGTTGAAATACTAAATGTTATTCTTATGTTTACCTGATAAAAATCTGATTTGATGGTAAGAAGACATAAGCTCAAGCAAGGACTTTTGTACAATTACACTTAAAGACCTTTTACTTGAGTCAAAACAATCATCAGTTGACAGAAAGCATGTGGGAGATTGTGTGCAACAGGTTTTACAGCAGGATTGGGTCACATAGAGGCTGTCTGAATCCATTCATCATATAATACAGTGTGTTTATCTGATTTCTGCTTCTCTCAGAGTGAAAATGAAGCCGTCTCCGCCATGTCTCGAGTGCTGGTAGCTGTGGAGATGCTTCAGTGTAACAGGAAGTCCAAACTAATGGAGTTTACAGTTCCTGCTTTGTCAGTGGTAAGAACATATAAACAAGGCCTGTTCATATACTGCTCTGGACTCAAAATGAAGATACACTGGCCTCAAAGAAATGAAATACTAAGCGGATGTAAAATATTTATTTAATCAGGAACATCTCTGTGATCTTTTTAAGATTTTGTATTTGTGCTAATATCTTTTAAATGCATCATTGTGCACCAACACGAGCAGAGGCAAGCATCAACCAACTGTTTTCCCACTCTTGTGATCCACACATTTACTTCACAAAAAGAGTGTATTCATTGTGAACGGCCCCTTAATTGAGGCCTGCGCCTCACAATGTCATATGGAGAGCTGTATGCCAACGTTTGTGGCTTATACTTATGTCATTATTGGGTTCTACTGGGAGGGTGGTAAAGATCTACCACTGCGTCGTGATTGATGGGTTGGCTACGACAACTCTGCAGGTGTGTCCCATATCATATGCTTATGCACTGTTCTACACCACTTTGTAGTGCACATAGTGAGTTCACACCAAGAAGACAAAAAACAAAAAGTGCACTTAAATACCCAGAGCTGCTGAAAAAGGGGAGGAGCTGTGGGCAAAGGGGAGGGCCTGATTGGGTAGAGGAGGAGCTGCTGGCAAAGGGAAAGAGCTTCTGAGGAGGAGTTGCTAGTAAAGTGGAGGAGCTGCTGGCAAAGGGGAGGAGCTGATTAAGAAGGGGAGGGGCTGCTGAAGAGTGGGAGGAGCTAACGATGTAGGGGAGGGGCTAATGGGGAAGGGGAGAGGCTTCTGAGAAGAGGGGGAGTTGCTAGTATAGTGGAAGAGCCGCTGGCAATGGGGAGGAGCTGCTGAGAAAGGGGAGGGGCTGATGAAGGGGAGGGGCTGCTGAAGAATGGGAGGGGCTAATGATGAAGGGGAGGGGCTGATGGTAAAGGGGAGGGCTGAAGGGGAATGGGGGCTGCTGAAGAATGGGAGGAGCTGATGAGAAAAGGGAGGGGCTGATGAGGAAGGGTATGAGCTGCTGTTAAAGAGGAGGAGCTGATGATGAAGGGGAGGGGCTGCTAGGAAATGGGAGAAGCTAATGACTAAGTGGAGGATCTGTTGACAAAGGGGAGAGGCTGCTGGCAAAGGGGTGGGACTGATGGCAAAGGGGTGGGGCTGATGGCAAAGGGGAGGAGCTACTGAATAATGGGAAGGATCTGCTGATAACAAAGGGGAAGAGCTACTGATCAATGGCTGGTGCTATCAGGTTGGATTACTGCATTTATTTTGGATTGTGTTTCCCAGTACTGGGTTGCGGCTGGAAGGGCATCCGCTGTGTAAAACGTATGCTGGAATAGTTGGCGGGTCATTCCACTGTGGTGACCCCTGATAAATAAGGGACTAAGCTGTTGGAAAATGAATGTATTTTGGATTGTGCATCACAATTCTCCTACAGAGATGATTATGCCGCCTCATAATGGTGACTGATGATGTGCTCATGATGGTGTTGTAAAAAAATAAATGATGGATAGAGAAGAGAACCCAGACCAGGAGACTCGAAACAAGCAGAATTCCTTTATTGAAACGTGTTGGTTAATCTGCAATCATACAGCGTCTTCAAGAAGTCCATGTGTCTGCAGGAGCCTACTGGAGGTCTGCAGTCTGCGAGTTTTTATCACAAGTCTGAATTAAGACCAGTGTCCAGACTGAATTAGTGCCCAGGCCCGTTTCTCGGATCGTTTGAGAAGTGTGAGTGCTCTGAATCGGGCTCAGGCACGGTTCACTTGGGCGGCCCTGGCCCGGTTGGAAGAGGTGGGCCTGAGCGCGGTTCACTTGGGCTCAGGCGCGGTACGCTTACAGTGTGAGTGCAGGCATGCTTGAGCTTTAAACTGAAAGCGAGACGTGACTTTTAAGGGACTGTTTGATATGGATTAATTAATCATTTGGACTGTTCAATGAACACAAACTGTGGTAGTTTATTAAATGTAATGTAATGTAAGACGCAAACCCCTCACTGCACCACAGCTGCACCTTCAGCAAACCTCCTAAATCCTGCAGCACGAGGACTTTAGGATTGTTTATGAGCGTCAAAATCGGCTGATCTGTTCGGTGAAATATTAGATTGCGTGTCACCACATATCAAACGACTTAAACAATATAACTAAAGAAATGTCCACTGTGCTGAGCGAGAGCGCTTACTGAGCAGCGCATCATCGATGACGTAAGCGCGCCCAGGCCCGAATGTAGTGAGTGCAGGCCGTCGGGGGAGATGGGAGGGGGGACAAGCGTGCTTTGGCCCGGTTCAGGGCAACTGTACGGCCAAAGATGTCCTGTCTATAATGTCTTCTTAGGAGGAGGGGAGATGGCTAAACAAAGCATGCAAATTCAGTTTTAGAGTCAGCACGATAACTGGCATATAGGTGTTAGAAACCTGCCCAGCTACTGAGCACAGAAGTTCATCAACAAAAGGGTTTCTTTAGCATCAAAGCATCACCCGAAGACAAAGGCAGGAGTCATTAAAAGCCTGCCCATAGCATTTGCATCACTTTGGCTCAGCCAGTAGTCAGAAAGACAAAGGTTAAATGTCCCGCATGGCTGGGCTGTTAATGAAATGATATAATTAAAAACCAAAGAACATAACTTTTCAGTTATATGTAGATTATTGTTCATTTGAAACTAGATTATATACATTTATATTTCCACAATGGGTACAGTTTGACAATGTCTTTAACTCATTTGGATTTGTGTGAGAATCTTAAACCTCATTTGCCATCGAGTGGGAAATGGTTTAAATGTGCGGTTAGTAAAACACTAAATTCATACACTCCATGGTGAAGTATATTAGTGTGTAGTGTGTCATTTGTGAGTCTGAAAGCCTCAGTCAGGCTGAGTAGATGTGTTGTGGTGTCTATCAGTAACACAGAGGATCATACTCTCTCTCTTCGTCAGCTAGTGGAGATGGCGTCGGGCGTTCAGTGGTCTGATCCTGCTGTAGAGCTCTGTGTGTGGACTCAGCTCGCTCTGGCCGCTCATCAGACCCGTGATCATGACCTCGTCCTGACCTGCACCCATAATGCACTGCAGCTGGAGCAGAGCGCCGTTCACAGGCTGAAGACGGACTCCAGCGCTCTGTGAGTAACATCAGTTCAGATGAATTAAGTTCAGCTCGTTCATGAATCAAACACTCGAGCAGCTCGTCATCTGTAAAGAGAACATTAGTTTAGCTTGAAATGTAGTGAAAAGTACAAGTTCCTCAGTTTATTGTGTGTGTTTGTGTGTGTAGGCTGAGTGTGTGTTCAGCGCAGGAGATGCTGAGCAGTGCAGTGTGTGTGAGAGGTCAGAGTTTGCTTCATGAGGCCAGAGCTCATCACAGCACATATATGGAGGGTCTGCGAGCGCTGCTGTCCGCCGTCAGGTCTGGAACACACTCCACTACTGCTGTGCTTCTGCTGCTTCAGGCTCAGTGCTGTGTGTGTATCTGTGTTTCTGTGTGTGCATGTGCATGTTTGTGTGTGCACGTTTATATGTTTGTGTGTGTGTGTGTGTGCTTGTGCATGTATTTGTGGGTGCGTTTGTATGCATGCATGCATGTATGCATGTGTGTGTGCGTGTGTGTTTCTGTGTGCGAGTTTGTATGTAAGTACGTGTGTGTGCGTTTTTGTGTGTGCGTGTGTGTGTCTGTGTGCGTGCGTGTGCCTGTGTGCGTGCGTGTGCGTGCGCGTGTGTGTGTGTGTGCATATGCATGTTTGTGTGTGCACGTTTGTGTGTGTGTGTGTGAATGCGTGTGCGTGCGCGTGTGTGTGTCTGTGTGTGCATGTGCATGTTTGTGTGTGCACGTTTATATGTGTGTGTGTGTGTGTGTGTGTGTTTGTGTGTGTGTGTTTGTATGTATGTATGTATGTACGTGTGTGCACGCACACGTCCACGTTATTGTGTGTGCACATGTATGTGTGCCTATGTGCCTGTGCTTTTATGTGTGTGTTTGTGTGTGTGTGTGTGTGTGTGTGTGTGTGACTGTACATGTTTGTGTGTGTGCACATTTGTTGTGTGTTAGTACGTGTCTGTGTGTGGCATTTGTGTGTGTGTGTGTGTGTGTGTACAGTATATGTGTCTGTGCATGTCTGTGTGTGTGTCTTTAAAATGAGCTGAAACCCTGGTCACCTCTTGGCCAGTTTTGAGCGACAGTCCCCTCTTAATGACATAAATGTGTGTGTGTGTGAGTGCGTGCGTGCGTGCGCGTGTGTGTGCCTGTGTGTGCCTGTGTGTGCGTGTGCACGTTTATGTGTGTGTGTGTGTGTGTGTGTGTGTGTGTGTGTGTGTGTGTGTGTGTGTGAGTGAGTGTGTGTGCGCTTGTGCATGTTTGTGTGGGTGCGTTTGTATGCATGTATGTATGCATGTGTGTGTATGTGTGTGTGCATGTGTGTGTGTGTGTGTGTGCATGTATGTGTGTGTATGTGTGTGTCTGTGTGTGTGTGTGTGTTTGTATGTATGTATGTACGTGTGTGCACGTGCATGTCCACGTTATTGTGTGTGCACATGTATGTGTGCCTACGTGCCTGTGCTTTTGTGTGTGTGTGTGTGTGTGTGTGTGTGTGCGTGTGTGTGTGTGTGACTGCATGTTTGTGTGTGTGCACATTTGTTGTGTGTTAGTACGTGTCTGTGTGTGGCATTTGTGTGTCTGTGTGTGTGTTTGTATGTAGGTATGTACGTACGTGTGTGCACGCGCATGTCCACGTTATTGTGTGTGCACATGTATGTGTGCCTACGTGCCTGTTCTTTTGTGTGTGTGTGACTGCATGTTTGTGTGTGTGCACATTTGTTGTGTGTTAGTACGTGTCTGTGTGTGGCATTTGTGTGTGTGTGTGTGTGTGTGTGTGTGTGTGTGTGTGTGTGTGTGTGTGTGTGTGTGTGTGTGTGTGTGTGTGTGTGTGTGTGTGTGTGTGTGTGTGTGTGTATATGTGTCTGTGCATGTCTGTGTGTCTGTCTTTAAAATGAGCAGAAACCCTGGTCACCTCTTGGCCAGTATAGAGTGACAGTCCCCTCTTAATGACATAAGTGTGTGTGTGTGTGTGTGTGTGTTGCAGGCTGGCGGAGCAGGCGGGCAGCTGGCCCCTGTGTGTGAGCGCAGCGGGTCTCTACTGGACCTCCTGTGTTTCTCTGCTGGACTCCAGACGCCTCCGAGCACAGCTGAGAGAACCACTGGAGCTCATCCTGAAGACCCTGACACGCACACACAGCAAACACACACGCGTGAGTGAGACACACACACACTTTTGATGGGATAAACTGTATACCTCGCGTTCATTCATTCATTTTCCTTCAGCTTAGTCCCTTATTTATCAGGGGTCGCCACAGCGGAATGAACCGCCAACTATTCCAACATATGGTTTACACAGCAGATTCCCTTCCAGCCGCAACCCAGTAGGAAACACTCATTCACACACACTCATACACTACGGCTAGTTTGGCTTATTGTTTGGACTGTGGGGGAAACCGGAGCACCCGGAGGAAACCCACGCCAACACGGGGAGAACATGCAAACTCCACACAGAAACACACACTGACCCAGCCAGGACTCAAACCAGTGACCTTCTTACTGTGAGGCCACAGTGATAACCACTTAGACACCGTGTCGCCTGTTATAACTTTTATTCACATTAGATACAGTGCATGATATGTTTATGTCTGTGTGTTCAGGACAAACTTAAACAAGCGTCTGTACTCAAGCATGGAGGAGCAGCGATGGAGACATCTCAAACCACACGTGAGAACTCTCATTACTTCATCCTTAAATTAAATAAAAACTAATAATTCACATTTTCTCCTCATTTACTTTTAAGAGTTTCTTTCTTCTGTTGAATACTGAAGAAGATATTCTGAAGAATGCTGGAATAAGCAGCCACTGACTTCCATAGTAGAAACAGAAAATACTGTAGAAGTCAATGTTTTGAGGATGAGGAAATGATGCAGTTTACATTTTAGGGTGACTATAGTTCTGAAATGCACATGTAGTTTGGTTTGAGCTTAAAACGTTTCTGAGAGGATGAGTGTAATTCTATTAAATTTAAAAAAAAAAAGAGTAATAAGTGATTCATAAGTAGCTAATAAATAAAAATAAAGTATATATTATTAATGTTTTATTTTTATTATTCATTCATTCATTCATTTTCCATCTGCTTAGTCTCTATTTCACAGGTCACCACAACAGAATAAACTGCCTATTATTATCATTTATTTTAATATTACTGTAATTAATTAATTGTAGATTTTATTCATTCATTCATTTATTTTCTTTTCGGCTTAGTCCCTTTATTAATCAGGGGTCGCCACAGCGGAATGAACCGCCAACTTATCCAGCATATGTTTTACGCAGCGGATGCCCTTCCAGCTGCAACCCATCACTGGGAAACACCCATAAACAGTCATTCACACTCATACAGTAGGGCCAATTTAGCTTACATGCAACATGCAAACTCCACACAGAAACACCAGCTGAACCAGCCTATTAATTTATTTTATTATTAATAGATTTACTTATTAATTTACTTGTATTTTTAATGAATTTTTATAATATATTTTTTGTTTATTTTTATTATTCATTATTTTATTATTAATTAATTTATTTATTTAGCTATTTATTTACTTGTATTTTTAATGAATTTTTATAATATATTTTTTTGTTTATTATTATTATTAATTATTTTATTATTAATTTATTTATTTGTATTTTTAATGAATTAATTTATTTTCTTTATTATTATTATTGTTATTGGTTCTTATTTTATTATTAATGAATTAATTCATTTAGCTATTTATTTACTTGTATCTTTTTTTTTATCTTATTTATTTATTTGTTTATTTGTTTATTTATTTTTTGGAATGGGGGATGCCGTGGTGTAATGGTTAGAGAGCATCAGACTTGTGACCCAAAGGTTGCAAGGTTGAGTCAGGGGTTCTGCAGTGATTTTGTGTGTGGATTCTGACTTTAAGACGGCATACTCTACCATGTGTCACGACTCTCGGTTTACTTCCTAAACATGAAAAGTGTATCTGCATTGGCCGGGAATCGAACCCGGGCCCGCGTGGCAGGCAAGAATTCTACCACTGAACCACCAATGCTGATGATGGAGCTTGGTTGCCCTCTGCTGGAGAAAAAAAGAGCACACGACCTACTGTTTCTCGGTGTACTATTGCTTTAATGTTACATTGATGGGTAACACTTAATGTAATGTCCTAATCTGTGTCGTGTGTCTGTATATCAGTAAAGTCTGAAGTGTTTGACTTATCGTGAGAGAGAGTTTGAGGGAGAGTTTGAGATATTGTGATTGTGTTGTAGTCAGAGTGCTGAAATGTTATTTTCTGCAGTGTGTGGTTCCTCCAGCAGGGCTGCAGTGCTCCAGAATCAACAGTGGTAGAATTCACGCCTGCCACCACTAGTAAATAAATATACCATGGTGGAATTATGAGTATTATAGTAACCAACCACGGTTAGAAAATACTGCCAGGGGATGGGCAACACACAAACATAAAACTGAATATGCACACAGACACAAACAACCTTGTGCAAAAATATATACATACATAGCCCGCCCTCCCTATAAGCGAACTAAGCTGCTGCTTAGGGTCCCGCCGCCACAAGGGGGCCCCCTCAACCCACTAGTGCTGAGAGCCGCTTCCTTGCTAAAATCATTTTTATTTGCATTTTACAACTGATCTTCATTGACAGCGCTTTACTACTGAAATATTTATACATTTTCACTTGAAAAAACAAAAACTCATAACCTTATTAAAGTTGAAATAGTTTTTGTGTGAAGGTCATGTGATCAACAGGAAGCTCTCAGCATCTCGTTTCTCATATGCGTTCTGTGTTTTCGCAGTTCGAGTTTGCTCTTCCAAGGTGACCAGCAAGAATGACTGGGCCCCACAAGAACGCAAGCCCGTGCTCAGACACAGCCATGGCCTTTGCTTCATTGCCTGCTCCATTTATACCTGATTTATTTTGGAAATTGGAGCACGAAAAACGAAACGAAACTAACGTTATCCTTTAGTCGTAGAAAAACTGACAAGCACAAAATCACTTTTAGCATCACCTTTAAGTGCTAATGATGATGTTAAAGACAATCTAATAGCACATTTACTGAAATAGGCAATTACAGATTAATAAACGTCCTCTACTTCTATGAAATATTTGATTATTTCCTGGTTTTACAGACCCGTCTTTTAGTCTAAAATGCATTTTACTGAATGCAATACTGAAGTGTCTTTCACTGACATGTTTTGCACACTGGTAATGTTTTTTTTTTCCTGAGACATGTTTATAACAGTTGTGTCCTAATTATAGGTGGGCATAGATTAATTTTTTTAATCTAAATTAAAATGGCTCATTTGAATTCTGCCGAAGGCATTCAGAATATGTGTGCTGCCCAAATAATGACTAAAGTAAGTCTTTGAGAACGGGTTTCTCAAGCCAGGTGACGCATTAGACCAGGGGCTCATCTCCTGTTTCCAAAATGCATCACAAACTGCTTGAGGAACTGTTCTACTATGATAATTGGTGATGAAAATAAATGATGTTCAATAAGATGTACTTGTGTTTACTCACTGATTATTCAGTTAAACATGAATGTTGAACTGTAGGCCTACATAAGCTCCAAACAGTGATTTCATACTTGCTTTTGATGTACGCACATACAGAAAATGCTGCTTCACAAAGGCAAGTTCACAGAGCCCTGACGGTGTCAAACATTGAGTATGTTTACATGGGCAACAATACTTTAATACGATTTTAATATGATTAAAACAATACTCTGATTAAGAGTCACCATGTAAACAGCGATTTTTGATTACCTAATGCGACTAAAGTCATAAATGAACTAAACAGAAATGGAATCGAGACGTGGAGCATATTTTCCAACAAGATCCACACAGGCGGCTGTCAGTAAAGGACCGCACAGACGCACACACACACACACACACACACACACACACACACACACACACATCGCAAAATGCGGAAGTTTTTTTTCTTCTCATTTGGCGTGCGTTATTAAACTCCATAACACTCTCACCTGTCCTTACTCATTTATTTGCGTCTAATACCCCAGTTTGTCACGAAGGCATGAATTAAATGTTTGTGAGTTAAAGTGAAACTGCTCAACTGCAGTTAGAGTCAGGCATCCTGCTGATTTGATTCAGAAGGGCACTTTCCCAGACGGCTCACCGGTCAGGCATACATCCGCGCTAAACTATCAAGGTGAAAGTCATCATAGCTTACGTAGAAAAGACCCAGCTCTCACCCAACTTTGAGAATAGATTAACGGTTATATTTTTTTTATCGCGCGATAAGAGTCTCGGGTTAACGCAGCATGTTAACGCCGATAACGGCCCACCACTAGTCCTAATTGAATTAATCATAGTTTAACATAAGCTCAAATGTCAGGAACAGGGAAGGAGACTGAAGAAATAATAAAGTTTGTGTTTGGGTATTAACATTAACACAGTGTTTGTTGCTTCCCTTTTTCTCTGTCTTTCATATGAATATTTGTCATATTTACTCTATATTATTTGCTTATTGATTTTCTTATTTATGACTCAATCTTTGCATTAATTGTTTTATTGTTGTTTTTTTGAGTTTTTAATGAGTTCAGAATTGATATTTTGTTACTAAGTAGTGCATTTTCACTTTTGGCTAATTATTGTTCAGTGTCTTTCATTGCAGGGATTTTACTTTTGGAATTTATTAAAACAAAACAAAAAACTCAACGTGAAATCTTTTATAGAATCTTAATTTTATGTTTGCTAAATTAGTAAAATATGTTTTAAATACTCCAGAAGGACGCAAAGTAGGAATCACTGCTCCCTTTATTAAAGATAGTTTAATTCTTCATTTTTGAAGCTGCTAGTTGACTAAAACTGTGCTGTTTTAAAATGTCCAAGTCATTCAGAGAGTTATTAAGTGGAAGAAATCAGGCTTTACTTTTCTGTTTCATTCATTGGTGTTTAATAAGGAATAAAACCATTGTGGGCCGGTTTGCAATGGCAATACTCCACTATTTAGAGCAAGGTAGGGGCCGAAAATCATTCTGCTTAGGGCCCCCAAATGTACAGGGCCGGCCCTGTATACATACTAGCACTGAGCAAAGGTTAATCATGATTAAAATAAAAGTTTTGTTTTGGCATAATATATGTTATATATACACAGTTGAAGTCAGAATTATTCGCCCCCCTGTTTATTTTTTCCCCAATTTCTGTTTAACGGAGAGCAGATTTCTTCAGCACATTTCTAATCATAATAGTTTTAATAACTCATCTCTAATAACTGATTTATTTTCTCTTTGTCATGATGACAGTAAATAATATTAGACTAGATATTCTTCAAGACACTTCTATACAGCTTAAAGTGACATTTAAAGGCTTAACTAGGTTAATTAGGGTAACTAGGCAGGTTAGGGTAATTAGGCAAGTTATTGTATAATGATGGTTTGTTCTGTAGACTATCGAGAAAAAAATATAGCTTAAAGGGGCTAATAATATTGACTTAATGTTTTTAAAAAAATTAAAAACTGCTTTTATTCTAGCCGAAATAAAACAAATAAGACTTTCTCCAGAAGAAAAAATATTATCAGACATACTGTGAAAATTTCCTTGCTCTGTTTAACATAATTTTGAAAATATTTAAAAAAGAAATTCAAAAGGGGGGCGAATAATTCTGACTTCAACTGTGTGTGTGTATATATATATATATATATATATATATATATATATATATATATATATATATATCATTTGTATCTCATAGGCATACATTTTATATCTAAATATAAATAAACACTTCCTCAATTATATGCATGTGTGCGTGTATCTTTGATTTGCAGCTGCTGGTGATGGTGTTGAAGAGCTGAAGCTGTGGACGTGTGTGTTAAAGGCTGTGCTGAGTGTTCATGCAGACGCTGCTGACTGGAGGAGCAGCATTCACCTGCTGGAGGAGATCCTGAGAGAGACTACAGACGCCACACTGCAGAGGTGAGAGTGCATGCACACACACATAGGTTTGTGTTTGTGAATTGTGGGGACATTTAATAGGTTTACATTGTTTTTCTATTGGCCTAACCCCGCCCTGCCCCCAAACCAACCCTCACAGGACACTGTGTACAGTTTTACTCTATGAATAAACTCATCCTGTGTGGTTTATTAGCTTTTGGAGAAGCAGTGTCCTCATAATTCACCACTTTCATGTAATACCTGTGTCATACATGTGTCATTATATAGATTTGTTTCCTGACTTGTCACAAAAACATGTACCCACACACACACACACACAAATAAATACACAGGCACACTTACACAGACACAAACACATACTTATGCACTACCGCACTTCCACACACAGACACTCAAACACACTTGCGCACACATACAGACACAAACACACATGCATATTTACACACACTCACAGACTCACTTGGACTTATGCACACACACACACACACACACACACACAGAACAAACCTGTCCCAGATAGCAGACATAAGTTTGATTGAATAAATGTTAAAACATCAACCAAACTATCATTGAAACAACGTTAAAAGTCATCATTGATTTTTAGGCAGTTTTACACCCTGAAATAACGTTAATTCAACGATGATAAATCAATCAAAATGGTCACAAAATCAGCATTTATTCAACTACAATTAGGTCACTTTTTACACTGAAATTAACATTGAATAAACCTTTAAACATCAACCAAACTATCATTGAATTAACGTTGAAGTTTAGCCAGTTGATTTTTAGCCAGTTTTGCACCTTGAAATAACGTTAAGTCAACGTTGATAAATTGCAGGGGGAAATGCGGGTTGACAAGATTTATGTTGATAAGCAGGCACGTGCAGAGGTGGGGGCTTTGGGTGCTTGAGCCCCTGCCCTTTTTTCTCCTGGAGAGAAAGTGCCCTTTTTCCTGGGGATAATAATTATTTTTTAAAATACTAATAATAATATAATATTTGCATAAGTTAATGCGTGATCTATTTAAGGACCGCTTTCCCTGTCAGACAATAAAAAACAAAATTTTAAAGTATATCTTGGTTTTAGTCTAGCGATCCTCGATTTGGAAAGAAAAACCACATGCGAGGCGAATGCTCTAACCAGTGTTGCCAGATTGGAAATGTAAGAGTATCGTACCAGAACCTCAAAATTGTCGTATTTGGAGGAAAATTATCGTAGAAGAGTCAAACGGAGAGTATACAGCTATTATCTAGACAAACAGCGTTGACACAACGTGCAAATTACCACAATACGTAAAAAAAAAAAAAAAAATACCATAGGCGTACCTTAGTGGGAAGGTTCAAACGGAGTCACTGTCATTGAATACCTGCGTGTGTTGCCAGATGTTGAGGGATTCATTTTGCGGTACAAATATGATATAGAGGTAAAGTTGGTTTTATATTCGCACATTCAGACTTTTCCCTTAATAATATAATTTCATAAAAGTATTATTTGCAAACTCTAAATAGCTAAATGATATTAGCAGCCAATGACTATCAAAGTCCAACATTGATCACAGTCAAATAAACAGTGTTCATGTTGTTTAGAAGTCATACTTGCATGCTAATTTCGAACGAATATTCAAAGTAACATGGTAAACAATATAGAGACTTCTAAATGAACGAATGTGCGAATATAAAACCAACTTTACCTCTATAAATATGATGCCTACATGGAGCGCAACATGGTGCTGGTTGGCTTGAAAGCAGTGCACCCTCCCGAATTTTTAACAGTCTGAGGGTGTGCACGAGACAATCCAGAGGATCTGTAATGAGCCGATCTCGTGGCTTTGTTTTGATGAGATTAACTTTGGAAAAACACGTTCACATGATGCATTTGAATGGAGAAAAAATGAGAACATCAAGGGCAAACTCCCCTGTTATTCTCACCTTCCTTTTCAGCACTACTTTTTAAAACTTGATGGCGCCGAGCATGGCTGCCGTGTTGCGAGCTCCCAGCAAACTTCGTTGCGTTTTGTATGTTTTTCTTGTATTTTTGTTGTTTTTCGTGCTGGATGTACACACTCTTATTGCCTACGACAAACACACACTTCGGGAAATTGGCTCCCTCGTCGCACACCGAAGACCGGACTTTGAGTTCCTCAACGACGCTCTGTTTACAAACACAACAACAGAGCCCTTTGTCTGGACCACACAACCGACACGGCGCCGTAAACGAAGCCGAAAAAGAGGGAAAAGAGCCGGCGTTCTGGTCAGACTACGACGCCGTGGACTTCGACCTCCGCTCCCCACCATTCTGCTGGCTAACGTTCAGTCACTGGACAACAAACTTTGCGAGCTACGGGCGCGCATTTCCTTCCAACGGGAAACAAGAAACTGCTGCATTATCTGTCTTACAGAAACCTGGCTATCTGCGGAGGTACCAGACACAGCTGCTGAACTTTCGGGGTTCTCTATGCACCGCGCGGATAGAACGAAAGAACTCACAGGGAAAAGCAAAGGAGGAGGTGTTTGTTTCTTTATTAACAACCTATGGTGTGATGAGAGAAACATACACTCAGTTAGATCATTTTGTTCTCCTGATCTGGAATACCTTATGCTTCGGTGTCGACCATACTGGCTACCAAGGGAATTCACATCGGTGATTATTACGGCTGTTTACATCCATCCTCAAGCCAACACAGAGCAGGCGCTCAGGGAACTGTATGGGAGCATAAACGAGCAGGAAACCGCACACCCGGAGGCAGCGTTTATTGTTACAGGGGACTTTAACAACGCCAACCTCAGGAAAATCGCTCCAAAATACTTTCAACATATCACCACAAACACGCGTGGGGATCGTATTTTGGACCACTGCTACTCTCCGTTCCGGGATGCTTACAAATCCCTCCCCCGCCCACCATTTGGCAAATCAGATCACTCTTCTGTTCTGCTCTTGCCTGCTTACAGGCAGAAACTGAAACGGGAACCTCCCACCCTCAGGACGTTTCAGAGCTGGTCAGACCAATCGGATTCCATACTTCAAGACTGTTTTGATGACGTTGACTGGGAGATGTTCCGGGCAGCTTCTGATGACGACATCGAAGTGTACTCAGATACAGTTACGTGCTTCATCAGAAAGTGCATAGAAGACGTAGTCCCAACAAAAACTGTCCGTATCTACCCTAACCAAAAACCATGGATCAATCGCGAAGTTCGAACAGCCCTATCAGTGCGAACTTCCGCCTATAAATCCAGAAATGCTGAGGAACTAAAACAAGCAAACTACAACCTCAGGAAAACGATCAAAGCAGCAAAACGTCAATACAAAGACAAGGTAGAGGGTCAATTTAACACCAATAATGCAAGGAGCATGTGGCAGGGACTTAATTACATCACGGACTTTAAAAGTAATAAATCCGCCACTGTGAACATTGCTGCGTCTCTCCCGGACGAGCTCAACTCGTTCTACGCCCGCTTTGAAGCCCAGAACAGCCCACATACACAGCGCGCTTGCTCTGAAGCCCAGGACAGCGCACACACGCAGCGCGCTTGCTCTGAAGCCCAGGACAGCGCACACACGCAGCGCGCCCGCTCTGAAGCCCAGAACAGCGCACATACACAGCGCGCCCGCTCTGAAGCCCAGGACAGCGCACACACACAGCGCGCCCGCTCTGAAGCCCAGGACAGCGCACATACACAGCGCGCCCGCTCTGAAGCCCAGGACAGCGCACACACGCAGCGCGCTCCAGCGGCCGACACAGAAACCGCCAGCACACCCTCTGTTTCAGTAGCGGATGTAACGAGATCTTTCCGTCGCGTGAACATCCGAAAAGCTACGGGCCCAGATGGCATCCCTGGACGTGTACTTAAAGCATGCGCACACCAGCTAGCGGGGGTTTTCACGGACATCTTTAACCTCTCGCTCTCTCGGTCTGTGGTTCCTACATGCTTTAAGACAGCTACTATTGTGCCAATACCGAAATCAGCTAAAACCACATGCTTGAATGACTGGCGTCCGGTTGCACTGACACCTATCTTCAGCAAGTGCTTTGAGAAGCTGATTAAAAAACACATCTGCTCTGTACTGCCCGCTAACACTGACCCTCTGCAATTTGCATACAGAAACAACCGCTCCACAGATGATGCTATTGCTTTCACCTTGCACACTGCTCTGTCTCACCTGGAAAACAAAAACACATATGTGAGAATGCTGTTTGTGGACTACAGCTCAGCATTCAACACCATAGTGCCTGCCAAGCTGGTGGTGAAGCTCCAGGCTCTGGGCCTACACAGCTCTCTGTGCAACTGGATCCTGGACTTCCTGTCAAGCAGACGCCAGGTGGTCAGAATGAACAACATCACCTCATCCACACTGATCCTCAACACTGGTGCTCCACAGGGCTGTGTTCTCAGCCCACTCCTGTACTCCCTGTACACACATGACTGTACATCCAAACACAGCTCCAATGTCATCGTTAAATTTGCTGATGACACAACGGTGGTGGGCCTAATCACCGATAATGATGAGACGGCCTACAGAGAGGAGGTGCACACTCTGACGCAGTGGTGTCAGGAAAACCACCTCTCACTCAACATCAGCAAAACCAAGGAGCTGGTGGTGGATTTCAGGAGAGAGAAGAAAGAACACACTCCCATCACCATCAACGGGACACCAGTGGAGAGAGTCAGCACTTTCAAGTTTCTTGGAGTACACATCGCTGAGGATCTGACATGGACTGCCCACACAGACGCAGTGCTGAGGAAGGCACAACAACGTCTCTTCTTCCTCAGGCGTCTCAGGAGCTTTGGAATGAGCCCCCACATCCTCCGCTCGTTCTACACCTGCACTGTGGAGAGCATCCTCACTGGCTGCATCACCACCTGGTACGGAAGCAGCACCAGCAGCAATCGCAAAGGTCTACATAGGATCGTGCGAACTGCTGGACGTGTAGTAGGAGGTGAGCTTCCCTCCCTCCAGGACATCTACACCAGGAGGTGCATGAGGAAAGCCAAGAGAATCATCAGCGACTCCAGCCACCCAAGCCATAGACTTTTCTCTCTGCTACCCTCAGGCAGAAGGTTCCGCAGCATCCGGTCACGCACCAGCCGACTGAAAGAAAGTTTCTTCCCTCAGACTATCAGGCTGATGAACACTTAACACACCCCACACAAACTCTTCCATACCCCGCACTGCACACCGTCAAGATGTAGCATGCACTGCACTTTAACAAATCCATACTTAAAACAATACTGCCTACGTATCGCTGTCAACATTGCCAATTTTACATTGTCTTGTTTTTTGTGAGTATGTTGTTGTATACTGCACTGTCTGTATCTTGCACTGTCTGTATCTTGCACTGTCTGTATTTTGCACTGTCGTTGTATTTGCACTGTCTGTATTTTGCACTGTCTGTATTTTGCACTGTCTGGAGCCAGCACCTAAGCCTTTCACTCATCATAGCACACGTGCTGCTGATGATGTGACAATAAAAGTGATTTGATTTGATTTGATTTGATTTGATTTGACCTCAACCTGAAAACGACTGACTGAACCACGGCCCCGCGCAGCAGGAATGTTAACTCGCGAGAGAGAGAGCCATTCTCCACATTGATTGGCTGAGAAGATGTACAAATACGATAATTATCGTACGTCTGGCAACACTGGCTCTAACGAAGACTCTATTTACATTGTTACTCTGTCCTCAAAAGTAAGGTGTCAACAGTGGAGTAACGTCTATTAGCGCTTACGCCAACTCCTGCATCCACATTGCACACGGACTGCATCTGGGCCATAGCTTTAATCTGGCCCATACACACTCTGCAGACGGAGTGTGTGTAAAACATATTACTAGCTGACCTCCGTTACGGCAGCACGATATGATCAACAGAACCGCCGATGTAAATTCATCCGTCATTCATCTATATTGTGTGCAGGTGAGTAACGGTTAACAAGAATACCTGAGGCTCAAATTTAACGTCTATTTACCCAAAAGTTCAAAAGCAAATAGGCTATTTTGTCTTGCTAACATCTTCTTGATTAACAAGCATGTAATAAGTTAGCTAAGTTTAGCCAGGGCAATCATAGGCATACAGGCTAATGTGATGGAGAAACGACAGCTGGATAGTGAAATATTGCCCTCTCATTTTTGCAGTCATTTATTCAGAATATATCATGTTAATTGAAGCTATAAAACATGTACATATAGGCTAGCTATGGTAGTCAGTGGCTATCAGTGTGTCCTACTTTACATTCTTCAAAATATTTTATTTTGTTCAACAGAAGAAAAACTCAAACACAAATAATAGATTGAAAAGGGATAGTTCACCCAAACATTTACATTCACTCACCCTCGAGTGGTTCCACATCTTTGTCTCTTTATTTTGTTGAACACTAACAAATTAAAGATTAAAAAAGATATTTTAAAGAAGTGTGGTTTATTTATAAAGTAATTTCGAGAGGATCACGTGCTTATGATCAACACGGCTGGCACCTTATCAGCTCCGTAATCTGCCCTATTAGATGATTACGGACACACTATAAATAACCAGAGATTTCACTCCAGCTATCTTCGTCTCGAAGTTCCCCCCTCCTTCCACCCCTACTTCCACCCTTTCCTATAGGGCGACACGGCGGCCCAGTGACTAGCACTGTTGCCTCACAGCAAGAACGCCACCAGTTCAACCTCCCATTGAGCCGGTTGGCGTTTCTGTGCGCAGTTTTCATGTTCTCCCCGTGTTCGCGTGGGTTTCCCCCGGGTTCCCCGGTTTCCTCCCACCGTCCAAAAACATACACCATAGCCAATCGACTAAACCAAATTATTGCCTAAGACAAATTTAGTTTACACTTTTCACACGGCGATAAGCGGGGGAGTTCTCGAGACCTTCCTGAGCTCGAACTTCCCTCTCGCCCTTCTAACGGTAGGGAGCCCCGGGCTCGAGGATATACGAGCTCAGGGCTCTCTCCCGGGACAGCATGCCAATTACGCTTTATTGATCATCAGCTAAGTGTGAAGCTATAAACTTGAAATCATTGACTTCCAGAGTAGGAAAAACAAATACCATGAAAGTCGATGGTTACAGCTTTCCTGCTTTCTTCAAAATATTATTTTGTGTGTTCAATGAAAAAAAAAAAAAAAAGTCAAATAGGTTTGCAACAAGTAAAAGGTGAGTAAATGGTGACAGAATTTTCAGTTTTGAATGAACTATCATTTTAAGGGTGAGCATATGGTGAATTTAGGGTGAAATCTCCTTAATAATCTCCTTATAATATATTTTATTTATTAAAGTACAATTATTACTATTATTTAATAAAAAGTGCGCTTTTTTCCATTTGAGCCCCTGCCACTTTAAAGGTCTCTGCACGTCCCTGTTGATAAATATAATATCCATGACAGTTCAACTCGACTACAACAAACATTTAATTGTGTGCTTTAAGGTACACCTTTTATTTGAAGCTGAAGACGCATATCAGAATCAGAATCAGGTAGAGCTTTATTGCCAGGTGTGTTCACACATACGAGGAATTTGTTTTGGTGACAGAGCTTCTACAGTGCAACATAATTACAGACAGGATTAAAAACAGACAATAAATATATTTTAAAAATTAATAAATGCAAATATACAAATTGACAAGTGTATGTACAGCTATATTACTATATACAACATAATATGTGCAGCTGTTATGTGCAAATTGGCATGTAAAGTGTGTTGTTAAATAAGTGTATGTGTGTATAAAAGTGTATAGCAGGTAGTGATGTTGGTTCCACAGTTACTATCATCAAGTGTTCATGAGATGGATTGCCTGAGGGAAGAAACTGTTTCTGTGTCGGGCTGTTCTGGTGCGCAGTGCTCTGTAGCGTCGACCAGAAGGTAACAGTTCAAAGAGGCAGTGTGCTGGGTGTGAGGAGTCCAGAGTGATTTTGGCAGCCCTTCTGCTCGCTCTGGATAAGTACAGTTCTTGGAGAGCAGGGAGGGTTGTACCAATGATTCGCTCAGCAGTCCGAACCATTCGACATAGTCTTCGGAGGTCGGATTTGGTAGCTGAGCTAAACCAGACAGTTATTGACATGCAGATGACTGATTCAATGATGGAGGTGTAGAAGTGATTCAGCAGCTCCTTTGGGAGGTTGAACTTCCTCAGCTGACGAAGGAAGTTCAGTGTTTACACTGTCATCTTAATATGACAGTGTAAACACTTGCACATATACTTTAAAATGTCACACACTCTGTCATCGGGTTTACACTATCTTCTCCTGAAAGTTCCATGTCAAGTTATTCAGTTATCTTAACCGGTTCACTTCAAATCCCGCGCGTGATGGTTTGATTAAGGCTAAAAGTACTGCGAGATTCATCACAAAGCAGGTGGCTCTGTATGTATTTCAACAGCTCTCACGATACTTTGCTGGCCGCGCATGCTCACACAGACACACACGGATCGGCCTTGTCGAGCAAGAGCTGTCTATTAAATAGGCTATTACCAGATAATAGATAGCTTAATTTGTGCTCAGATTTTTATGTAACAATACTGTCATGTATCATGTATAAGTAAAAGCAATTGTATTTGAAGTTTTAAAAAAAGAAAAAAATATATCAATTGTTGATTAAATGTAAGTTTTTTCAATGTTGGGAAACGGGTAAATTATCAACGTTTGTTTAATATCAGTATTTTCAACAATGTTCAGTGATTGAATTATCAATGTTGATTCATAATTTAATTCAATGCTGAATATTCAACCTCAACCAAAATGATGGTTCTGATAGAATTTCAGCAGTGAATCAATGCCACTCTGCTATCTGGGGTGTATGAAGCACTACAGATGAAGAGTTTGGTCCCTCATCAGCGCTCTAATATTGGGTTTACTGGTCTATTGCGCCATCTGCTGTCTGTGTGTAGAACAGCGTCACTGTTGGACGTATTTACATCAGCTTTTCCATCCACCTATTTTTATGCACATTTTGGAGTGTTTCATTTCAAAAATGATTTAATGCAAAGAGGCAGATACGTTTGTGAAATTTGTTTATACATGTTTGTGTGTGTGTGTGTGTGTGCATGTTTCTGTGTATGTCTTTATGTGTGTGTTTGTGTTCAGAGTGCTGTTGCAGCAGCGTGTGGAGCTGAAGGCCAGGTTGTGTGTGTGTGTTCTGCTGGACGTGCAGCAGCTCTGCAGTGGTGAAGATGAGCTCTTCTGCTCTTCTATGTGGCGTCGAGCAGCTCTCTGTACCACAGACACACACCAGCAGATCCAATACTACCACAACGCCATCACTGCGCTCAAGGTAAAGACATCAATCAGATGTAACTTTCACTCATCATTTACTCCTCACTTGTGAGTCGCTTTGGATAAAAGCATCTACTGAATGAGTAAATCTAAATATACAGCAGGGAAGATAAGTGTTGAACGCATTGTCATGTGTTTTCATGGGAATAATCTCTCTAAAGCAGCTGTTGACATGGAATTGAAGCCGATTTTGGTAAAAACCCAAACAATACAAACATAAAAATAAAACAAAGCAATAAAATCTGAAACATGAGTTGTGTGTAAAACAGTGGAATGACAGAAGGAGAAAGGGCTGAACTGCTGAAATGTGTTTAACACTTTATATAAAGGCTTGTTTTGGTGCTGTAGCTTAAAGACGCCTCTCATATGGAGGATGAAGCCTCGTGAGTTTCTCACAGACTTCAACAGTGTCAGAATCTTGATGCTTCCGTGGGTCTTGTTTATCAAATCTGAGCTTTATTCTGTATTCTCCATTGGATTGGATCAGGTGATTGGCTGGGCCATTCTAAAGCTTGATTTTCTTTCGCTGAAAGCATCTGAGAGTCTCGTTGGCTGTGTTTTGGATCATTAGTAGAGCCCTGCATTTGAGCCCAAGCCCGTCTGGGCCCATTTTCACGTCACAGCTAGCATGCATATCGGGCTTCAGGCCTGCTTTAGAATTTTTAAAAAAAATTTTTAACCCTTTATTTTCATTTTAATTGAAAAACCTTCATACATTACATACAGTACTGCCTAAATCCTTAGAGATATATATCATATATACCTTATATCAAAATTCTTTTGGAAGTACTTACAGTGAATTAAGATTACTACAAAGAGAAACTCAAAACCCTACCACCCACCCCACCCATCTAACATTGATCAAAATGTTTGTGGAAGGTTCATAAATAACAAAAGGCAAATATGAATAACATATACAATCATATATGGGTCTGGCTGGGACAAAAATGTAAAATTGAAGCAAGGTGTACATGGACAATGAAACTAGAAGAGACATTATAAAACAATTATAAGATAGTTATAAAATAAATAATAAAATAAGATAAATAAATTTGCATACAATAATCTTGTAAAAGTCTATCAGTTCAGTCTATCTGCAAAAATAATATGAATGGTTCCCAAATCTTGTTAAAAATGGACAATTTGTCATTTAGTGTGAATCTCAGTTCTTCTAAGTGTAACATATTTCAGAGTTTTCTAGCCCACATTTCAAAGGTGGGGACAGCATCAGATTTCCACATTTGTAAAATTAGTTTTTTTGCGATACACATACAAAATAGAATTGCTTGTGTTTGGTTTCTTCTGCAAGAACTGTCCTCCGCTCCTAAAAGTCCAATACTAGGATCAGCTTCCAGATTCGTTAAATACACTTCAGAA
This sequence comes from Danio kyathit, assembly GCA_903798195.1. Taxonomy (NCBI): domain Eukaryota; kingdom Metazoa; phylum Chordata; class Actinopteri; order Cypriniformes; family Danionidae; genus Danio; species Danio kyathit. The sequence continues at coordinate 61,348,864 of LR812531.1, forward strand.
AGAAACCTGAATATATTTTCCAGAATGGTTGTAGTTTACTGCAAGACCACAAAGAATGAAACAAAGTTCCTGTTGGCTCATTATACATCTGCACTTATTACAACTTGAAGAGATTGTTGGAAATATTTTGTGAAGTTTTGATTTAGAGTAATGGAGTCTATGAATGACCTTATATTGGATCAGATGATGTCTTGCGTTCACAGAACATGAATGTACATTTTTCAAGCATTCATCCCATCTGTCATCACAAATGTTAATACCCATTTCCTCTTCCCAGTCATGTCTTATTTTATCTGTATTGCTGTCCACCTTCCTTAACAGTAACTTGTAAAATTTAGACACATTACCAATAATTCCAGGGTTTATGTTAACAATTGTTTCTAATGTAGAATCCAGCCTCTCAGTTTCAAACTCTTTAATATGTTTTCTAACAAAATCCCTAACTTGCAAGTTTGAGGAAGTAAGGGTGTAATTTTGTTTTAGCTGTTCAAATGAGCTAAATGTTCCCTCTTTGTAAAGATCTTGAATTGTTAAGATGACCCTTATCTTTCCATTTGGAGAAAAAATTGTCATTTAGTCCAGGAGGGAATGCATGATTATTACAAATTGGAGAGTCCAAATACATATCTGGAATTTTCAAGTGTGCCTAGAAAAAACTTTTTTAAAAAGTTGAATAAGACCTAATGCGTGCGGTCCGGAAGCGCCATTGATGCCTTGTGTATAGAGACATGCAATGGAGAACATAAAGAGAAAAAATGCCTATGGCGAACTTAAAACTGTGAAAGACACTAGAGGAAAGGCAAACTGACAAACTAGTGATGACTTTAAATGATGGGCCAACTGGTTATGCACAATGCACAACTTGGGAGTTGAGTAAACTAGACCACATACAGTACCACTTGGTTATCAATGTCACTTAAACTAAAACTTACATTTAAAAAAACAAACAAACAAAACTCCAAACATTTCTCTAAATTCGCATTAAAAAAAAAACTAAATGAAAAAAACATCAACTTTCTATTAAATACAGATCTGGTCTACTTTGATGGCTGTAACAGTATAAGCTGTTTGGTGGAAAAAAAAACAGGCTTCAGGTCAGACTCGGGCCAAACATTTTGATAAGCTGTTGGACAAGGGCTGGGCTACAGCCTGTGAGTCTCGGGCCAGAGCCGGGCTAGGGCTTAGATTTAAGGCCCATGCAGGGCTCTAATCATTAGCCCCTTTCACACATACACACCTTTCCAGAAAATTACCGGCAATATTCCGGAAAGGTCTCTATGACTTGTGATGCATGTTAAAGTCTAATATAAAATATATAAAAAATATAAAAGTCTAATATAATCAACAGTGCATATTTTGATAGTGTTTCACAACATGAACATGACTGAAGTTTAGTATTTTTATTACCTGTGTCAATTTGGAGGTAACTTCTGACAAATGTGGGAAACTGATGCGTGCAGCACCATCACTGACAGAGAGAGCGAGAGCATGCAAAAGCAGAGAGAGTGCGAGTGCACGCAGGAGCGAGTGTGCACGACACCGCAGTCTGCCACTGATGGCTGATATCGCTTCTCTGTGGCGTTTTGACACAAAAATATGCGTCCAAATTTAGGGGGGCCAGAGGGGGGCTCCCTAGAACCGCCACTGCCTGCTGTAAATGTAAAACGAGCAGTAAACGCCTCATACACTTATCCTTATAAAGGGTGTCTGCGGGCTCTTAAAATGTCTTAAATTACAAATATATAATTAAATACACTGAAATGTTGTGTTGTAGGTCTTAAATCATTAATTTCCCCATGTCCATGTAAAGCTACCCAATCGAGCAAACACACAACCAATCACTCCATCTCAATAATCCATTTATTCTCTATTTAATAATGTGGTTTAATTACTGTATCGTCCTTACAATAACATTCATGTTTAAGGACTTTAACTGAGCCATTAGAATAAACCCTCAGCGTTTAACCCTGTGTAAGTCTGAAATGTCATTCATAATGGCCTTAAAGAGTCTTAAATGTGACTTGGTGAATCCTGCAGAAACCCTGCTGTCTCTAATTACAGGCTGTTGAGTTATTAGATAAATATCACACACTCGGAGTGATCATCACCCCTCTGCTGTGCTTTATTCTCTAATAAGTCAGACATAAGTGTGTGTCCTTCTCCAGCGTCTCCTCTACAACTCGGCGGAGTGATATGGAGCTGTAATGCGCTCTAAACCCGCCGGAACTACTTTAGCTGACAATAACCAAACACCTGAGAGTGACCAGCAGCCAATCAGAATCAAGTGTGTGTGTGTGTGTGTGTGTGTGTGTGTGTGTGTGTGTGTGTGTGTGTGTGTGTCAGTCATCTGCAGTGGAGCTTCACAAGGTGGACGTTCTGCTGGAGTTCAGTGAGTTTCTGTATCACACACACTCTGCTGTGAGCGTCGCCCATCTGCAGCTGGAGCACGCCATACACCTGCTGCTGCGCACACACACTCAGACCCACACAGGTGCGTGCGTGAGAGAGACTTTACTGTACTGACTGTGTGTGTGTGTGTGTGTGTGAGAGAGCGAGAGAGAGAGAAAGTATCTCTACTGTGTGTGCGTGACTCTACTGCACTGAGTGTGTGTGTGTGTGTGTGTGACTGTACTGACTGTGTGTGTGAGAGCGACTATCTCTACTGTGTGGGTGTGTTGTTGTGCTGATCATGAGTATGTGTGTGTGTATGTGTGTGATTGTGCTGTATTGATCATGCATGTGTGTAACTACTGTACTGATCGTGTGTGTGTGTTTGTGTGTGTGTGTCATCATGAGCAGTGAGTGTGTATGAGCTGCGTGAAGTCAGTCGTCTGGAGCGTCTCCTCCGAGCACACACACTCCTGGCCGTCTGTGAGCAGCGTGCGTCACACACACACCTGCAGCTCCTGCTTTCGGCCTACAACTGCACTTTGCACATCTGGAAGGTGAATCTGACAAACACTACACACACACACACACACACACACACACACACACACACACACACACACACACACACACAAAATCAGTAGACTCATACACACATGATTGTGTGTGTGTGTGTGTGTGTGTGTGTGTTCAGGTCTCCATTGAGAGCACTCAGGATGTGTTGACTGCTCCTGAAGCGCCCCCTGCAGTGAGATCCAGCAGCTCTAGGAGAGACAACAGAGCCGACGACAAGAAAAACAAGCAGGTCAGACCAGCGCCGACACAGTTCACTGATTCAGGCCCCGTTTACACTAATATGTTTTAGTTTTAAAACACATGAGTTCTGCTGCGGTTCCTCCTTCTGTCCACACGACCCCAGAGTTTTCCAGCTCTGAAACCAGAGTGTTTTAGAAAGGCTGAAGAGGCCGTGTTGGTGTTAACTGCTGCTGCTGTGTGTCAGTGTGGATGGGGGAAATGGAGACATCTAAACACGGAGGCGGGGCTGCAGACATTCTACTCTCTGATTGGGGCATTTCCTCAATATTAAGAGCACAGAGTTCAGTCTTGCATCCTCTCCTTAAGTTCAGACTTCGCAAATTTGATATGGAAAACAAACTCCCGAGGACACGTCGAGTAAATCTCCAAAGGAAACAGTGTACTTTATAATTCTACAGGCAGTGCAGAATAATTATGCAAATGAGTATTTTGAGCACATCATCCTCTTTATGCATGTTGTCTTACTCCAAGCTGTATAGGCTCGAAAGCCTACTACCAATGAAGCATATTAGGTGATGTGCATCTCTGTAATGAGAAGGGGTGTGGTCTAATGACATCAACACCCTATATCAGGTGTGCATAATTATTAGGCAACTTCCTTTCCTTTGGCAAAATGGGTCAAAAGAAGGACTTGACAGGCTCCGAAAAGTCAAAAATAGTGAGATATCTTGCAGAGGGATGCAGCACTCTTAAAATTGCCAAGCTTCTGAAGCGTGATCATCAAACAATCAAGCGTTTCATTCAAAATAGTCAACAGGGTCGCAAGAAGCGTCTGGAAAAACCAAGGCGCAAAATAACTGCCCATGAACTGAGAAAAGTCAAGCGTGCAGCTGCCAAGATGCCACTTGCCACCAGTTTTGCCATATTTCAGAGCTGCAACATCACTGGAGTGCCCAAAAGCACAAGGTGTGCAATACTCAGAGACATGGCCAAGGTAAGAAAGGCTGAAAAACCACCACCACTGAACAAGACACACAAGCTGAAACGTCAAGACTGGGCCAGGAAATATCTCAAGACTGATTTTTCTAAGGTTTTATGGACTGATGAAATGAGAGTGAGTCTTGATGGGCCCGTGGCTGGATCGGTAAAGGGCAGAGAGCTCCAGTCCGACTCAGACGCCAGCAAGGTGGAGGTGGAGTACTGGTTTGGGCTGGTATCATCAAAGATGAGCTTGTGGGGCCTTTTCGGGTTGAGGATTGAGTCAAGCTCAACTCCCAGTCCTACTGCCAGTTTCTGGAAGACACCTTCAAGCAGTGGTACAGGAAGTCTGCATCCTTCAAGAAAAACATGATTTTCATGCAGGACAATGCTCCATCACACGCGTCCAAGTACTCCACAGCGCGGCTGGCAAGAAAGGGTCTAAAAGAAGAAAAACTAATGACATGGCCTCCTTGTTCACCTGAGCTGAACCCCATAGAGAACCTGTGGTCCATCATCAAATGTGAGATTTACAAGGAGGGAAAACAGTCCACCTCTCTGAACAGTGTCTGGGAGGCTGTGGTTGCTGCTGCACGCAATGTTGATGGTGAACAGATCAAAACACTGACAGAATCCATGGATGGCAGGCTTTTGAGTGTCCTTGCAAAGAAAGGTGGCTATATTGGTCACTGATTTGTTTTTGTTTTGTTTTTGAATGTCAGAAATGTATATTTGTGAATGTTGAGATGTTATATTGGTTTCACTGGTGAAAATAAATCATTGAAATGGCTATATATTTGTTTTTTGTTAAGTTGCCTAATAATTCTGCACAGTAATAGTCACCTGCACACACAGATATCCTCCTAAAATAGCTCAAACTAAAAACTAACTAAAAACTACTTCCACAAATATTCAGCTTTGATATTAATGAGTTTTTTGGGTTCATTGAGAACATGGTTGTTGTTCAATAATAAAATTAATCCTCAAAAATACAACTTGCCTAATAATTCTGCACTCCCTTGTATAACATCACCCTGGTTATGTTGTTTCACTTTCTTAACAGTTTAATGAAAACATGACATAAGCAACTGCCTCTTTTCATTTTGATATTAACAACATGATAGACATAAAAAATGTTGAGGCGTCGTGTAGCTGCATATTTATATGAGCGTCATCTTCACTGTGTGCATATTTATTACTTTTGCTGAATATCAGTTTAATAATCAATAATGGCTATATTAACAGTACAGCGTACAATGAGTTTATACTATAAAGGAAATAAATGCAAGCAGTCAGTCAATGTGCAGAATCAGTGTCTGCGGTTACATTAATATAGTAACTTATCTCTGCGCTCAGCCAAAACACGTTACCTGAGAACAAGTAATAGTCGTTAGATAGAGACCAGATGAATTAAATATCACGTTTAACAACTATAGTGAGATCAGATCCAGCGGTAAATCCTTGATGAGCTGTCTGACTTGCGCTGCTCTCACCTGGGGAGCTGTGCTTAAAGCACCCGCTGACTGCCTGGAGCTGCAGCACATGAGAGTGTGTGTGTGGTCACGTGATGTGTGTGTTCAGTGGTGTAGTGTGGACTGAGTAATAATAGTAATATTGACTTCAACTGTATATATTATAGGTGGACATATATATATATATATATATATATATATATATATATATATATATATATATATATATTTTAATCTAGATTAATCTCACTGTAATCTTGGAATTAATCTAGATTAAAATGGCTCATTTGGATTCTGCCGAAGGCATTCAGAATGTGTGTGCTACCCAAATAATGACTAAAGTAAGTCTTTGAGAACGGGTTTCTCAAGCCAGGTGGTGCATTAGACCAGGGGCTCATCTCCTGTTTCCAAAATGCGTCACAAACTGCTTGAGGAACTGTTCTACTGTGATAATAAATGATGTTCAATAAGATGTTCTTCTGTTTACTAACTGTTTATTCAGTTAAAGATGAATGTTGAACTGTAGACCTACATAAGCTCGATTTTTGATGATCTTAATCTGACTAAAGTCATAACTGAACTAAACAGAAATGGAATTAAGACGTGGAGTATGCAGATATTAGTGGCATTATTGAAGTAAACACTGCAATCAAACTATTACCGTCATGTAGGGCTGTTCAATATATTTTCCGAGAAGATCCACACACACGGCTGTCAGTAAAGGACAGCACACACATACACACACACACACACCGAGAAATGCAGAAGTTTTTTTCTCTCCATTCGGCGTGTGTTATTAAACTCCATAACACTCTCACCAGTCCTTACTCCTTATTTGCGTCTAATATTCCAGTTTGTCACGGGGGCATGAATGAAATGTTCATGAGTGAATGTGAAACTGCCGACTGCAGTTAAAGTCACCCAAAATGACAGGAAACTCTTACATTAATGCACTTCACGTAAACACCTTCATTATATTATTGTCTATTAAGGTAAATAACTAGACTACAGATGTTCATGTGAGTGTAGTCAGTAGTGTCTTCAGAGTAAGTGAAAGATCCAGAAGGGCCTCCTGCTGATTTGATTCAGAAGGGCACTGTTTTGTCAGACAGCTCACCAGTCAGGTATACATCAGCACTAAAATATCAAGGTGAAAGTCATCATAGTTTGCGTAGAGTAGACCCAGCTCCCAAACCCAACTTTGAGAATAGAATAACGCCAATATTTTTTTTTAGTCTTGCGATAACGGGCCACCACTAATATATATACGTATGTATATATATATATATATATATATATATATATATATATATATATATATATATATATATATCCAGCCAATCTAAAATGATTTTCTCCAACAGACACATATGCCAGGAAATACTCAAAAAAATGTCCTTGCATTTGAATTTAATTTTCACAGGAGTGTAAATAAATTTATATATACTGTGTGTGTTGATTCATTTGCGCAGGCGTCTCCTGAAGAGGACTGTCTCAGAGCCGCAGATGTGTGTGTTCCCGCCGGTGCGCTTCAGTGGGCACAGTTTGTGTGTCCAGAAGAACTTCGGGGGCTGTTTAACACAGACTGCAGTCCATACAGCATCAACAGATCCAGCGTCAGTCTGCAGGTCAGATTACACACACACACACACGGATCATCAGTCATGAGGAGATTGTTTAGATCTGACAGATAATCAACACTCTGAAGTGCACACACTGATCTGAACACCTTCAATATATGTGATTTACACAGGCTCTTATTGATTTGAAGAGAAACCTTTTAATTAATACGAGACGAAACAGACCATTAGAAAACAGCGCTGTTATTTACCTGTTTAGTCAGTCAAATTATAGTATTTTTTCTATAACATAATATAGCAAATATAATATACTTAACAGTGTAAAAATAATAACAGTGTAATAATAATAATAATAATAATAATAATAATAATATAGTGTAAATTTTTATTGACTAAAAATGACTAAAAAGCTCTATAAATAATTAAACAAATAAACAAGCAAACAAAGAAACAAACAAATAAATAAATAAAATAATTTGTTCATGAAACAAGTTAAGTATATGGTTATATAACTGTTTAAAAAATAAATGAGTGAATAAATACACAGATCTATCTAGTTATTCAGCATTCAAGGCTGCATTTATTTCACTAAAAATACTGGAAATTTACAACAAATATGAAGTAACATTATCATTTTAAATAATTGTTTTCTATTTGAATATGTGAACATTGTAAAGTGTAATTTATATCTGTGATGAAAGCTGTATTTTAGCATCATTACTCCAGTCGACAGTGCCATGAGATCCTTCAGAAATCAGTGTAATATGAGGACTTGATGAGTTAAGACATAATTCAAATATATATACAAAACAAATCTGCATTATGGACAAATATGGTCAGAATTGACAGATATAAAGCTGTATTTTTGACTTTTGAGATTTAAAGGGCCGCGAAACCCCCCTGTCTCAGCAGGGTGTTTTCACACCTCTAGTTTGGAAAAAGTCAGGAAAGTGGGCGTGTCCAGCTCTGTTTAGGGGGGAGTGTCGGAGGAGGGAAAGAGGGAAGGTTTTGCATAAAAATGAGAGTTTCTATTTGAGCACACGCTGATTTTCACAGAGGCAAAACAAACACACAGACGCAGTTCAGCACTTTCACTTTTATTCAGGAACATTTCATGCATGTCCCCCGTGACAAACCAGATATTGAAAGCGAAGAACTGCTGGAAGAGTGTAGTTTTAATGGTATGTTTGATACCGCACGGTGAATGGGAGAAAAAAAAACCTCCGCATTTCTCTGTAACTTAGATGCATTCGGTAGGTAGCGTCAGAATGCCGTGTGTGTATAGACTATCCTGTCACAAAATGCGGCGAAAATCCTACACGACGTTAATAGTTTGATTGTGTTTACATGTTTACATTCATTTACAGCGGATCTTTCAGTCTATAATATTGTACTGTAATACTGCAGTGATATTAACATACTGTACACGTAGTAACTAAATAATTTTGACTATGGTATGTCTTTAAAAACTGAAAGAGCACTGCTGACCATACGAACTAACTTTGCCATCTGAATAAACATAATCAAAAAACACCGATCTCACACACCTACCAAATCTGTAGAGACAGGACAATCAACACCAACTAGAGCCACGTCATTTTTAAAAGGAGACGAGCGGCTTTCATCATTTCATCATTTCTAGATGTGAAAAGCACAAGGGTAAAAAAATGTTCCTTACAAACACATTTCTGTCTCGTGCACTGTAATCCACATATGAGTCCAGCTGCGCTCTCATAGTGGGAAATGAAAACAAAACCTTCGTTGCAGCACATTAATAAACACAGCACACTAATAAACGCAACACTGACGACCCCTGTCTCTAAATTCTAGTTCTTTCACTTGTTTTGGCAACACAACGTGGCGTCTCTCTGTCGTCTGAACACTGTAACAGGTAAACAGTCTTCGAAGCTATCATGCATATTAATGAAGTTGCACGTCATTCACAATAGAGCGCGCTGATTGGTTTGAACAAAGTCTTTCTCATGAATTAATGTCGCACCCTCAGAGACGTCACGATGTACTCGCAAGTACAGACATCCACACTCCACGCTGGTTTACACGCAAGTATCTCATGGCCGTCATGCAGCTTCAAAAATTCATTTCAAACCGGAAGAACGAATTTGCTCAAAATAACGCAAAAACAACCAATTTTCACTTTTTAGTGAGATATATGTGTCCTCATAGTGTTTATAGCAGCGCGGGACACAGATATGACTGATAACAGCTCAACACATGTGTTCTGGTGTTTCGTGACCCTTTAAAATTTAAATTGTGTTATTACATTAAATTATGAGAGAACTCTTTTTTTCTTCGCTTTTTTTTCTTTGATTTTGTGCTGTGTTTCACTATATCTCACAGTAGAGACTTTATATCTTGGAGTTTTAATAAAAAATAATACCACAAATGCAAGTTTTAACGTAGTTCTGAGAAAAGGTTATGAGATGCAAACTCAGAAGTGCAAAATAGAAGTATTGCGGTTAAAGATAGCCGTTTACTGTAGGAATGTATAGCAAAGTTTAGTTAATATCTGTGATGTGAAGTTGATTTTTAGCCTCATTATAATCATATATCATCAAAATTCAGTGTTGTATGAGGGTTTTGATTAGTTATTAGGGCATAATTTCAATATACATATAAAATAAATAATAGAAAATGGTCAGAATTGGCAGATATAAAGCTGTATTTTTGACTCTTGAGATTCATTCATTCATTCATTTTCCTTCGGCTTTTACATCAGGGGTCGCCACAGCGGAATGAACCGCCAACTATTCCAGCATATCTTTTACACAGTGGATGCCCTTCCAGCTGCAACCCAGTACTGGGAAACACCTGTACACACTCATTCACACTCATGCACTACGGCCAATTTACTTGATCAATTCCCCTATAGCGCATGTGTTTGGACTGTGGGGGAAACCGGAGCACCCGGAGGAAACCCACGCCAACACGGGGAGAACATGCAAACTCCACACAGAAACACCAACTGACCCAGCCGGGACTCGAACCATTTACCCTCTTGCTGTGAGGCCACAGTGCTAACCACTGACTCACACTGTAAACTTACAATTGCAAAAAAACATAATACCAATAAGTTAAAGGCCGGGCGACTCAGTAGGTAGTGCTGTCGCCTCACAGCAAGAAGATCGCTGGTTCAGCTGGGTCAGTTGGCGTTTCTGTGTGGAGTTTGCATGTTCTCCCTGCGTTCGCGTGGGTTTCCTCCAGGTGCTCCGGTTTCCTCCACAAGTCCAAACACATGTGGTACAGGTGAATTGGGTAGGCTAAACTGTCCGTAGTGTATGAGTGTGTATGGATGTTACGCATCTGCTGTGTAAAACATGTGCTGGATAAGTTGGCGGTTCATTCCACTGTGGTGACCCCGAATTAATAAAGGGACTAAGCTGAAAAGAAAATGAATGAATGAATGAAGTTAAAGGCCAAATTTGAGAATAAAAATAAAGAGAGCAGTCAGGCCTGATGGAGGATGTGTTCTGCTGGCCACGGCTCAAACTATTACATCAAAAATACTGAAAACAAGCAGCAAAAATGTGAGAAAGTATTGTGATTCAGAATGAATGATTACTGTGGGAATATATAGTAGAGTGTAATTTATATCTGTGATGTAAAGCTGAATTGTATTACATCATTATAAAGTGTCACATGATCCAGCAGAAATCAGTGTAATATGAGGATTTGATGATCAATAAACATTTATGATCATTATCAATGTTTCAAATAGCTGCTTCATATTATTGTGGAGACTGACACTGTTTTTCAGAATTCATTAAAGTATGTGTGTGTGTGTGTGTGTGTGTTTCAGAGACAGACTCTGCGGTGTGTGGATCTGCTGGTGCAGGAGCTGCAGACGCTCTCTCTGATCCCGCTGACCTTTGCCCCTTTACACCTGGCAGAGGTCATCGCTCACGACCTGATGGAGAACAGGAGTCTGTCTGACCTCTACCGCCTCAGGTCACACACACTCATACATACCGTACACATACACATACTGTAAACACACACTGTACACACAGAAACTCTGCAGACACTCACACACATATGCAGATACACACACATAGTCCAAGCACAAATTCTGCAGACACTCACACATACTTGCGTACATATATATATATATACTGTACACACACACACACACACACACACACACACACACACACACACACACACACACACACACACACACAGAGAGAGCTCTCTCTATATATACCAATATGCTGAAAAGTGTGTGTGTGTGTGTGTGTGTGTGTGTGTGTGTGTGTGTGTGTGTGTGCGTGCGTGTGTGTATCAGGATCATCAAGAACTGTGCTGATATACATCTGGAGTCTCCATACTCTGAGCATCTTCTGAGTCTCTGTGGTCTTCCTGAAGATGAGCTCATACGGTGTTGATTATAAGTCATTATTGATTATTGAATATCAGTGACTATTGCTCATTGATTATAAGTCATTATTGATTATCAGTGATTATAGCACAGTTCTGTGTGACCGCAGGATGCAGAGAGACATCGCGAATGAGAGACGCACCGCAGACACTGAGGTCAGTACAGCAGATTTAATTATTATTCATTACATTTAATATTTAATAATAATCTATTTACACTGCAGATCTGATATTCTGTTTCTGTATCAGATTTATTTAATGACCTTCTTACAGTACATCTCTTTTTTTGCCAGTTGTTTTTTTTTGCAATTATATATTACACAAATATATATGTGTGTAATAGTCATATTATTTGCCCCCTTAAGAAATAAAACCACTGTTGTCCAATGACTTGTCTAATTACCGTAACTTTACCCTAATTAACCATGTTTTGTTTACTCTTTATTTCCATTTTCATTGAAAAAACCTTCATACATTACACACAGTACTGCCTAAGTCCTTACAAAAAGGAGATATACCATACAGTCGAAACCAGAAGTTTACATTCACTCTAAAAAAGGAACCCTTTAAAAAAAAAATGTCTGATGGTAAATCATACTAAACGTTTACTATTTTAGGTCTGTTAGGAATACCTAAATCATTTACATTTGCTAAATGCCAGAATAATGAGAGAATGTTTTATTAATTTCTAGACAGTCTAAAGTTTACACACATTTCCTTGGTAGTGTTTTAGCTTTGCTTTTAAACTGTATAACTTTGGTCAGATGTTTTGGGTCTCCTTCCACAAGCTTCTCACAATAGTCTGCAGGAATTTTGGCCCATTCCTCCTGACAGAATTGGTGTAACTGAGTCAGATTTGTAGGCCGTCTTGCTCACACAAGCTTTTTCAACTCTGCCCACAAATTTTCTATAGGATTAAGCTCAGGGCTTTGTGATGGCCACTCCAAAACATTCACTCTGTTGTCCTTAAAGCACATTTGAACTAATTTGGCAGTATGCTTAGGGTCATGGTCTGTCTGGAAGACCCATTTGTGGCCAAGTTTTAATTTCCTGGCTGATGTTTTGAGATGTTGCTTCAGTATTTCTACATAATGTTCTTTCTTCATGATGCCATCTATGCTGTGCAGTGGACCAGTCCCTCCTGCAGCAAAACAGCCCCACAACATGATGCTGCCGCCCCCATACTTCACAGTTGGGATGGTGTTCCTAGGCTTGTCAGCTTTCCCCTTTGTCCTCCAGATGTAACACTGGTCATTATGGCCAAACAGTTCAATCTTAGCTCCATCAGAGCACAGGACATGTCTCCAAACATTAGTCTTTTTCCCAGTGTAATTTAGCTAATTGTAATCTGGCTTTTGTGTTGATTCTGGCTTGTTGATTTTCCCATGTTGTCACACAAGGAAGCAGTGTGTTTGAGGTTTTCCTTCAATACTATTCTACAGTTGTGCCTCCAATTAACTCAAATGTTGTTAATTAGCCAATCAGAAACTTCCAAAAGCTTGACACCATCATCTGAGCTTTTTCAGAGGCAGAATAATCTTATTGTATGTAAACTTGACTTTCAAGAAGAGTTATAACAATTTCTCCAACAATATCTCTCTCATTATTCTGCTGTTAAGCAGAACAGAAACAAATGTGATCATCCTAACTTACCTACAAGAGGAAAAGTTTAGTCACATTAACATCTGACTTTTTATTAAATGGTGATGTGCCTTTTATACAGTGTATGGAAACTTCTGCTTTCAACTGTATATCAAAATTCTCTTGCAAGTACTCACAGTGAATTTAACTTACTACACAAAGGAACTCAAAACCCTCATACCCACCCCACCCATCTAACATTAATCAAAATATTTGTGGAAATTCATAACAAATAAAGTACAAGGCATACATGAATAACATTTACAATCTTATATGGATCTGGCTGGGACAAAAAAAAAATTAATTAAAGCAAGGTGTACATAGACGATGAAACCAAAAGAGACACTATAAAACAATAATAAGATAATTATAAAATAAATAATGAATTAAGATAAATAAATAAACATACAATAGTCTTGTAAAATCAGTTCAGTCTATCTGCAAAAATAATATGAATGGTTCCCAAATCTTGGACAATTTGTCATTTAGTGTGAATCTCAGTTCTTCTAAGTGTAACATATTCCCAACTTCTCTAGCCCACATTTCAAAGGTGGGGACAGCATCAGATTTCCACATTTGTAAAATGAGTTTTTTTGCGATACACATACAAAATAGAATTGCTTGTGTTTGGTTTCTACTGCAAGAACTGTCCTCCGCTCCTAAAAGTCTAATACTAGGATCAGCTTCCAGATTCATTGAATACACTTCAGAAAGAAACCTGAATATATTTTCCAGAATGGTTGTAGTTTACTGCATGACCACAAAGAATGAAACAAAGTTCCTGTTGACTCATTCTACATCTGCACTTATTACAACTTGAAGAGATTGTTGGAAATATTTTGTGAAGTTTTGATTTAGAGTAATGGAGTCTATGAATGACCTTATATTGGATCAGTTAACCTAGTGAAGCCTTTAAATGTCACTTTAAGCTGAATACTAGTGTCTTGAAGAATATCTAGTCTAATATTATGAGCTGTCATCATGACAAAGAGAAAAGAAACCAGTGATTAGAAATGGGAAAACTATTTATTTTAAATATTACAACTATTATGTTTAGAAATGTGTTGAAAAAAAAATCTGTTAAACAGCACTTGGGAAATATTTTAAAAACAGTGAATATTCCACAGGAGACGAACACACACACTGGACACACACTGACCGCTGTCTGGCTGCTGAAGGCTGAAGTGTGTGTCAGTATGAAGCTCTTCCAGCCAGCTCATGTCCTGCTCTCACACACACAGCGCAGTGCACAGGTACACACACACAAACACACACACACACACACACACACACACACACACACACACACACACACACACACACACACACACAGTTTTCACTTTTCCAGATAAGTTTTTAAAAAGATTTAAAAGGATAGTTCACCCGAAAATAAATATTTATTCACCATTTTATTTTTTTTTACTTTCTTTATTTTTTTCTGTGTTTCCAACCCTTGATGAGCCGATTATATTTATAACCCTTTATATTCTTTCTCCTTTTGTCAAAAGAAGATATTTTGAAACCAGTTGTACCAGTAGGGAAAGAAATACTATGGAAGTCAATGGTTACAGGTTTTGTTTTTGTTTTAAATCATCTTTTATCCATACTTTTTTAAATTATTTACTTAATCCAACTTTTTTTACATAAAAACAAAAATCCTAATAATAAAAAGTTGAAGACAGAAGATTTAATAATAACACTTATTAATAGTTCTGTTAAAGGTTAAACCGTGATTAATCACATCTAAAATGAAAGTTTGTCATGACATAATTTATGCTGCACACACACATACCTAAAAACAACTACACAAAACAGTTTTGTTACATAAGATATTTAAATGTATGTATAATTTGTATTTTTAATATATATATGGAGAGTTCAGATGCAAAACCCTGTAAATCCATCAGACCTCTTTTCTTGTAAATGAGCATTTTCTATCAGGCTCCTCTGATTAGGTTCAGCAGTTTCATTTTATATGTAATAAAAAAAGGTTATTAGCTGGTAAATAAACCTTTTTTTTTTTTCAAAAATGTCACTTTAGATAATTCTTTGGTTTTTAACAAGGTCAAAACCAGCTAAATCCACTTGTGCTTTTTATGCAAAAACCTCTAAATCCACCATTGGGACAAGACAGTATAATTAGTTAAAAATCACTAAAGATGCAATTAGAAATTATATTACCAAACATAAAACACAACACAAACCACCTGAAATTAAAAATAAATACATCTGTGAAGTAAGTGGCGGTTCATTCCGCTGTGATAAACCAGGCAAAAAGCAGAAAGAAAATGAATGAATGAAATCTGTCAAGTGCATTAATCAATAACATTAAAAACTGTTGTTTCTGATATTTGGAATTTAGATTTAATGTAAGTAGAGCAATGTAAACATTGTAAACTAAGCTTGGTAGATTCAAATAATGTAGTGTAAAACATTGTGAAACATCAATATCTGTGCATTGTCCATTAATATAAAAAGCTGATCAGGCGTAAAGGTAACATGAAGTAATATAAATAATATATAGTTTTATACATTATATTTATCTTTTAAAAAATAGCTTAAATTAGCAAATAAAACACAAGGTAGGTCTACTGGGCAAAGAGGGGATGCCTCTCAGACAGTTTTAGAAGCTGCCGTTTATTCATTCATTCTCACCATACTCAAGTTCTTGGTCTCTTGTTTATCCTCATAGCATTCACGTAGGATAAAAGAACGGCGTCTTAACTTCGTCTTTCGTGAAACGCGGTTGCCGTTTTATGTATAGTAAATCGGACTCATTTAAAGTAGCGTCGCTGCTCAAAAAAATCGTTATGAATGCATGCTACACTTCTGACTGTACAGTGTGTTTTCTTTGTCTTATAATGCACAGAGGTTTGAGGTGCGGGACGTTTTCATTTGCCATTCACTGACAGTCGGACAGGCTCATCCAGTTCATCAAACTCCGTCTTTTAAAATCGGAAGTCAATAAATCTCCTCATAAAGCCGGCTCATCAGCACGCTGCTACATTGAACACATATGATTTGATTCGAGCCTTCTGATTGGTTCTCGGGATATAGCGGCTTTTGCTGTCAAAGGCAAGTGGCGTTTATAGAGGCAACAAACTGTTATTTCTGAATGCGCTGACGCTGCGATTGAGATGATTAGAAGCAAATCTCTTTGTTGATGGTGTACTACGTGTCTAAAGCATTCACTCAATGTCATCAGCTCATTTTTGGCAGAAGTGGCGTTTAGCGGCTTTTGCATCTGAACTCTGATCTGAAGTTTAGGGGTCAGTGTGATTTTTAAATATTTTAAAATAAGCTTCTCCTGCTCACCAAGGCTGCATTTATTTCATCAAAAATACAGTAAAAATGTACTACATATTAATAATAATAATAAAGTGTAAACTTTTTATTGTTGTTGTCATTATTATTACTAGATTTTCTTGCTGTGTGTTTCAGGATCTCGGTGATCGCACCTCATTGGCTAAGAGTTTACTGCTGCTGGCTGTTCTGGCCAATGAGGAGCGGCGATACAGCGAGGCTCTGCTGCTGCTGCAGGAGGCGCAGCTGATTGGAGGAGACCAGGAGTTCAGTTTCCAGACCGCACACACACTGATGACCACCGTAGTGGAGCTGGAGGAGCAGAACACACACAACATACTCCAGCAGGTGAGACACAACGAACACCACACGATCCAGCAGGTCAGACACAACACACACACACTGATGACCACTGTAGTGGAGCTGGAGGAGCAGAACACACACAACATACTCCAGCAGGTGAGACACACCTAACACCACACGATCCAGCAGGTCAGACACAACGAACACCACACGATCCAGCAGGTCAGACACAACGAACACCACACGATCCAGCAGGTCAGACACAACGAACACCACACGATCCAGCAGGTCAGACACAACGAACACCACACGATCCAGCAGGTCAGACACAACGAACACCACACGATCCAGCAGGTCAGACACAACGAACACCACACGATCCAGCATGCGAAACACAACACACACACCAGCAGGTCAGACATAACACACACAACGCACACACTGATGACCACTGTAGTGGAGCTGGAGGAGCAGAACACACACAACACACTCCAGCAGTTGAGACACAACACACACCACATGCTCCAGCAGGTCAGACACAACGCACACCACACACTCCAGCATGCGAAACACAACACACACACCAGCAGGTCAGACATAACACACACAACGCACACACTGATGACCACTGTAGTGGAGCAGAACAGACACACAACACACACACTGATGGCCACTGTAGTGGAGCTGGAGGAGCAGAACACACACAACACACTCCAGCAGTTGAGACGCACCACAAACCACATGCTCCAGCAGGTCAGACATAGCACACACAACGCACACACTGTGGAGCAGAAAACACACACAACACACACTGATGACCATTGTAGTGGAGCAAGACACACACAACACACACCAGCAGAATGCACACAGCACAGACCAGCAGGTGCAGATCAAACACACACACACACACACACACACACACACACACACACACACACACACACACACACACACACACACACACAGAGTACACTGTAAAGCAATGATATTGCAAAAGTCACGATAAAAAGTTATGTTACTTATTTCAATACATTAATCAGGTTTCTTTTTTTCTTTTTTTTTAGCTTTTTTATAGCAGATTATACTATAAAGATGTTTAAAAGCCTGATAAAGAGAACCTGGGTGCAGATGAGCAGAGTGGAATAATAAGAGATCAGTAAATGGTGGAAATGGCCACACTGTGAGGCTCAGACACCACTGTATACTCATTATCATCTATATTAATGTGTAAAACCACAGTGGAAACAGGCCAATCAGAACACAAAGCAGACTGTTGCATGACTCACGGCCCACCAAAATCTTTCACTAAAGACTTAAATATTCTTAAATTGTATTAACAGTTAAAGAGCCCCTGTTATGGGTTTTTGAGAATGACCTTCCATGTAGTGTGTAACACAGCTCTAAGTGAAGTGAAATATCCAGCTAAGGCTTAAATCTGAAAGTGAACAGTGTTTAAAAATATTGATTTATCTATAAAAGAGTCGACTCATAGTACTTCAAATGAATCGTCACAGTAAGGAGTCTTTAGCTGTTTCGGCGTGACGTAGATACGAAACATAAGCCCATCCTATTTGTTGCGCTCGCAAACCCCGGGAAATTTAAACCTGCGGTCCCGCCCACAAACACAGCAGCAAAGACAAAGAGGACGATAAACAGATCCCGGTTGAACCAAGTCATGAAGACGCTGTGCTCATCTGTATATTATTGGAAGTGTGAGGGAAAAGTTAGTGTTATTTTCCCAAAGATGAGGCTGTGAAGAGTCAGTGGTTGAGGTTTAATTTTGCAAAAATACCTCAGCATTACATTTCCAGCCTTGTGCTATTTGAGTGCTTCTGGGATCTACACGCTTACAATGGGGGATTCGTCGGGCGTTTGTTTAAGGAAGGATCAGAAAAGACTATTGATGTAAGGGACTATGTCAGTACATGGACCAGTGGATCATGGATCAGTTTCTTCCTCTATTTCACAAGTGTAAGTAAGTGCATTACCATGGCTGCCTCCTTGTTTTCTCTAGCTTGCAAATGATGTATTTAATTGTGTTTTGTTACTTGTAACCGCTTGTACTGTATCCGGTTAACTCTTTATATTCTCATATTGCATCTAATGCCACGTTGAAAACGCGACGCGTGCCGCTTTGTTTACGGATTTAAATGCATTTGTGAGCTCTTGTTCCACTGCCGTTTGTCATCGCTATGGCCAACGTCAGCTGTTCCTACACGCGTGCTGCGGTCAAGGTTCAAAATGGGGTGATGTGTCTGAATAACACTCAGGGCTGGAGCAAGCTGAACTGGTGCTCTAGGCTAACGGCGATCACGCCGCCCTCAACCCGAAAGTGAAAAAGAAAGTGACCGGTTTGCAGTTGAAAGTAAGGACCAGCAGGGAGAGGGTGGGTGTCGCGGATGAAAGTGTGCACAGGGGGGTTCGCGGACGCCGGCCTCACTATTCTGCCGCCTAGGTCGCCTCTATGGACGCACCGGCCCTGATAACACTGTTGAGAACCGGGTACTGTGTACTATGGTGTTAGTAACTACTATGAAGCGTGTTTCGGGCAGCCGCTGCGATCGTCATCTCACTCTCGTGCTGAACGCTGTTGACCAATCGCAACAGGCTGTCATCCGTCCAATCAGCGCAGATTAGCTTCGCGCTAAGAAGTGGTTTGGGAGCAAATGAAATGCTGAACGAATCATACAGGAGTCGCTGGGATAATTAGGTAAAAATAAAAGCAGATTATAAGGCCATGAAAGTGGGAGACGCAGTGGCGCAGTAAGAAGGTCGCTGGATCGAGCCTCGACTGGGTCAGTTGGTGTTTCTGTGTGGAGTTTGCATGTCCACCCTGCGTTCGCGTGGGTTTCCTCCGGGTGCTCCAACACATGCAGTACAGGTGAATTGGGTAAGCTAAATTGTCTGTAGTGCATGAGTGTGAATCAGTGTGTGTGGATGTTTCCCAGAGATGGGTTGCGTCTGGAAGGGCATCCGCTGCGTAAAAACGTGCTGGATAAGTTGGCGGTTCATTCCGCTGTGGCGACCCCGGATTAATAAAGGGACTAAGCCGAAAAGAAAATGAATGAATGAATGAATGAATGAATGACCATGAAAGTGTTTTTTTGACCTTGCATGCAGATCAGCCTGATGTTAGAGACCCTTAAAACCAAAATATGACCCTTTTTAATGTATGATAGGGGCTCTTTAAATATAATACTACTACTACTAATAATAATAACAACACTAAAGCCCTGCACGGGCCTTAAATCTAAGCCCTAGCCCAGCTCTGGCCCGAGACTCACAGGCTGTAGCCCGGCCCTTGTCCAACAACTCATCAAAATGTTTTGCCCGAGTCTGACCTGAAGCCCGTTTTGTTCCCGCCAAACAGCTTATACTGTTACAGCCATCAAAATAGACCAGATTTGTATTTAATAGAAAGTTAATTATAATATCAGAATGATTTAGAGAAACGTTTGGAGGGTTTTTTTGTTTGTTTTTTTAATGTAAGATTTAGTTTAAGTGACATCGATATTCAAGCGATATGTTGTCCACAGTGAGTTTACTCAGTTTAACCCAGTGGTGCCTGCAGCTGTACGGCTGTATGCACTGCGCGTACCTACCATGAGAGGGCCTGAATTAATGCAGCTTTTTTAATTATTTATTACATAATTTAATTTGATTATTAAACAGTATACACTACAACAGGGGTGCTCAACCCTATTCCTGGCGATCGACCTTCCTTCAGTTTTCAGTTGCAGCCCTTATCAAACACACCTGCCTGTAATTATCAAGTGCTCCTCACGTTCTAAATAATTGGTACAGGTGTGTTTGATCAGGGTTGGAGCTGAAATCAGCTGGAAGGTCGATCGCCAGGAATAGGGTTGAGCACCCCTGCACTACAATATATTGACAAAGCAAGAAAGAATGAGAATAAATAAAGGTGTACGTTTGAGTGTTTTGAAGTGTGTATGTAATTGCATGGTGGGAGATGGGTAAAGAAATCTATTGGCTTTAGTTTGCTGGTGTTTTTTCTGCACACTAAAACTTACAAGTCAGATAGCTATTGTTTAAAATGAGTAAACTCTCTTTAAAACAGCTAAACTTAATTAAGACATTTGCCAAAAGGCCTAAAACTAATGAGACAATATTGATCCCCGCACGGTGTGGAGACCGCAGTCTCATCAGCACCTGAGCTGGGGGAACTCCAGGTCCAGCCTGTGTCTCTTTCATCACACAATTCAGATCCGTTAGCTGCGCAGCCTCCTCGCATGGAACCGCGACCATTCAAGGGGTTTATTTAGGTGAGGTTATTATTTTTAAGTTTATTTAGGTGAGGTTATTATTTTATTTGACAATCCAGCTGGTGTTTTGGCGCTAAAGCATATAGCGGACTTGTTTTGAAGCACTTCACCTCAAATGTTATTCGTTCTTCTATTTTATTTAGTAGATAACTGACCAACAAAAATATATATTAGAGCTAAGAGACAAACTATACCAAATTCGTTTTAAAAGGATATTTTTTCCAAGAAAAATATACGGATTATATTTTTGTTTGAGCCCATCCATTACTCAACTGTGTGGGTGCGGTCAGTGGAAATTAAGAATTTAATTAATGCTTCACTACCACAATCCTCTGTCATATATTTGCAAATGTTATAATATGTCATCATTTTAAAGATTACGCCTTGAGCGTCTGATGTTTCCTTGGTGCTGATGTGCTTTTATTACATTTAGATTTCAAAGAAACTATATTAATATTCAAAAGAAAACAAATTATGCCATAACGAATGCCCTTAAATAATGTAGCCTTTGACAGCAAGCATCAGTGTTTCTTGAGATTAAAATAAAAATAAGGGATGATGAGGTGGGCGGTGCTGGATTTGTGCATAATTGGAATAAAATCCTGCAGGAGCCCCTGGACTTATGCATTGTGCATAAGCAGTTGGCTCATTATTTAAAGGTGTCACTATTTGAAAAGTTGACCAGAAGTTTAACCTTCCTCTAGCGTTTTTCACAGTTTTAAGTTCACCATTGCCAATTTTTCTCTTTATGTTCTCTATTGTACGTGGCTGGAAATCTCTATGCGCAAGGCCTCTCTGGCACTTCCGGACCACACGCAATCAAAGTTTTTTTTACTAAAGCTGGCCCGAATATGCGTGCTAGCTGTGACGTGAAAATCCGGGCTCAAATGCAGGGCTCTAAACAACACTAATATCCTGATTGTGTTGTCAGGTGTGTTTGTTCACGGAGCAGGCCTGCAGGACCCTCAGCGTGACTGTAGATGATGGACAGAGCAGAGAGTCAGTACTGCGCTACTACACCGCCTCACTGCAGCTCAGGTGTGTATATGTGTGTGTGTGCTTCTACACCCTTGTCTGTCAAGTGCTGTCCGACAGCTCAGGTGTCTGTGTTTGTGCGTGTGTGTAGAGGAGCTGTGTTCCGCCTGCGTCTGCTGAGGTGTGTGTCTCCATCAGTGGAGATGTTGACTGCGCTGTGTGACACACTGACACACACTCGTGCAGAACTGCTGCAGCTGGGGTTCAGGACAGACGCCGCTGAGGCCGCGCTCCAGCACGCACACACACTCAGGTCAGTTACACAAATACGCAACAACACCTGCAGTAGATACACACACTCAGGTCAGACTTCTGCTGGAGTTACGCTAAATATAAAATATAAAAATAGTACAGGAAAGGGTCAGTTCACCCTAAAATTAAAATTTACTTACTGTCACTCACCCAGCTGTTTCCAAACCCTTATGAGTGTCACAAAAGTAGATCATTTGAAAAAAGCTGAAACATGTAACCATTGACTTCCATTGTGGGAAAAACAGATACTATGGAAGTCAATGGTTACTTCAAATGATCTACTTTTGTGTTGAACAGCAGAAACAGATTTAGAAAAATGAAGGGAAAGTAAATGATCCCTTTAAGACCCTCAAAATGCACTTTTATATTTTAGATTTCTTTTACATCAATTTATTTTTAAAAAACCACATAAAAACTTTATATTATATTATATGTTACTGTTTATCAAAGTGGCGACGTGGTGGCGCAGTAGGTAGTGCTGTCGCCTCACAGCAAGCAGGTCACTGGTTCGAGCCTCGGCTGGGTCAGTTGGTGTTTCTGTGTGGAGTTTGCATGTTCTCCCTGCGTTCGTGTGGGTTTCCTCCGGGTGCTCTGGTTTCCCCCACAGTCCAAACACATGCGTTACAGGTGAATTGGGTAGACTAAATTGTCCGTGGTTTATGTGTGTGAATGAATGTGTGTGGATGTTTCCCAGAGATGGGTTGCGGCTGGAAGGGCATCCGCTGCGTAAAAACGTGCTGGATAAGTTGGTGGTTCATTCCGCTGTGGCGACCCCAGATTAATAAAGGGACTAAGCCGAAAATGAATGAATGAATGAATGATTATCCAAAGTAGGCTTAAGGCTTACGTTGAATTGACAGTGTATATTTTGTTAGTTTGTTAATACTCTCAGAGAAATTAATATGGTAATGAAGAAAGAAACTGTAAATACAGTAACAGTAAAGGATGTTCATTTCTGGGTGAGCTGTCCCTCAGAGAGTTTATTAATTTCTCCATGCACAGCTAGACCAAACACCAGTGTCTACTCCTTTTGTTCCCTGTATTCTCTGAATGAATAAGACTTGATTTGAGCAGGTGTGTGTGTGTGTGTGTGTGTGTGTTTGTGTGTTGTTGTTGGTGTGTGTGATGTTGTGTTTATCATCCAGACTGCTGTCTGCTTGTTCAGAGACGTCAGAAGAGAAGCAGCAGCGGCTCCTGCAGGCCTTCAGTCTGATGCAGATGGCGGTGAGCCTCCAGGAGGAGGAGCTGGAGCGGGTACACAGCATCCTCACACAGCACAAGGTTCAAAAACACCTTCTCATTTAAATTTTAGCGATGTGAGTGCTGATCTGTGACCACAAAACCAGTCATAATATATACACTACAATTGTAGAAAACTACACTATTGGGTCTTTTGTTTATATTACTATAGTTGTTGTGTTACTGTAGCAACTGTAGGATCGCAACAACAAATCAATTACTGTAGTTGTTGTTACCATAGCTACAATATAATCACCATAACAGATCACTTAAGTTGTGTTACTGTAGCAACTGTAGAATCCCCAGAACAGATGAACTATTATAGGTGTTGTTACCATAGCAACTGTAGAGTCACCACTACAGATCAGTTACTATAGTTGTTGTGTTACTATAGCAACTGTAGAATGCCCAGAACAGATTATTTACTATAGTTGTTGTGTTACCATAGCGACTGAAGAACCATAGCATCCACTGTGCTGATTTGTGACCATATATATGCTGTAATTATAGAAAACTACACTTTTGGTCATTTGTTTATGTTACTGTAGTTGTTGTGTTATCATAGTAACTACAGAATTGTCACAACAGATCAATTACTTGTTGTTGTTCATAGCAACTGTCAAATCGCAACAACAAATCAATTGCTGTGATAGTTGTGTTACCATAGCAACTGTAAAACTGCAACAACAGATCAATTACTGAAGTTGTTGTGTTATCATAGCAACCCTAGAATCACCATAACAGATCACTTAAGTTGTTACTGTAGCAACTGTAGAACCACCACAACTGATCAATTACTATAGTTGTTGTGTTACCATAGCTACTGTAGAATCACCACAACAGATCAGTTACTTGTTGTTCTGTTACCATAGCAACTGTCAAATCACAACAACAAATCAATTGCTGTAGTTGTTGTGTTACCATAGCAACTATAGAATCATCATAACAGATCACTTAAGTTGTGTTACTGTAGCAACTGTAGAATCCCGGAACAGATTAATTACTATAGTTGTTGTGTTACATAGCAACTGTAGTCACCATAACTAATCAATTTCTATAGTTGTCGTGTTACCATAGCAACTGTAGAATCCCCAGAACAGATTATTTACTATAGTTTTTGTGTTACCATAAAAACTGTAGTCACCATAACTGATCAATTTCTATAGTTGTTGTGTTACCATAGCAACTGTAGAATCACCACAACAGATTATTTACTACAGCTGTTGTTACCATAGCAACTATAGAATCAACACAACAGATCAACTACTATAGTTGTTGTGTTACCATAGCAACTTTAGAATCGCCACAACACATGAAGTACTATAGTACTTTTTACCATAGCAACTGTAGAATCACCACAACAGATCAGTTACTATAGTTGTTGTGTTACCATAGCAACTGTAGAATCACCACAACAGATCAAGTACTATAGTTGTTGTGTTACCGTAGCAACTGTAGAATGCCCACAACAGTTTAATTATTATTGTTGTTGTGTTACCATAGCAACTGTAGAATCGCCATAACAGATCAATTACTATAGTTGTTGTGTTACCATAGCAACTGAAGAACCATAGCATCCGCTGTGCTGATTTGTGACCATATATATGCTGTAATTGTAGAAAACAACACTTTTGGTCATTTGTTTATGTTACGCTTCATTCACACGGGTCGTCAGCGTCAACGCCTCTTATTCACTTTGAATGGGTGACGTCATGCATTGCCGAACTGCATTGTGGATCCGTCAGCGCCGCTTCAGTGGCGTTGCTCGCTGCTGAAGTTGGGACTTTCTCATCTTTTCAAGCGCCGACAGAAGCGTCATCCAATCAGATCGTTGTATGTAAATACACCAGCTCAGATAGTAGCCGATTGCGGACTAATTTCATTGGCTGACGCTGCTATGACGATCGCATCAGCCCCAACTTCAGACATGCCCTCTGTCAAGCGTTGACGATGAAGAATTGGGCATTACTGTAGTTGTTGTGTGACCATAGTAACTTTAGAATCGCCACAACAGATCATTAGTATAGTTGTTGTGTTATTATAGCAACTATAAAAATTACCACAATAGATCAATTACTGTAGGCGTTGTTACCATAGTAACTACAGAAACGCCACAACAGATCGAATACATGTTGTTGTTCTGTTACCATAGCAACTATAGAATCACCATAACAGATTACCACAGTTGTGTTACCGTAGAAACTGTAGAATCACCACAGTAGATCAATTACTATAGTTGGTGTTAGGCTAGCAATTATAGAATTGCCACAACTATCACTGTAGTTGTTGTCACCATAGCAATCGTTGAGTTGCCAGAACAGCTCAGTTACTATAGAGGTTGTGTTACTGTAGAAACAATAGTATCACCACAACAGATTAAGTCAAGTCCTTTTCTATAATATGCTTCAAAGCATTGTAGTGTTTACTGTACAGTAGTATTTTTCTATGTGGGAAGGCAGCTGGTTTTCAGTGTAGTCTTTAGTTTACTGTTGAGTTAACTTTATCTGTTTGACCCCTCGCTTCCTAATGTTGTTTGTAAGCAGATGTTCAGTCAGTATCACTGGAGACTTTGCTTATTAATTCAGACATGTTAATTACATGTGGTTATAGTTAGCGTGTGGTGAGTTAATCAGGTTTGTCTTTGATTGTCGTTCCTCCACTAATGTGTGAACTGTAAAGGACACAAACACCTGGAGAACAAACGCGATTAGCACACCCTGAGATGTGATTTGTTTTGCGTGTTGTGCGTCTCGCTGTGACGTGACCCCGCCGGATCGTGCCAAACAGCACACGACTCCTCCAAACCACACCATAATTGATTTATCCTCACGCTGCATTATGGATTTTCATTTTCCTGAAGGGATTATCTCATTACAGCACTCTCTGGGTGATCGTGTTTATGAAAATAGGGCAGTGAACACATTGACCAGATGTGGAAGTCTGAATGGCTAAAGTCATTAGACTCTTGTGTGCTTTGCACTCTTTCTATTTAAAGCAATAGTTCATCCAGAAATATCAGTCCTGTCTGCATTTAATCACAGCCTCTCGCCCTCCCTTTTGCGAAACTGATAACAGGAGATATTGAAGAGGCTCTAAGCTGCTCCATTTTTGTTTTCCTCACTACTTTCTGTCTCGTTTTAGTATAAATATGTAATTATTTGTAAATACAGATACAGATATGTACTGTAAGAAGCAAAATGACTGAAGTTGGCAATGCTGTTTTACAAAAAATGCTTGAAAATTAAGTGAATTTATGCCTAAAAATATATAAACATTTATAACAAATAAAATATTCATTTATTCATTCATTTTGTTTTCGGCTTAGTCCCTTTATTTATCAGGGGTCGCCACAGTGGAATGAACCGCCAACTTATCCAGCATATGTTTTACATAGCGGATGCCTTACTAGCTGCAACCTATCACTGGGAAACATCCACACACACTTATTCACACTCATACACTATGGACAATTTAGCTTCAGTTCACCTGTACCGCATGTGGTTGGACTTGTGGAGGAAACCAACACCAACACTGGGAGAACATGCAAACTCCACACAGAAATGCCAACTGACCCAGCCGAGGCTCAAACCAGCAAATAAGGTGAATACACATTGAATGCATATTTAATGTTTCAAACAACCAATATGAAAATAAAATGTCAAAATATGGGTGAACTAGTTCTACATCATTTAGTGTAAAAAAAAAACCTAATTAGATTTTTATTTACATTTATTTATTATATTATTATTATTATTATTATTATTATTATTATTATTATTAATTATAATAATAATATTTAAATATATTTATTACCTAATTAAATAACTATTAAGTAATGAAAATGAAATAAAAGCAATAATGAAACGACAGTACTTATTCTGAGCTGTGATAATTAAAATGTACCCAAGAATATATGATCATATTAAATGTGGTTCTCTTTGAAATTATGAAAATCTTCCTGGTAGCAAATAGGTCAAATTTAACCATTTACTCATGGTTTGAAAGATCATGGATTTAAAAAAAATTATATCAAAACAAAATATTTAACATTTTAAAATAAGGTAAAAACGAATGTGCAAACCTGCATTACATTTTATTTATTATTGTATTTATTTATTTAAATGTATTTGTTTTTCCAGAGCACTTGTTTGTGTCTTTGACCCCACATACAACTGCATTTTGTTTGCAGGCTTTCGTTGTGTGGATCGTTGATAAATCATATTTTTAGCAGCTGCGGTGGCTTTATTAGCAGAGTGTGATTGAGCTTTATTCCTGCATTAGATTGATCTCCACATACAGCAGATGGTGCTGCTGCACAGAAGACCATCAATCTCACACACACTGTCCAATGACATTTATTACACTCCAGAAAATCTGCTTTTCCATAGAAAGACAACAGAAGAATGTGGATCACACATGCTCAAATACTATAGTATCAATTAAAGTAAATATTAGTGTTTTTGAATCATTTGATCTGTTGTGGTGATTCTACCATTACTATGTTAACAAGAAATATAGTAATTGATCAGTTGTGGTCATTTTTGTTGCTATGGTAACACGACAACTATAGTAATTGATATGTTGTAATGATTCTACAATTGCTATGGTAACACGACAACTATAGTAATTGATCTGTTGTGGTGATTCTATAGTTGCTATGGTAACACAACAACTACAGTAAATACTCTGTTGTGGTGATTCTACAGTTACTATAATAACACAACACATAGTAATTGATCTGTTGTGGTGATTCTACAGTTGCTATGGAAACACAACAACTATAGTAATTGATTTGTTGTGATGATTCTGTAGTTGCTATGGTAACATGACAACTATAGTAATTAATCTGTTTTGGTGATTGATTCTATAGTTGCTATGGTAACACGACAACTACAGTAATTAATCTGTTGTGATGATTTTACAGTTGCTATGGTAACACAACTGTAGTAATTTATCTGTTGTGGTGACTACAGTTGCTATGGTAATAACTATAGTAAGCGATCTGTTGATATATTTTTATAGTCGCTATGGTAACAACAATTATAGTAATTTATCTGTTGTGGTGATTCTGCAGTTGCTATGGTAACAACTATAGTAAGCGATCTGTTGTAATATTTTTATAGTTGCTATGGTAACACAATTAGTAATCTTCTGTGGTGATTCTACAGTTGCTATGGTAACACACCAAATATACTAATTGATCTATTGTGGTGATTCTATTGTTGCTATTGGTACAGCTGGCTCTTAAGCTGCAAAAAGAGGAGGACCAGACGCAACAATCACGGGCAAAATAACATTTATTTTAACATAGAAATTACATAAATAATATAAAGTAAACGGAAAGAAGAGTCAGGGCCAAAATGGGATGGTCATCGCAGCTTAACCGAACTCCATGCCAAGGCGATCGCTCAGAATCCCAGCACCGTTACGAGCATACCAAATGCTGTTTATATCCATGTCCCAACGAGCAGCACTTGTGTACCAATCACGTCATCTCTAACCTGTAACTGAAACAGACATACTCACCACTGATAAGCTGGGACACCACACACACAGCCAATAGACTGAAATGCGGTGTGATGCGTTGTGGTGATTCTACAGTTGCTATGGAAACACGACAACTATAGTAATTGATCTGTTGTGGTGATCCTACAGTTGCTATGGTAACACAACCACTATAATTATTCTGTTGATGTGATTCTATAGTTGCTATGGTAACACAACTACAGTAATTGATCTGTTGTGATTCTACAGTTGCTATGGTAACCGAACAACTACAGTAATTAATCTGTTGTGGTGATTCTACAGTTGCTATGGTAACCGAACAACTACAGTAATTAATCTGTTGTGGTGATTCTATAGTTGCTATGGTAACACGACAACTAAAGTAATTAATCTGTTGTGGTAATTCTATAGTTGCTATGGTAACACGACAACTAAAGTAATTAATCTGTTGTGGTAATTCTATAGTTGCTATGGAAACAACAACTGCAGAAATTGGTCTGTTGTGGTGATTCTACAGTTGCTATGGAAACAAAACAACTATAGTAATTTAAACAAATGATCTGTCGGTTAAACAGCACTTGAAAATATATATATAAAAGAATGTGAATAATTTTGGTGTGTAACTGTATAAACACAACATCAGTAAACTGCAGGTGCATCTTAACATACAGCAGATTAATGGAGAGTTTATTAATAGCATCACACTGACCTTCATCTCTGTCCTCATCTGAGCGCTGTGAGATGAAGTCAATGAACACGAGCAGAAGTTTTCTTGACTCTGGCTCATGAAGGTCGTTTTCAGCTCATTAGTCCTTCGGTTAGTCCTGGCCATCGGGTCATTTCCTGTTTTCTCTCCTCCATTTCCTCAGTCTGTGGCCCTGATGAATAATTCAGTGCTCACACAGCTTTCTAACCCAGATTTACAGCACATACAGCAGGAAAACTCACAGGAGGTGACAGAAACAGAAAACAAGCACTTCTTCTGACTTTCTGTGCTTATAGACTTGCACTATTATGCAGGCATGGGGAAAAGTTTGGACACACTATTAAATGGTTTTCCATATCTGGACATGCTAATAATAACAAAACAAAACAGTTATACAGTAGCTAGGTTATTACTACACAAAAATCAAGATTTTTAAATTTTACTTTATTAGGTACACCTGTTCAACTGCTTGTTAACGCAGATTTCTAATCAGCCAATCACATGGCAGCAGCTCAATGCATTTAGGCATGTAGACATGGTCAAGACGATCTGCTGCAGGTCAAAGTGAGCATCAGAATGGGGAAGAAAGGGGATTTAAGTGGCTTTGAACGTGGCATGGTTGTTGTTGCCAGACGGGCTGCTCTGAGTATTTCAGAAACTGCTGATCTACTGGGATTTTCACGCACAACCATCTCTAGGGTTTACAGAGAATGGTCCGACAAAGAGGAAATATCCAGTGAGCGGCAGTTCTGTGGGCTCAAATGCCTTGTTGATGCCAGAGGTCAGAGGAGAATGGCCAGACTGGTTCCAGCTGATAGAAAGGCAACAGTAACTCAAATAAGCACTCGTTACAACCGAGGTCTGCAGAAGAGCATCTCTGAACACACAACACGTCCAACCTTGAGGCGGATGGGCTACAGCAGCAGAAGACCACACCGGGTGCCACTCCTGTCAGCTAAGAACAGGAAACTGAGGCTACAATTCACACAGGCTCACCAAAACTGGACAAGAGAAGATTGGAGAAACGTTGCCTGGTCTGATGAGTCTCCATTTCTGCTGCCACATTCGGATGGTCGGGTCAGAATTTGGCCTCAACAACATGAAAGCATGGATCATCCTGCCTTGTATTAGCGGTTCAGGCTGGTGGTGGTGGTGTAATGGTGTGGGGGAGATTCTCTTTCTCATTAGTACCAATTGAGCATGGTGTCAACGCCACAGCCTACCTGAGTATTGTTGCTGACCATGTCCATCCCTTTATGACCACAGTGTCTCCATCTTCTGATGGCTACTTCCAGCAGGATAACGCACCATGTCATAAAGCGCCAATCATCTCAGACAGGTGAACATGACAATGAGTTCACTGTACTCAAATGGCCTCCACAGTCACCAGATCCTTTGGGATGTGGTGGAACGGGAGATTGGCATCATGGATGTGCAGCCGATAAATCTGCAGCAACTGCGTGATGCTATCATGTCAATATGGAGGAACGTCTCTAAGGAATATTTCCAGTACCTTGGTGAATCTATGACACGAATGATTGAGGCAGTTCTGAAAACAAAAGGGGGTCCAACCTGGTACTAGTAAAGTGTACCTAATAAAGTGGCTGGTGAGTGTATACAAGGTGGAGGTGGAGTACTGGTTTGGGCTGGTATCTTCAAAGATGAGCTTGTGGGGCCTTTTCGGGTTGAGGATGGAGTCAAGCTCAACTCCCAGTCCTACTGCCAGTTTCTTGAAGACACCTTCAAGCAGTGGTACAGGAAGAAGTCTGCATCCTTCAAGAAAAACATGATTTTCATGCAGGACAATGCTCCATCACACGCGTCCAAGTACTCCACAGCGTGGCTGGCAAGAAAGGAAAGAAGAAAAAGAAAAACTAAGAAAAACTAATGGCATGGCCTCCTTGTTCACCTGAACTGAACCTCATAGAGAACCTGTGGTCCATCATCAAATGTGAGATTTACAAGGAGGGAAAACAGTACACCTCTCTGAACAGTGTCTGGGAGGCTGTGGTTGCTGCTGCACGCAATGTTGATGGTGAACAGATCAAAACACTGACAGAATCCATGGATGGCAGGCTTTTGAGTGCCCTTGCAAAGAAAGGTGGCTATATTGGTCACTGATTTGTTTTTGTTTTGTTTTTGAATGTCAGAAATGTATATTTGTGAATGTTGAGATGTTATATTGGTTTCACTGGTGAAAATAAATCATTGAAATGGGGATATATTTGTTTTTTGTTAAGTTGCCTAATAATTCTGCACAGTAATAGTCACCTGCACACACAGATAACCTCCTAAAAATGCTCAAACTAAAAACTAACTAAAAACTACTTCCACAAATATTCAGCTTTGATATTAATGAGTTTTTGGGTTCATTGAGAACATGGTTGCTGTTCAATAATAAAATTAATCCTCAAAAATACAACTTGCCTAATAATTCTGCACTCCCTGTATATATTATAGTATAGTATAGTATATATTATAGTACTACACTGTGTACATATCAACCTTGTGCATTTGTTACTCGGATCAAAATTGTATATCAGTTTGCTTAATCTATTGGTCAAATCTGAGTTGAATTATTGTTTTCAGCTGCTTTTGTTGATAACTCAGCTCTAATTTAAAACACTTCTCACATCACGTTAGTTCTTGTCTTCTTGTTTAGAAAACGTGACATTATGCTTAAACTCTTATTTATATGGACTTCAACAATCAGCAGATAACACAGATTATTACAATAAACATGGGTTTACTGTCAGAAGTCCACTTTCATTCACTGACAGCTGCTGTCAAACTAAAGATCAGGACCAAGATCTGTTCGATTATGACTGACAGTGGAATAAACTGAAAAAATTACACTATTGTGTTAAAATAAACATGAAACACAGGTTTGTGTTCTGTTGAACTTGATATGAATATTTCTGTATTAAACAGAGGACTGAAATAGAAGCAATAGAAGATCTGTGGGGTCAGAGATGGAGAAACTGTGTGTGTGTGTGGGGGGGGGGGGTACTGAAGTAATACTACTAATAGTAATAATAATAATGTGTTTGTGTGCGTGTGTGCGTGTGCGTGTGTGTGTGTGTGTGTGTGTGTGTGTGTGTGTGTGTGTGTGTGTGTGTGTGTGTGTGTGTGTGTGTGTGTGTGTGTGTGTGTGTGTGTGTTCAGATGGGTTGGTCTGATCTCCCAGCAATGCGGGGGTGTGTTGGACTCAGACTGGCTCTGTCTGATCTGGCTCTCTTCATGCTGGAGCTCCAGTGCTCAGAGCAGAACAGGAAGTCCATGGCCAGAGACAGGAAGTCCTCTGCAGAGAGAGTTCTGGAAGATTACCTGAGGAGCAGCTCTGAGCTCAGCCAACACCAGAAGGTGAGATCTGCTAACTTACCTACTAATCTACTTACTGACTAACCTACTAAAGAACTAGCTAACGAACCTACTATCTTACTAAGTAACTAACTAACTTAATTACTAACTAACCTACTAACTAACTAACTAACTAACATACTAAATAACATACCAACCTACTAAGTAATTAACTAACTTAATTACTTGCAAACCATCTAACCTACTAACTACCTAACATACTAACCTACTAAGTAACTAACTTAATTACTAACAAACCTGCTTACTAACTAACATGCTAACCTACTAACTAATTAAGTTAATTACTAACAAACCTGCTAAATAACTAACATGCTAACCTACTAAGTAACTAACTTAATTACTAAAAATCCTGCTAACTAACTAACTAACTAACTAACTAACTAACTAACTAACTAACTAACTAACTAACTAACGTAGTAAGTAACCAATTAACTTAATTACTAACAAACATTCTACCATACTAACTAACTAACATACTAACCTACTAAGTAACTGACTAGCAAATTTAATTACTAACAATCCTACTAACCTATTAACTAACTAACCTACTAAGTTAACTAACTAACTAAACATACTAACTTAACTACTAACTAACCAACCAAATTACTAACTTACTAACAAACTAACATACCAACTAACCTACTTACTAACTAACCAACTAGACTAACTAACTAACCTGCTAACTAACTAACATACTAAACAACTAACTAACTGACTAACTAACTAACTTCATTACTAACAAACCAACTAACATAATAGCATACTAACTAATTACCTATTAACTAACCAACCAACTAACCAATCAATCTACTAACTTACTAAAAAACTAACTAATGTACTTGCTAACTAAGCTACTGGCCTACTAACTAACTAACTAACTAACTAGCATACTAAACAACTAACTAACTGACTAACTAACTAACTAACCAACTAACTAACTAACTAACTAACTAACTAACTTCATTACTAACAAACCAACTAACATAATAGCATACTAACTAATTACCTATTAACTAACCAACCAACTAACCAATCAATTTACTAACTTACTAAAAAACTAACTAATGTACTTGCTAACTAAGCTACTGGCCTACTTACTAACTAACTAACTAACTAACTAACTAACTAACTAACTAACTAACTAACTAACTAACTAACTTCATTACTAACAAACCAACTAACATAATAGCATACTAACTAATTACCTATTAACTAACCAACCAACTAACCAATCAATTTACTAACTTACTAAAAAACTAACTAATGTACTTGCTAACTAAGCTACTGGCCTACTAACTAACTAACTAACTAACTAACTAACTAACTAACTAACTAACTAACTTAATTACTAACAAACCAACCAACCAACCAACCAACCAACCAACCAACCAACCAACCAACTAACTAACTAACTAACTAACTAACTAACTAACTTAATTACTAACAAACCAAATAACCAACTAACTAACTGACTAACTAACTAACTTCATTACTAACAAACCAACTAACATAATAGCATACTAACTAATTACCTATTAACTAACCAACCAACTAACCAATCAATTTACTAACTTACTAAAAAACTAACTAATGTACTTGCTAACTAAGCTACTGGCCTACTAACTAACTAACTAACTAACTAGCATACTAAACAACTAACTAACTGACTAACTAACTAACTAACTAACCAACTAACTAACTAACTAACTAACTAACTAACTAACTAACTTCATTACTAACAAACCAACTAACATAATAGCATACTAACTAATTACCTATTAACTAACCAACCAACTAACCAATCAATTTACTAACTTACTAAAAAACTAACTAATGTACTTGCTAACTAAGCTACTGGCCTACTAACTAACTAACTAACTAACTAACTAACTAACTAACTAACTAACTAACTAACTAACTAACTAACTAACTAACTAACTTCATTACTAACAAACCAACTAACATAATAGCATACTAACTAATTACCTATTAACTAACCAACCAACTAACCAATCAATTTACTAACTTACTAAAAAACTAACTAATGTACTTGCTAACTAAGCTACTGGCCTACTAACTAACTAACTAACTAACTAACTAACTAACTAACTAACTAACTAACTAACTAACTTAATTACTAACAAACCAACCAACCAACCAACCAACCAACCAACCAACCAACCAACCAACCAACCAACTAACCAACTAACTAACTAACTAACTAACTAACTAACTAACTAACTAACAAACCAAATAACCAACTAACTAACTAACTAACTAACGAACTTCATTACTAACAAACCAACTAACATAATAGCATACTAACTAATTACTTATTAACGCACCAACCAACTAACCAATCAATTTACTAACTTACTAAAAAACTAACTAATGTACTTGCTAACTAAGCTACTGGCCTACTTACTAACTAACTAACTAACTAACTAACTAACTAACTAACTAGCTAACTAACTAACTAACTAACTAACTAACAACTTCATTACTAACAAACCAACTAACATAATAGCATACTAACTAATTACCTATTAACTAACCAACCAACTAACCAATCAATTTACTAACTTACTAAAAAACTAACTAATGTACTTGCTAACTAAGCTACTGGCCTACTAACTAACTAACCATCTAACTAACTAACTAACTAACTAACTAACTAACTAACCAACTAACTTAATTACTAACAAACCAAATAACCAACTAACTAACTGACTAACTAACTAACTTCATTACTAACAAACCAACTAACATAATAGCATACTAACTAATTACCTATTAACTAACCAACCAACTAACCAATCAATTTACTAACTTACTAAAAAACTAACTAATGTACTTGCTAACTAAGCTACTGGCCTACTAACTAACTAACTAACTAACTAGCATACTAAACAACTAACTAACTGACTAACTAACTAACTAACTAACCAACTAACTAACTAACTAACTAACTAACTAACTAACTAACTAACTTCATTACTAACAAACCAACTAACATAATAGCATACTAACTAATTACCTATTAACTAACCAACCAACTAACCAATCAATTTACTAACTTACTAAAAAACTAACTAATGTACTTGCTAACTAAGCTACTGGCCTACTAACTAACTAACTAACTAACTAACTAACTAACTAACTAACTAACTAACTTCATTACTAACAAACCAACTAACATAATAGCATACTAACTAATTACCTATTAACTAACCAACCAACTAACCAATCAATTTACTAACTTACTAAAAAACTAACTAATGTACTTGCTAACTAAGCTACTGGCCTACTAACTAACTAACTAACTAACTAACTAACTAACTAACTAACTAACTAACTAACTAACTAACTTAATTACTAACAAACCAACCAACCAACCAACCAACCAACCAACCAACCAACCAACCAACCAACCAACTAACTAACTAACTAACTAACTAACTAACTAACTAACTAACTAACTAACTAACTAACTAACTAACTAACTAACTAACTAACCAAATAACCAACTAACTAACTAACTAACTAACGAACTTCATTACTAACAAACCAACTAACATAATAGCATACTAACTAATTACTTATTAACGCACCAACCAACTAACCAATCAATTTACTAACTTACTAAAAAACTAACTAATGTACTTGCTAACTAAGCTACTGGCCTACTAACTAACTAACTATCTAACTAACTAACTAACTAACTAACTAACTAACCAACTAACTTAATTACTAACAAACCAACCAACCAACCAACCAACCAACCAACCAACCAACCAACCAACCAACTAACTAACTAACTAACTAACTAACTAACTAACTAACTAACTAACTAACTAACTAACTAACTAACTAACAAACCAAATAACCAACTAACTAACTAACTAACTAACGAACTTCATTACTAAC
Organism: Danio kyathit; assembly: GCA_903798195.1. Taxonomy (NCBI): domain Eukaryota; kingdom Metazoa; phylum Chordata; class Actinopteri; order Cypriniformes; family Danionidae; genus Danio; species Danio kyathit. Next base: position 61,386,008 of record LR812531.1, read on the forward strand.
AAACCAACTAACATAATAGCATACTAACTAATTACTTATTAACGCACCAACCAACTAACCAATCAATTTACTAACTTACTAAAAAACTAACTAATGTACTTGCTAACTAAGCTACTGGCCTACTTACTAACTAACTAACTAACTAACTAACTAACTAACTAACTAGCTAACTAACTAACTAACTAACTAACAACTTCATTACTAACAAACCAACTAACATAATAGCATACTAACTAATTACCTATTAACTAACCAACCAACTAACCAATCAATTTACTAACTTACTAAAAAACTAACTAATGTACTTGCTAACTAAGCTACTGGCCTACTAACTAACTAACTATCTAACTAACTAACTAACTAACTAACTAACTAACCAACTAACTTAATTACTAACAAACCAACTAACTAACCAACTAACTAACTAACTAACTAACTAACTAACTAACTAACTAACTAACACACTTAGTAAGCTACTAGCCTACTTACTAACTTGACTAACTAACTAACCTACTAACTATCTAACATACTAACCTACTAATCAACTAACTAACTAACTAACTTAATTACTAACCAACCAACATACTAAGTAAATAACTTACTAACTAACTAAACAACCTACTAACTAATTTACCTGCTACCTAACCAACCAACTAACAAATCAAATTACTAACTTACTAACATATTTACTAACTAAACTACTAACATAATAACAAACCTACTAACCTTCTAACTATCTAACCAAGCAACCAATTAACCTAACGCTAACCCTAACTTGCATACTAACTAACTAACTAACTAACCAGTTAACTAGCTAACTACTCTACTAATTGACTGAATCAGAATAAAGTATCTGTCATCTGTTCTCTCACTGCTCACGCTTGTGTTTTATTCCTCATTCTCCGTCTTCTCTTTAACCTGGTTATTTTACACAACATCTCTCAGGACATCATATTTAGCAGATACTGTGTGTGTGTGTGTGTGTGTGTGTGTGTGTGTGTGTGTGTGTGTGTGTGTGTGTGTGTGTGTGTGTGTGTCTCCCCATTGGTTTCAGCAGGCTCTCAGTCAGATCAGCTGTGTTATCTCTCTCTCCTGAACGTCTCAGTTGTTCTCTTTACTTCTTCATTGATTTCTGTCATTCTTTGATGTTTTTCTCTCAGTCTTGAGCTCCAGACAGCAGCTGCTGCACGTCAGAACACACACTTCATCTGCTTCTCTCTCGCTCATGCCTCTGATTTTATTTGATGATGTCTTTTATGCTTTCATTTAGTTTTTGTTAATCTACTAGAGTAGCCTTGAATACGTTTACTCTCCATGAACACAGTATACTGATCAGAGGTGACAGTAAAGACATTTAAAATCTTACAAAATAGTTCTACATGAGATAAATGCAGCTCTTTATATTCATCAAAGAATCCTGGAGATTAAAATGCATCACAGTTTTTACAGATTATATTAATAATGCATACTGATTAAACTAAAATATATAATCAGATGATGGCACTGTGGCCTCACAGCAAAAAGGTTGCTGTTTGTGTCCCGGCTGGGTCAGTTAGTGTTTCTGTGTGGAGTTTGCATGTTCTCCCCGTGTTGGTGTGGGTTTCCTCCGGGTGCTCCGGTTTCCCCCACAGTCCAAACACATGCGCTATAGGGGAATGAATGACTAAATTTAGTGTACGAGTGTGTGTGTGTGTGTGTGTGTGTGTGTGTGTGTGTGTGTGTGTGTGTGTGTGTGTGAATAAGTGTGTATGGGTGTTTACCAGTACTGGGTTGCAGCTGGAAGGGCATCCGCTATGTAAAACATGTTGAAACAGTTGGCGGTTCATTTTGCTGTGGCAACCCCTGATGAATAAAGGGACTAAGCCGAAGGAAAATGACTGAATGAATATATTCAGATTGCATACAGGTTGTTAAACTCTCGGCTCTAGGCTTATGATCATATCAAATTTTCTTGTTGCGCTTAATTGCTGAAGCCTTCATCTTGACCTAAGGTGTAATATGGTCACACAAACTCTTACTGTACATGCACGAACACACAATGCACACACACACACAATGCACAGACGCACACACTCTTACTGGCATGCACACAAATACACAATGCACAGTCACACACACAATACATATGCACAATGCGCACACACTTACATGCATGCACACAAATAGATGATAGACACAATGCACACACACTTACTTACATGCACGCACACACACTTATACATGCATGCACACTAATACACAATGCACAGACACACAATACATATGCACAATCCACGCACACAAATACATGATACACACAATGCACAAACAGACACACACACACTTACATGCACGAAAACACAATACACATGCACAATGCACTCACACTTAAATACACGCACACACAATAGAAGAGACAAGAATAGACCTTTATTATCACTGTCACAAGTACAACAGAATTGAAGTGTTCTCCAGTCAGTGCAACAGTCATTTTGTCTCTAAAATAAATAAAGTGCTAAGATGTAATGTAATCTAAGACAGAATATGATCATACACACACTCTAGACACGCATAGGTAAAAGCATCCCAATACACACACATACAATACATGTTCTCTTCATTTTTCAGCAGCATTGACAATGGTTATGGCGGTTGGATAAAATCTGTTTGTCCTTGCATGTATAGATCTGTACCTTCTTCCTGAGAGTTCCTAGGTTGTAAAGTGTCTTTTAAAATCTCCTGTGCTTGTCGTATATTGTCATATATTTAGTTGAGTGTCTTCAGTATGTGCTGTGTGTCCTCAGGAGTGGTCTGCAGTGGGCCGATCTCTGACTAAATGCAGCATTTTATTAGGCAGAAATGCATTTTAAAGTAATGTTCATTCACCAAACAATGCATTCATGCACAGTGCAGTATGTTTTTCTGCTAGAAATACATTTTAAATGAATGCTTATTTACCTAATGATGCCTTAATGTACAATTCATGTTTCCTCAAGTCCCTTTTTAGCAGCATTGAGAATGGTTATTGCTAATGGTTGCATATAAACTGTTTTTGAATCTATTTGTCCTAGCATGTATTGATCTGTAACTTCTTTCTAAAGGTAGCAGTTCAACCAGAGAGTTCCCAGGTTGTAAAGTGTCTTTTAAAATCTCCTGTGCTTGTGATATAATGTCACATATTTAGTTTACGATCTTCAGTGTGTGCTGTGTGTGTGTCTTCAGGAGTGGTCTGCGGTGGGCTGGTCTCTGGCTCAGGTGGCTCTGACCAATCTCTCTGCTGTCCATGGGCTCTCGCTGGACGCTGTGGAGACCAGAGCTCGAGCCCTCGGCATGATGGGAAGGTGCCTAAGGCTGTTAGCGCAGCAGAGAGACCCGCTGTATCCCGCCACGCTCTGGAGCCAGTCTACCACGGTAACTTTAACATCTCATGCAAATCCTCCAGCCATGCTCTACTATGCAGTACTATAGAAAACAAGTTCATTTACCAAATGATGCATTCATGCACAGTGCAGTATTATATCAGAAAGACGTGCATTAGAAACACAGTTCATTCACCAGATAATGCCTTCATGCACAATTTTATAATGCATTTTATTTGCTGGAAATGCATTTTAAATGAGTGTTTATAATAATAACTAGATATTAAAGTTTGAGGACAAAGTTTATGGTGGCTTGAGAAAGCCTGCTAGAAGTAGTTTATTTAGTTTGAAAAGTATCAAGTTGGCTAAAAGAATGTTTAAGCAGCCTGCAGTCAACAATGCAGCCACTGTAAAGAGTGAAACAAGCCCATCTAGCATGAATTAGCATGTTTCTAGCATGAATTAACATGATGTTCGCATGTATCTAGCATGAAATGCATGTTGTTAGCATTAATTAGCATGATATTACCATGATTCTAGCTTGAATTAGCATGATCTTAGCATGATTCTAGCATGAATTAGCATGATTTTAGCATGAATTAGCATGTTACTAGCATGATTCTAGCATGAATTAGCATGATATTAGCATGATTCTAGCATGATTTAGCATATAACTAGCATGATTCTAGCATGAATTTGCATGATATTAGCATGATTCTAGCATGAATTAGCATGTTTCTAGCATGAATTAGCATGTTTCTAGCATGAATTAGCATGATGTTCTCATGTATCTAGCATGAATTAGCATGTTGTTAGCATGAATTAGCATGATCTTAGCATGATTCTAGCATGACTTAGCATGATATTAGCATGAATTAACATGTTACTAGCATGATTCTAGCATGAATTAGCATGATATTAGCATGATTCTAGCATGATTTAGCATATAACTAGCATGATTCTAGCATGAATTAGCATGATATTAGCATGATTCTAGCATGAATTAGCATATAACTAGAATGATTCTAGGATGAATTAGCATTATATTAGCATGATTTTAGCATGAATTAGAATGTTACTAGCATGAAATTAGCATGATTCTAGCATGAATTAGCATGATATTAGCATGATTCTAGCATGATTTAGCATATAGCTAGCATGATTCTAGCATGAATTAGCATGATATTAGCATGATTCTAGCATGAATTAGCATGTTTCTAGCATGAATTAGCACGATGTTCTCATGTATCTAGCATGAATTAGCATGTTGTTAGCATGAATTAGCATGATCTTAGCATGATTCTAGCATGACTTAGCATGATATTAGCATGACTTAGCATGTTACTAGCATGATTCTAGCATGAATTAGGATGATATTAGCATGATTCTAGCATGATTTAGCATATAACTAGCATGATTCCAGCATGAATTAGCATGATATTAGCATGATTCTAGCATGAATTAGCATATAACTAGCATGATTCTAGGATGAATTAGCATTATATTAGCATGATTTTAGCATGAATTAGAATGTTACTAGCATGAAATTAGCATAATTCTAGCATGAATTAACATGATGTTCTCATGTATCTAGCATGAATTAGCATGATGTTAACATAAATTAGCATGATATTACCATGATTCTAGCTTGAATTAGCATGATCTTAGCATGACTTTAGCATGAATTAGCATGTTACTAGCATGATTCTAGCACAAATTAGCATGATATTAGCATAATTCTAGCATGATTAAGCATATAACTAGCATGATTCTAGCATGAATTAGAATGTTACTAGCATGATTCTAGCATGAATTAGCATGATATTAGCATGATTCTAGCATGAATTAGCATGATATTAGCATGATTCTAGCATGAATTAGCATGATATTAGCATGATTCTAGCATGAATTAGCATGATTCTAGCATGAATTAGCATGATATTAGCATGATTCTAGCATGAAATTAGTATGATTCTAGCATGAATTAGCATGATTCTAGCATGAATTAGCATGTGCTAAGATGTCATTAGCATGTTTGTAGCAAGATTAGCATGTGAGTAGCATGTTAAAACTATTAGCATGCGTCAGAACAGCTAGTCACAGTATATGGAACAGTTGCTAGGGTGCTGAAATTGGTTGCTAGGGAGTGGCTAGTAAGTTAAAAGGTTATGAGTTATGAGCTCACAAAGGTTGATCCAATGTTAAGTCAATGAGTCTTTTCCAGTGGAAGTCTATGGGACAGTTGCTGGAGTAAAAGAGGTGCCGCCAGATGGCATCAGATTTACAGAGTGAAAGTCCAGCGCCATAGATATATACATTAGATGTCGCCTACCCTGCTGTTGTCTATTAGAACGAATGCGTCAATAGAGCCGCCATTTTAGTACAGGGTAGCGCTCCTTTGAAATGAATGCGGGACCAAGGTGAAGTGGAGGACTGTGGCCATCCAAAGCCAGAGAAATACACATACAGTATACACACATATCTATGATTGGGAGTTTTCCCCGCTGGTCAGTATTCAAATATTTTTTTCAATTACAAAATATTATAATTTTACATCACTTTTCTACATTGATGGATGTGACCGCACGGGCATTCCCGACAAAGAGTGTGTGTTTGTGTGCATGGAAATGTATTACCCTCCTTCCCTGTTTAATTTGATCTAATCCATGTCCTGAAACACCCCCCCCCCCCTCTCCTGCTCTCACTTCTCATTCTGACGGAGGGAGCGATCCTTTTGTGAATGAATCTCCGTTATGAACGACTCGTTCACTTAGCTGACAATAATACAAGTTTCTGGCACCGCAGCGTCTTGTCATATTTCATAACATAGTTTGCTTATTTTATTCAACAAAACTAGCATAAGTCTAGAATTTAGTGTGAGTTGGTGCTACTTTGCCTTGTGGTGAATGCAGTAAGTGTCTGTATGATCATCAATAACGTGACTTTTTAAGCACAAAAGTTCATAACATACAAAAACATAAAAAACGAAATCTTACCTATGATATGTTCTGCCTTTGTGCTTTGTTTTCTTTGTTTGCTCGTTACTACACCCGTACACAGCGCTAAAGTCCAGCATCTTCACATTGGCACACTGTCTTGACTAATGCGGTTGAATGACGTTTGTCCTAGGAGCACTGTACCAATGTGGCGGCGCTATTGATGCACGCTCAGGGTCTCTATGTGATATCTAGTGTATATATCTATGGTCCAGCGCTAGAAGAGCGTAGCAAACGGTTTGGATTGGATCTCGATAAGCAGTCAGAAATGTAAGAAGGTGTCAGGTTGTGTAGTGTCTTATAAACTATAATAGACTCTTCAAATCTCTCCTTTGGTGCACTGGTAACCAGTGCTGCTGTGATGGGTTCTCGTTTCTTCAGTTTCATTAGAACTCTGGCTGCTGCTTTTTGTATCAGTTGCAGCTTCCTGATAGACCCCTTATGCCGAGTTCAGACTGCATGATTTTAGCCCCGATTTTGACTCGCCGACAGGTTTTGAGAGATCGCCAACAAATACGGAGGTTAAGGGAGAAGTTTAAAGCGCTCATTTTCAGTTTATTTGGACCCAAGAAATGGGGGAAAAACTAGTGTAAATTTGGCAGGAGCACCCGTGTCTGTTTGACATGTCATCTGAGCAACACCACAACCGGGTCAAAAAAGAAAAAAAAGTTGAGGAGAATTTGCTAATTCCCTTCAAACCCAGCTGAGCAAATATGGACATTTTCTACCCCATTAAAGGCTTCTTTCCCATTATGTAGTTAATAACTAAAGATACACTACGTGTTTTTGGTTGTGAGACGTAGTTTGGACAAAGTTGTCTGTGATTATTCCCATTATAAAGTCATGCAGTGTGAAACTCCCTGTCGCAGTGTAAACACAGCAGCTACAAAACACCAGCCCAGATAGTCATGCAGTGTGGAAACATCTGTGACGACTTGGCATTAGGTAAACCAATATAAACAGCATTGCAGTAATCAAGCTGAGAGAAAATAAACGCAGGAATTAAGTTCTTAGCATCATTAAGAGATGGGAAAGAACGAATTCTGGCAATGTTTCTCAAATGATCAAAACATGTTTTTGTAACTTGATTGATATGAGATTTAACGTTTAGATCACAATCAGAAATAACAGCCAGGTCCTTTAATACTTTTTTAGATTGTGAACCTAAAGAACACAACTCTGCTTCAATCCTCTCTCGCTCAGGGTTTTTGCCCACAATAAGAATTTCAGTTTTATCTTTATTCAACTTCAAATTTGCACTCATCCATTGTACAACACTGGACATGCAGTTGGACATTTCTTTATTGCAGCAGTGTCTCTGGGCTCAACAGAAATGTATAATTGTACATCATCAGCATAAAGATGATAATACATGCCACAGTTCTGTATTATACTCGCCAAGGGAAGTATATATAATAAAAATAAACTTGGTCCTGGATACATCCCTGAGGAATAACAGAGTGTTCTTGTGATGTATAATTATCTATATTGACTAAAAATGAATTTAGGTTTATTCACCAAATGACACATTTGTGCTCAATGCAATATTAGAAATGCATTTTAAATAAATGCTTATTTACTAAATGATGCATTCATGCACAATACATTATTTTATCAGCTAGAAATACATTTTAGATTAGTGTTTATTTACTAAATTTGGTATTAATTGCCAATGCAATATTTTATCTGCTAGACGTGCATTTTAAAATGAAGTTTTATAAACTAATTCCAGAGCAGCATGTGGTATGATTGATTGCAGATGGTCTCGCATCAATGATCATTGCTAGACCAATCAGGGGTGCGTTTCCGAAAACCATGGTTAGCCAACTAAAGTCGCAAGTTGCGTCGTTACAAACATAGTTCGTTGATTTGGTGTTTCCCAAATCCATCATTCCAATGAACATTCGCAAACTGCATCGCAAACTTGTACACTAGCGACTACACCTCTCGAGCTGTAGTTAGAAACAGAGTTCCTGGCTGTGTTCTATTCCCAGTTATCCCCCCTGTGCCCTATTCGTTTAGAACATTCTGACATTTAAACTTGGAATGATTTTTAAAAAAGCATTAGGTGTAATTTGCTTTCAAAGTATTTTTACAGTTCAGTTTTAGCGATCTTCATGTTTACTATTGCGCTCCCTTCGCAGTGCACTTTGAAAACATTGATGTCATTTTGAACGTTAATGCTTTTAATTTATAGTAGCTTATTTATTAAGTATCTGTACTGTATATGAGGGCCTGCTGGTTAGAACATTCTGCTGTGATTTACGTGTGTCAAATTATAAAAGTAGACTTTTCAAAAAATAAATAAATAAACAAAATCCTACTTAATAATAATAATAATCATCATCATTAATAATAATAATATTATTATTGAAGTAGGATTTTTTTCATTTCCTAATAAATAATAAATATTAAATTTCATTTCTTAATAAATCACCTCATTATTTATTTATTTTTATGATTTATATATGATATTAGAATAGTGTTAGCTTTTGTATGTGATCTTATGTTTTAGAATAGAATATGTAATGTTCTCAATAATATTAGTAAAGGAAACACAGGCTCTATATGTGCCGTTTACATATATTTCAGTTAATATGGAAAGCGAGTGCATGTTTTTACCAAAACTAATATTGGATTTGATTTTAAATGCGTGTGCGTGTAAAACAATATCATTTGCACAAAGAAATGATGGGGTTCTGCTCTAAAGAAGTTGTTACTCCACTTTGTTTAGAGCATCATTATGGACGTTTTACGTTATAACGTGGTTCAAACGACGGTTCTGCAACAGAGAAACTAGGGGTTTTGGGAAACACTCGTCACTATCGTTCTTTTCCTAAACGATGCATCGTACTATAATAGTTCAGCCGCGAGTTACGTCGTTATTTGGGAAATGCACCCCAGATGAACTCTAGCCTCCAATAAATAAACTCATCCATCCTACCTTCTTTATCTTCATTTTGAAGAATCTCACCATCCACCCCATCTCCCCCTTTCCTCCTTTACCAGGGGGAGCTCTCGAGACCTAATCTTGGATTCCCAGTTATGCTGCATGACGAGGGGTGTGTTTCCTAAACAACGACGTAACTCGCGGCTGAACTATCATAGTACGATGCTTGGTTTGTGAAAAGAACGATGTAGTGACGAGTGTTTCCCAAAACCCGTAGTTTCTCTGTCGCAGATCCGTCGTTTGAACCATGTTAGTTATAAAGTAAAATGCCCATAATGATGCTCTAAATGGGGTGGAGTAACAACTTCTTTAGAGAAGAACCCCATCATTTATTTGTGCAGATTATATTGTTGTACAAAAACACGCATCTAAAATAAATAATCCAATATTAGTTTTGGTAAAAACATGCACTCGCTTTCCATATTAACTAATATATGTAAACGGCACATAAAGAGCCTGTGTTTCCTTTACTAATATTATTGAGAACATTCCATATTCTATTCTAAATTAACATAAAATCACTTACAAAAGCTAACACTATTCTAATATCATATATAAATCAAATAAATAAATAAATAATGAGGCTATTTATTCTAAATATATTTACTTTAATAATAATAATAATGTTAATGATGATGATTATTATTATTATTAAGTAGGATATTGTTTATTAATTTTTTGAAAAGTCTACTTTTACAATTTGACACATGCAAACCACAGCAGAAAGTTCTAACCAGCAGGCCCTCATATACAGTACAGATACTTAATAAATAAGCTATGAATTAAAAGCATTATATAAATGCGCTATATAAATACACATTACATTATATTTATGCTTGTTGTAAATAAGGGTGTGTTTATTCTTTTGCACAATGCTGTGAATAAACTAGAATTGCAAAGAGCACATGCTGTAAAACATGTGAAACACACATATTCAGTGTGTTGTACTCAGATACCTCACTAATGCAGTGATGTCTAACTTTACTGTAGTTTTCTAATGGCTGTGCTAATAGTATATAGTGCTGTCTTGAGCATTTTCAGGAAGTGTCTCCAAAATCTGACTTCTTTACATTGGAAAAATATAGAGTAAAGTGTCCTAATGAAAACATGACAAAGCCATCTGACTATCTTGTTCATAAACAATGGTGTCAGGACTTTTCATCTTGATGACACTTTCATTGACATCAATACTTGCTTTTGAGGAATGAGCTCTCCATTTTGAGCGAGTGACGCGCTTCGTTATCCACTAGGTTTTGCAGTTTGTACTAATTGTTTAGAGAAATGCATGAACTGTTGTGCAAATGTAAATAGTGTTGTGAGAAATGACCCAAAGCCACTGAGGAAAACTGTAATGCACAATGCAATATTTTTAACTCCTAGTAATACTTTTAAAATAAATGTTTATTTACCAAACAATACATTCATGGATGGTGCGATATCTGCTAGAAAAAGAAAAAAAAACTATTTACTAAATGCCACATTTATGCACAATGTTATAAATGCAGCCTTCAAAATGGTTAAATGTCCAACTGGTGGTAGATGTTCTCTTGTAAATCACTTGTGAATCAGTTGGATCACTTCATCAATCCATATAAATGATTTAGAAGCAAATTGGGTTGAATCTAAATGATGTTTAAAATGGTTCTCCTGAAATGACGAATGACTTGGGATCCTTCAGTTATTCTTCATAATGATTTAAGATAAGTTTGTAATTTTGACTGAAAATGACAGGCGTCTATTACATCCTCGTCATCTGTAGTTAAGACTGTTTGAAAAGAAAATAAGCACAAGTTTAAGTCACAATATAGATTTTCTTTCTTTTGCAGCAGTTTAAACTGTATTGAGGGTCATTATGGTCTGCGTTTGGGCCTAATTTGCCTGGCTGTTGTTAATTCTGCTCTTTGAAGAAACTTTTCTCCAGACGCTCATTGATTGTGATGAACGCTGCTCTGCTGACAGGAGGAGGAGGAGGAGGAGCAGCTGATGAAGATGACTGAAGCACAGAGGAGAACACGTGAAGACAAAAGAGCAAAACTGCTGGTGCATACACACACTCACACACTCTCCTACATCCATGCACACACACACGTACATATACACACTCTTACATGCAAACACATGTAGACAATACACACAGAATACACTAACTTCACACACACTCTTACACACGCTCATGCACCGGCACACAGAATATACCCAAACACAAAATGCACACCCGCTCTTAAATGCATGTAGACACACACACACACACACACACACACACACACACACACACACACACACACACACACACACACACACACACACACACACACACACACATTGCATGCCCGCACCAAAGTTGTACTTATAATAGTTTTTGATTTTTCATTAGTTTATTTTTTATTTCATTTTGACTTTTTGTTTTCAAATTCAGTCAGTTTTAATGAGTTTTTAGAGGCAGATTTGCTAGTGTTTATTAGTTTCTATATTTTGAAATTATTTAGTTTTAGTTTAGTTTTTATTAGTTTTAGTATTATTTTTATTTTTTTTTTCTAAATAAGGATATCTGTTAGGTGCAAGATTCTAAATCAGTAGAATAAATACTGTATGATAAAAACTCAGCCATACATTTTTTTTAAACCTGTATTCAGAGGACACATGAACACTATCATCTACCACTGCCATCTACCCATCCTCAAATTCAAATACAACAGCCTACAAGACAGCAGCCTTAAGTACAATATGTGTGCAAGGCTGCTCTGAGGTTAGATACCCAGTACTGATGGGAAGTTCAGATATTTAACGCGGATGTTTGGACTCAACATACCAAAATTATGTAGTCAGCAATAGTAATTTGAGTCAGTTAAAACATCACCATGATCTTGGAAAAATTCCAATTGATTTTCTGTTATGAAATAAACTTACGTTTTTTCACCAGATCCTCTCATTAAGCCCTCGCTTTACCCGAGGTGCTGTTGTTCAAGTTTAGTTCAGTCACAGCAGGAATGAGAGTATATATTGGATTATTTCGAGTCAGAGGGGTGTATTAGGCTCGTTAAAAAGTAAGTAGTTTGTGGATAAGTGCTTACTGGATACACAAATTGTTTCAAATGATTCAATTCGTTTTGAGGAACTAGTTCAACCGGT